>JAJHSJ010000013.1:51520122-52077064 GCA_021015155.1 Magnolia officinalis | reverse complement strand
CCCCTCTCTCATGGCAGCCATATAAATTTGAGGAAAAGAGAGAGAAAGTGTGGGAGATGTGGGAGAATCTCCCTGCCACTCTTCCTTGCCGCTGTACGAGCTCCACCGTCTGATTCTCATCGCTTTCTCGGCGTTTCCGGTGTCATTTCTAGGTAAGAGCCCTAACCCTAATCTGATTTGGGGCTTGGGTGGTTAGGTTATGAAATAGCTAACCTATTTCGTTCTATAGGTTACCAAACTGCCGAATACGGAAGCTTAGCAAACCTATCAACTCCGTTATGATTCTATGACAAAAGGTGCGGGACTTTAGGTGTATAGTTATGGTTTTTCAACGCTTTCAATGTCAGATAATGATAGATTTATGATTTGCATGCAATTGCACATGTATAAAGTGTTGTCTGTTTTCCGTTTCGATTAAAGATGAAAAATATGGAATTCTACATATACTCTAGGTATTTGTAGAAAGTACGGTATACGTATATTTTTTTGGAAATATGTTTTGACATGTTTTTTGTTATATGGATATACGATATATGGATAAAATACTTATTGGCAAAGGATTCGCCTAAATACATGTTTTACTTATATACACTATGTATGTTGAAATTGCGTATTCTAGAAAATACTGTATCGTATAAATTTTGGAGATGTATTTATCATGATTATTTGTTGTAGTAATATATTATACATGGATAAAATACTTGCTTGCTAAAGGATAGCCCTAATACATGTTTTGCTAACATACCATGTATGTTGTAATAGTGTATTCTAAGTGTTTGTAAAATGACTGTATGAGTATGAGATTCTCATTCGTGCTCGCCATGACTAAGTGTCATGATTCATGATTGTTGTATTGGCGATACCCATTTGACAAAAGGATTTGCCCTAAATCACGCCACGACCAATATACACTATATATGCTAAAATGTGTGGCCCAAGTGTTTGTGGAAATGACTGAATGAATATGGAACTTGGATTCCTGCTTGCCATGACTATCCGTCGTGGGTGTACGCGTGTTATGATTGGGGCAACTCCCTAGTGAAAGGATTTGGCCTAATGCCTATGTGATCAACATATGTTATGTATGTTGATGTATGTTTGTTTAAGTGTTTCTTGAAATGCTGAACGAGTAGTAGTTAGCAAATTGTAATGTATAAGGGTGTTGAGATATGATTCTCACCTCTTTTACTGTGTATGATCTCCTTGGATAGTTGTGTGATTAGGAATTGAACATGTACACAAACTCATGCTTCTTGTGTTGTGCTTCATAACATGCTCAACTGCTTTATGATTTTAACTATGTAATGCATATGTTTAAAATTTATATTTACGTTGTATGATCCGTTATGGGTGATGGGGGAGTGGAGCAACAAGTGCGTGCAACAGCCCTGACAGCCCTAAACGGATCATACCAGACCTTGATTGTATGAGTTGAATCTTGATCCACTACTGCTTTATCTATCTGCACTTGATTGTGTTTGGAGCTATGATTATAGTCCAGACAATCGGTACCAGAATTACATTCGTGGCTGTGATTCATTTGCCACGTGAGATGTGTTCGAGGAACCCGAGTCGTACTTCGGTTGACGATAGTGGTTGGCCACGCGAAGTGCTTATGCACTTCATGTCGTTCAACTTGTTGTGCGCTCGAGCTAGCCGAGCTCGTCAAGTAACCCGATCTGTCTTATGTATGTTTACCATGTTTGGACGCTACTACTGCTTGAACCTAGGGTACCAAACTTACCAGTGAAATCCCTTTTAACCATGGTACCTACTCAATCCGCTAAGACTCATGAGCCGGCATGGTGGTATGGGACACCGTGGTCGAGCTGTCGGCCTATGCTGGGGCCACGTGCCTCCCCGTAGTGACCATTGAGCAACCAAACTCGTGAGCCGAATACGGTGGTATGGGACACTGTATTCGAGCTGTCGATACTTACGGCGAGAGCCGAGTACGGTGAGACCTGTACTTGTGCTGACGGGCGACGAGTCCTCTGTAGTGTCTTCGAGTATACTCCAAGGTCTGTGATTGGCGACTAGCCCTTCACAACAACTAGAGTATGAGTTGAGCTGAGTACGGTGAGACCTGTATTCGATCTGATGGCCAGCGATTGAGCCGAGTACGGTGAGACCTGTACTCGAGCTGACAGTCAGTAATTGAGCCGCATACGGTGAGATCTGTATCCGTGCTGACGGGTGACGAGCCCTTTGCGATGCCTTCGTGATGCCTCTCGAACTATAATACTGTATGAGATTAACTAGGATTAACGACCCTAGGATGGATCATGTTTGGGAATGATACAAGGGAGGTACCTTAGTTTCCCAATACTGCTGTTTGAAATGAACTAATAATTACTCGGTAATCATGCTCATCATCGCACTGCATGTGCTTGGTAGATGTGGAGCACTAAGGGATGGACACATTCGTGAACGTAAGATGATGTCGCATGAGGGTGGTTTGGCAAGGGCATACATCATGTGTAACGCCCTAAAATTCAGGGGTCGAGTATGAACTCAACTCTCGAGTTCCAACGCATCACTTATGCAACATACACAATGCTGGTTAAATGTTGTCTGAGTTAGCGCAATAAACATGAATGAGATTATACCAAAACAGTAATTCATACTCCAGTTCAATTGTATAAAGGCAAGCGGAAGACTAAAATTTTATATTCAAAGTATGTAAAGTAACAAAATTTTATGAACTCCAGAGTATGAGTACTAACTGAGTACCAATATACATGTATTGTTTCTAAGTCAAAAATCAAAATACAATCCTCAAGGGAAGCCCTGAAAATCCCGCGATGCAGCCGGCCTAAGCAAAGCCGTCAGAATACTGCATAAAGGAGAACTCCTCCTGATCCTCATCGAAGTCAGGCTCCGGCTCCTGAACCAAGGCGCCATCTACACCTGCGACAGAGTCTGGTGGGTGTTACAAACACCGTCCCGTAACGTGGGAGTGAGTAGCTAACTCAGTGGAACAATAAAGCATAGGTTAACATGTTATCAAATCAATCAAGCAGTAATGATAAAGCAGTACAAATCAACATTTCTAACTACTCTTGTTAAGTGCAAAAATGAAATGACATGATGCTGTATGCCCTTGCCAAACCACCCTCAAGCGACATCATCTTACGTTCGCGAATGCTTACTCCCTCAGTGCGCCACATCTACAAAGCACATGCGGTGCGATGATGCTCATGATTACCAAGTTTTTATTAGTCCATTTCAAACAGCAGTATTGGGAAACTAAGGTACCTCCCTTGTATCATTCCCAACATGATCCATTCTAGGGTCGTCAATCCTAGTTATTCTCATACGATATTATAGTTTGAGAAGCATAGTGAAGGCATCGCAAAGGGCTCGTCACCCGTCAGCGCGGATACAGATTTCACTGTATGCGGCTCAATTGCTGGCCGTCAGCTCGAGTACAGGTCTCACCGTACTCGGCTCAATCACTAGCCCTCAGCTCGAGTACAGGTCTCACCGTACTCGGCTCAACTCATACTCTAGTTGCTGTGAAAGACTCGTCGCCAATCACAGACACTTGGAGTACACTCGATGATACTACGGAGGACTCATCGCCCGTCAGCACGAGCACAGGTCTTACCGTACTCGGCTCTAGCCGTAAGTATCGACAGCTCCAATATAGTGTCCCATACCACCGGATTCGGCTCACGAGTTTTGGTTGCGCAATGGTCACTACGGGGAGGCACATGGCCCCAGCGTAGGCCGACAGCTCGACCACGGTGTCCCATACCACCATGCCTGGCTCATGCGACTTAGCAGATCGAGGTACCATGGTTAAACGGGATCGCCACTGGTAAGTTTGATACCCTAGGTTCAAGCAATAGCGACCAAACATGGTGAACACACAATACATTTCGGTTTACTTGACGAGCCTGACTAGCTCGAGCGCACCACAAGTTGAGCGATATGGAGCGCAAAAGCACTCCGTGTGGCCAACCACTATCGCCAACCGAAGTACGACTCGGGTTCGCCAGACACGTCCGTTGTGGCGATATGAATCTCAGCCACAACTGCAAGTCTGGTACCGAATGTTTGGACTATAGACATAGTCCCAAACTCAAACAGTTTTCATCAATAGCATGTGGAGTAAAGCCTGATACACAAGCAATACAAGCATGTTAGCAGGCATGTTATAAAGCATGAAGTAAAACATGATGTAAAGCATGTTGTAAAGCATGTTGTGAAGCATGCAGTAAAGCACTATCCACATAGGGATACAATTACGTACACATTACAAGGGAGTGGTTCTAGCGAACCACCGCATGGAGGAGATCCTACATGTCTCTAAGGGAGTCGGGAATTCCATATCAGCACCTTTCTAAGGCACTAATACACAAGCCTTTACACACATAAGCATTTGCACAACACTTAGAGTACGTCATTCCAACATACATGACGTATGTTAGCAAATCGCGTGTTAGGGCTATTCTTTCGCCAAGCGGTTATTTTACCCGCGTATACCATATTCATACAACAAATAATCATGACAATTACACTTCCAAATTTTACACATATGCGGTATTTTTAGAATACACAATTTCAACATACTTGACATTTACAAGGGAACATGTATTTTGGCGATTCCTTTCGCCAAACTAGTATTTTATCCATATATTATATAATCATACATTAAATAAACATGTCAAACATTTTCCCGAAAAAAAATACGTATACGGTATTTCTACGTATACCAAGAGTATGTGAAATTCCATATTCTACAACGCTAATCGAAACAGGAAACGGAAAGCACTTTGTACATGTGCATTTACATACAGATCATGAATCTATCATTATCTGACATTGAAAGCGTTGAAAAATGTAACTTATACACTTAAAGTCCTCACCTTTGCCCTTGGAATTCCAACGAATCAGCAAGGGTAGTAGAGCTTCCGTATACGGGAGTTTCCTAGCCTAAAGAGCGGAATCGATTAGCTTTTTCATAACCTACAATGATCCTACCTACCTCAAATCAGACCTAGGGTTAGGTTTCTTACCTTCAAACGGGATGGATACTGCCGGAAAAACCCTAGAACGGAGCGGTGTAGGCCGTGTGACGAATGGAAGCAGCAGGAGGAAGATCGCCTACAAACTCCAAGCTCTTCTCTCTCTCTCTTTTCTCTCTCTCTCTAGGGTTTTTCTCCCAAATTCGTATGGCTGTGAGAGGGGCTGTTCTAAGCCCCTTTTATAGCCAAAAACATTTCCAAAATAGACTCAGGTTCAAGGGTTACTGCTAATATAGGATATTCGCCACTTTTCCAGCTCAAAAGAGAGGTTCTGGTAGCCCTCCTTGAGCCAAACGTCAGACTTAAGCTCACCACGTATGGATCTACGTAGGATTACGTTTTCGACTCGATCGGATTCCCAGATCGCACGTGGCGGACCACTTTCAGTTCAACGGTCAGTGGGCCACGATCAGAAATTCCAAGTACATGTAAATGTTCCTGAAATTTTTCTTAATCCGAGGGTGTAATTTGGTCTGATTCTGACGGTCAGGTTGCTTAATACTGACGCGCAACCGAATGATGCCAGATCACTATTCCTGATATTTTTGTTAGGATGGGAATAGTGTTTTTCACACTCCCTCGCTCCGGATCGAAACAGATGGCCGTGGGACATCGGTCGGAGCTGATTTTTGAGATGATTGTCAAGTCCAGTGGGGCGGTCCTAGTTCCTTAGCTTCATGTTAATCGGACTCCCGATGTGCGATCTAGACCTAATACGAAGTTTCGTTCCATTCCCGAGAGCAGACGGGAAATGAGTTTGGTTCTAAACTTTAGGGTAACCTAGAGTCACTGGTTCTGCAAGTTTTGGGTCTTGCAGATCGTATTTAAAGCGATCCCAATGGATTTCACGGCTAACCGAGTTTAGTACTTAGTTAACTTTGTTAAATTTCTAAAGGATTTAATCCTAATTGATTTCTGGTCGAGGTGGTACTCGACCCAATGTACGAAAATTTACAGGTCATTACATCATGTCATTTCATACTTGCATTAAATAAGAGTAGTTAGAATTGTTTGATTGTACTGCTTTATCATTACTGCTTGACTAAGTTGATAACATGTTAACCTATGCTTTACTGTTCCACTGAGTTGATCACTCACTCCCACGTTTCGGGACGGTGTTTGCAACACCAACCAGATTTGTTGAGTTTCAGGTGATGGCGATGCTTATGAAGCAGAGCTGAACTACTACTATGATGTTGAGGAGTTCTCCTGCATGTAATCTCTGACAGGTCTATGAAGACCTGGTATTGTATTGACGGGGCTACGGTACTTGGGATAGGAGACATTACACTTCCTCACATTTGGTATATTTTAGAACTGTACTTGTAATTATTTAACCTGGTAATGTTATCACACTCTAGAGACTCATCATAGTTTATATATTTTATCTATCTATCACAGTCTTCCGCTTGCAAATTTAACTGTCTCTGGAGTATGATATGCTGTTTTGGCTTAATCTCACTCATGTTCAATGCACGAATATAGTTAACATTCAATCATCATTCATTTTGTTGCATAAGTGATGTTCTGGAACTCGGGAGTTGAGTTTATGCTCGATCCCTAATTTTCAGGGTGTTACACATACTCCTTTCCACCTCTATGGCCCTTTCGAGATAGTGGCTGCCATTTTCTCATCTCTATGCTTCTTTTCCTTATGGGGAAAAACAAGCGACCCCGGACAAGGCCGAGCTAAGTCGTCCGAGTCATTCTAAGAATAAGACAACTATCGGTGCAAGTTCGAGCGCCGAACGGAGGTCAAAGCGGGACCTTGACCCCTAAATCTCGATAGAGAGGTCTCTACCGGCGGGCATCGAGCTCGGTAAGTTTTGCCAACGTAAAGTTGTCTTTGAAGCTCATGTGGATGAGAAACTGTTTGGAATGTACCCAGTGATCGACCACCTTCTGGAGAATGGATGGGGTCCCATTTTAAAGGAAAGACACACGCTAGTGAGGGCTCTGTGCGGGCCTTCCACGCGCACATGAAGGACCCGACTCTTGATCCTCTTCAGTTTATTATTCCTCTGGGGAGAACAGAAACTAGGGTTGATGTGGACATCATAGCCCGCATTATGGGAGTAGAGCACGGCATTATGCATACTAGTGAGACTAATCTCACTGAAGGGCGGGAGAGAGATTGCCGCACACGCTCCCTTTGCGGCCAACTCGTTAATTAGAGGAGAGAGAACAGCCTTAAAATGACGCGCATGACTGATGATTATCGTCTGCTCCACCATATCTGCACGTACATCATGTATCCCAGATCGAGCAACCACACGGAGTGCACGAGATTCATGATGGACTTCCTGTACCGAGTAGGACAGGGAGATAAGGTGTGTCTGCCCACTCTTACCTTGACCTAGATAGTGAAGGCAGCTTAATCTGCTCGGGGGGACTCGTCCCTCCCATTCGACTGACTGATTTGCAATAACTTTAGGTTTAGGCTCCACATGAATAATCTCGCTCCTATCCACTACATCAATGAGAGAACCCTTAATAACATGAATATAGGTCCTAGACAATGCCAGGCCCGACTTGAGGAATTCGGGGATGAGATAGAAGAGGAGACAAAAGAAGAGGAAGAAAGTGAGGAAGAGGAACAGGAGGAAGAAGTGGAGGCTTGGGACTCCGACTGGGAGCCTCCCACCGCTCATGAGGACCGCCAGGATCGGGCCGCCCACGACGCCTGCCTGGCTAAGATCGAGGAAAACCAGGAATGTCTGAAGAAGAAATTCAAGAGGATGTCCTGCACTCTGAAGGCCCTCCTGTGTTGCATGCAGGATAAGGGAGCGCCTCCACCTTCGCCAGAATCGGAGGATTAGGAGGCTAGCATGTGGTTGTTTCTTTTGTAATAGCCTTAGATAGGCTTAGTTCAGATGTTGGGATTGTAAATGCTGAAATCTTTTGTTTTAGTCAGTCATCGTGCATTCTCTATCATAGTAATGTCATACCATATGTAATTGTGACAAATTTCATTTAATGAAATGCATGGCGCTCCTTTTGTTTTAGTAATATGTGGAATGTTTGAAAAAGTTGATGATGTATGTATGATATCACTCTAATTTTATGAATATTGTACCCTATGTTGTATATAGGGAATGCCTCCTAAGACCAGTCGGAGCATGACACGTCTCCTACCTGGCAGGTTGGTTGACAGAGCCCCTCTCTCGAATGATAACCAATAGGGCCCTAGTTTGGGTCCAAGTAGTGTAACATCCCGGATTTTTGCCAACCTGGAATTAGACATCCTTAGGCAATGGGTCGATCCTAACACCTTATTAACTTGTCAGAAACGAATCCCACAGTCTAAAATCGCTCCTTAACCCATTTCCTTCACAAATCCCACCCTTCACCACCTTGTTCTTTTAATTTTTCTAAGTACTTTCACCCTAGACTCTATCTTAAACTAGCTACTTAGTATAACTTGGATCACTTTATATACAAACTACAAAGGCTCAGGTACCACCTCAGACGGAAATTACTCTAGACTAAATCCTTTAGAAATTAGGCGAGAATTAGCTAGTGTGAAACTAGAGTACCCTTGAAATTAGTACCAATCACTTTAAATACGATCTGCAAGACCCAAAACTTGTAGAATCATTGATGCTAGGGTACCCTAAAATCTAGGATCAATCTCATTACCCGGCTGCTCTCGGGAGCATCTCGAAACTCCGTATCAGATCTGGACCGCACGTTGGAAGTCTGATTAACACGAAGTTAAAGAATTAGGACCACCTTGCTGGGCTTGACAACCATCTCGAAAATCAAATCCAGATAGTGTCCCAGTGTAATTCGCTTGAGTCCGGAGCAAGGAGTGTGAAAACACTTGATTTTCTTTACAAATAAATATCTCAAATAGTAATCTGGCACCTCTCGCTTGCGGATCAGTTTTAAGCAACCAGACCGTCAGAATCAGACCAAATTACACCCTCGGATCAAGAGAAATTTCATACACATATCTATGTACTCGGAATCTCCGATCGAGATCCGCTGACCGTTGAACTGAAACTGGTCCGCCACGCGTGATCTGGGAATCCTACTGAAACAAAAACTAACTCCACCTAGATTCAAGGTTGGTGAGCTTAAGTCCGACCTTTGGCTCAAGGAGGCCCGCCAGAAGTCCTCCATTGAGCTGAAACTGACCCGCTTTGGTTATAACCTAAGTATACTTTGACTTGGAGTCTATTTCGGTGAGTTTTTAAGCTATATGAGGACTTTCAACCCTCTCTCATTGCAATCATACGAATTTGAGAGAAACCCTAGAGAGAGAAGAGAGAAAAGAGAGAGAAAGTGAGAGAGAAGCGGGAGAATCTCCCTGTCTTACTTCCCTGCTGCTATCCATGCTTAACCGCTCCGTTCTCATCACTTTCCAGGCGATTCCGGCATCTTTTCTAGGTAAGAAAACCCTAACCCTATCCTATTTAAGGGTTTGATTTGATTCAAGTGATGAAATAGCTAACCTATTTCATTTTATAGGTTACCGAACTGCCGTATACGAAAGCTTAGCAAACCTATCGGATCCGTTACGATTCTACGATAAAAGGTGTGGACTTTAGGTGTATAGGTTATGGTTTTCAACGCTTTCAATGTCAGATAATGATAGATTCATAATTGCATGCAATTGCACATGTACAAAGTGCTGTCTGTTTTCCGTTTCGATTAAAGATGAAGAATATGGAATTTTACATACTCTAGGTATTTGTAGAAAGTACCGTATAAGTATAAATTTTAGAAATGTGTTTGCCATGATTATTTGCTGTACAAATATATTATATATGAATAAAATACTTGTTTGGCGAAAGGGCTCGCCCTAATACATGTTTTGCTAATATACACTATGTATGTTGAAATAGTGTAATCTAAGTGTTTGTGAAAATGACTGAATGAGTATAGAATTCTCATTCGTGCTCACCATGACTAATTGTCATGTATATATGGTTGTTGTATTGGCAATACCCCTTTGACGAAAGGATTTGCCCTGAATCACGCCACGGCCACTATACGCTATATATGTTGAAATGTGTAGCCCAAGTGTTTGTGAAAATGTTCAAATGAATATGGAACTTGGATTCTTACTTTCCATCACTATCCATCATGGGTGTACGCGTGTTATGATTGGGGCAACTCCCTAGTGAAAGAATTTGGCCTAATGCCTATGTGATCAACATATGCCATGTCTGTTGATGTATGTATTTTAAAGTGTTTGTTGAAATGTCTGAATGAGTAGTAGTTAGTAAATTGTAATGTTTAAGGGTGTTGAGATATGATTCTCAACTTCTTTAACTATGTGTATGATTTCCTTGGATCGCTGTGTGATTAGGAATTTAATATGTACAACATCATGCTTGTGTTGTGCTTCATAACATGCTCAAATGATTGTATGATTTTATCTATGTGATGCATATGTTTAAATTCATGTTTACGTTGTATGATCCGTCATGGGTGATGGGGGAGTGGAGCAACGAGTGCGTGCAATAGCCCTGGCAGCCTTAAACAAATAATATCAGTCTTTGATTATATGATTTGAATTTTGATCCATTACTGCTTTAAATATCTGAAATTAAATGTGATTGGGGCTATTGTATAGTCCAGGCAGTCGGTAACGGGATCGAATTCGTGGCTAAGTTTCATTTGCCACGTGAGATGTGTTCGACGAACCCGAGTCGTACTTCGGTTGGCGATAGTGGTTGGCTACACGAAGTGCTTATGTGCTTCATATCGTTCAACTTGTTGTGCGCTCGAGCTAGCCGAGCTCGTCAGGCAACCCGATCTATCTTATGTATGTTCACCATGTTTGGACACTACTGCTTGAACCCAGGGTACCAAACTTACCAGTGAAATCCCTTTTAACCATGGTACCTCGATCCGCTAAGACTCATGAGCCGGGCATGGTGGTATGGGACACCGTCGTCGAGCTTTCGGCCTACGCTGGGGCCACGTGCCTCCTCGTAGTGACTAGTGAGCAACCAGACTCGTGAGCCGATTATGGTGGTATGAGACACTATATTCGTGTTGTCGGCCTACATTGATAAGGTGATGGGGGAGTGGTGCAACGAATGCGAGTAACAGCCCTGGCAGCCCTTTGTAGTGACCTTGAGCATACTCTGAATTGCGGTGAGGCGACCAGTTTTGCCGCAGTGTATAGAGTATGAAACTAGGCCTGTATTTGTATAGTGATGAATCGTTAAAAAGGTGATGGGGGGTGGTGTAACCTTTGTGCGTAACAGCCCTGGCAGCCTTTGCAACGACCTAGAAAATACACCATCGTCTAAGATTAACTAGGACTGACGACCCTAGAATGGATCATGTTTGGGAATGATACAAGGGAGGTACCTTAGTTTCCCAATCCTGCTGTTTGTAATGGACTAATAACAACTCGGTAATCATGCTCATCATGCATTGCATGTGCCTGGAAGATGTGGAATATTGAGGAATGCAAGCATGCCGCAAACGTAAGATGGTGTCGCACGAGAGAGTGTGTGGTGAGGGCATACATCATGACTGCATTCATACTTGCATTAATAAGAATAGTTAGGAGTGTTTGATTGTACTGCTTTATCATTACTGCTTGATTGAATTGATAACATGTTAACCTATGCTTTATTGTTCCACTGAGTTAGCTACTCACTCCCACGTTACGGGACGGTGTTCCGAACACCCACCAGACTTTGTCTGATTGCAGATGGCGACGCTACTCCTGAGGCGAAGACAGACCTTTATACCAACAATGATGCTTATTCGTATTTGCTTTGTGCTAACGGCTTCATGCGAGCCGTGTCTTGATCGACGGGATTACAGGGATGTTGACTAGATGACACTACACATTTAGCATAATTTAAATTATACTTGTAATAATTTAACCTGGTAACCTTATCACACTCTGGAGACTTGCCATAGTTTATTTTTATATTTTATATATCTATCACAGTCTTCCGCTCGTAATTTAACTGTCTCTGGAGTATGATATGTTGTTTTGGCTTAATCTCACTCATGTTCAATGCTCTAATACAGACAACATTCAATCATCATTCATTTTGTTACAAAAGTGATGCGTTGGAACTCGGGAGTTGAGTTTATGCTCGACCCCCGATTTTCAGGGCGTTACAAATAGCGAGACAATGTCAGACTCACAACCGGCCACTGGCCCCACAGATGGGCCAATGCCAAGTGTGCCACCGGTTCTAGGTCAGAACCACGCCTCTTCATCAACGCCACCTATACCTCAGGCAGCCCCTCCCCTAGATAGATTGGAGCAGATGTTGCTTTTGATGCAGCAGAAAGAATAGGTCCTAGCAACTATAGCGGGGGTAATTGCACAGAATATGAATGTGGCCCCGTCGATGCAACACACGCAGGCCACCGGGGCAACGGCTGCATGTGGGCTGTTTGAGCGTTTTCAACCCCTCCGTCCTCCCACATTCGCTAGTACCCATAGACCCGAGGAGGACGAGTATTGGTTGGACCGAATATCTAAGATGATAAGGCCATTACACTATTCCGAGGCAGAACAAGTCGAGCTTGTTACGTACATGTTCGAGAAAGAGGCTAGCTTATGGTGAGACAGTGTTCTACGAACCGTTCCCACAGGGTTTGTGTGGACATGGGATAGATTTGAGACACGTTTCCATGAGAATTACTTCCCCCTCACCTATCACAATGAGAAAGAGGGCGAATTCCTCCACCTCAAGTAGGGGGAATGACAGTGGCGGAGTATGAGAACCACTTCACGGAGCTAGCTAGATATGCTCCCTTGATCTTGACTAATGAGCCCATGAGGATGCGGCAATTCTCAGAGGGTTTGCGAGCTGACATCTGTACCAAGATGTGTTGTGTTAGCATCCACACGTATGCTGAACTGGTGAACATGTCTCTGCGAGCTAAGCAGGACGGTGAACCGGTGTCCCGAGCACGCTTACCAATAGGCCCGAGGCCTAGGCCCGAATTGTAGGCCCAGCCGCTTCTCGGCAAGATGCCGCGTATGAACTCACCTCCTAGACTGATGGCTTCGCCGGCCCAGCAAAGGCGTTCCGATCGCACGTACACCTACTACGGTAGAGCGGGTCACACTGACCCCTTCTACTTTACTAAGATGAGAAATAACGACTACACACCACCTCAAAGGGTCAACCACTAACCCCCGCACGCTATTTCAGCCCCTCTTCTATGAGCCATGGCACCGACGCAACCATACAATCAGCCTCTTGCATCCTGAAATAGGCCGCCACAATGGCCTATAACAACTCCGCCTAACCACCTGTAACAAGCTCGCATACATGCACTCACCACCGAAGCAGATGAATCAGCGATTGCAGTACCGCTAGCATTTGAAGTCACTGCCCACGTCCAAGGTATACCTGTATTCCTTTTAGTGGACACCAGGTCACTGTTTCTATGGTATCATGCTCTGCAGTCTAGCAATTAGGGTTGAACACTACCCCTATGATTGGGGTGAGAGTCATCGCCACAGGAGGGACCTTCTTAAACGTCACTAAACTCTGTAAGAGTTGGCCGATAAACTTAAGGAGCAGAGTGGTGCACATTGACTTGATTGTAACCAAGATTTATCATTACGACATCATCATCGACATGGATTGGCTCATCGAAGTGAAGGCAGAGATTGACTGTGAGACCAGATTGGTGACAGCCCATAGGCCCGAGGGCACGACCTTCACCTTTCCAATTCGGGTCAGTTGTCCCTTTCGGGTCCTTTATTATGCTTCCCTATTTAAAAATAATGATGGTTCGTCACTTGGGGACATGTCAGTGGTCTAAGATTTCATGGACGTGTTCAGAACGATCCCTTGACTACCTCCTCAGCGCGAGATCGACTTTACCATCGACCTTGTACCAGGCACAACACCTATCTCCTTGTTGATGACTGCATGCCTCCGTGTGAGATGGAGGAATTGAGGAAACAGATCGATAATTTATTAGACTCGGGCTTTATACGGCCGAGCGTATCTCCTTGGGGAGCTCTCGTATTATTCGTGAAAAAGAAGGATGGATTGCTACGATTGTGTATAGACTATCGCCGGCTAAATCACGTTACAGTAAAGAACAAGTATCCTCTGCCCAGGATAGATGACCTATTTGACCAATTGAAGGGGGCTTAGTACTTCTACAAGATAGACTTACAGTCCGGGTATCATCAATTACACGTCAGGAATGAAGACGTGCAGAAAACAGCTTTTAGAACTAACTTCTAGCACTATGAATTCCTCATGATGTCATTTAGAAATGCACCGGCCATATTCATAGATCTTATGAACTGGGTGTTTCGGCCGTATTTTTACCGATTCATCATCGTATTCATCGACGAAATTTTGATATACTTAAAAAGTCTGAAAGATCACGAAGAACACCTATGAGCAATCCTTGATACTCTTAGGCAGAATCAGTTGTTAACTTCTGGAAAGAAGAAGTCAAGTTTTTAGGACACGTAATTTCCAAAGAAGGAATCGCCGTGGACCTTGCTAAGGTGACCGCGGTACAAGACTGGGAGCAGCTCGGCTCGGTTACAGAAGTGAGGAGTTTCCTCGGGCTTATCGGCTATTATCGTCGATTCATTAAAGATTTCTCGAAGATAGCCCGACCATTGTCCCAACTTACTCGGAAAGATCTTAAATTTTCTTGGAATGAGAAGGCAGAGGCGGCCTTCTAAGAATTAAAGGGCAAGCTGATGTCTGCGCCCGTACTAGTGCTGACAGAGCAGGGGGTGAAATATACTATTTACACTGACGCCTCTCAAGTCGGTTTGGGGTGTGTGCTTATGTAGAAGGATAGGGTGATCGCCTATGCCTCTAGACAGTTGATGAAACACGAAAAAAATTACCCCACTCACGACCTAGAGTTGGCGGCAATCATTTTCACATTAAAGCTTTGGAGACATTACCTCTACGGCGAGGAGTTCGAGCTCTTTTGCGACCATAAGAGCCTCAAGTACATCTTTACATAGAGAGACCTGAACATGAGGCAGCGCCGTTGGATGGAGACATTGAAAGACTTCAAGTTTGAAGTCTCCTACTATCCTGGCAAGGCCAACCTTGTGGCTAATGCGTTGGCCATAAGAAAACCATGGAATTTGCAGTCCCACTAATGGTAAGAGAGTGGAATATGGTTGAGTTCGTGCGAGATTTCGAACAAAGGCTAACAGTGGAAGAGCCATTTGAGAGTGTCGCACACCTCCATGTACAACCACTTATTAATGATCAAATCATTGTGGCTCAGAAAGAAGATGAGCTATTGTTGAAGATGAGAGAGCGTACAAGCGACGGTGAAGAATCAGAATGAAGGATTGGCTTATATGGGGGGTTGCGGTATCGTGGCCGCCTATGCGTCCCGAACCTTCACGACTTGAGGAGAGAAGTTCTAGAAGCTGCACACAATTCAAAGTTGGCAATGAATCCGGGTAGTACGAAAATGTATCGGGACATGAAGCGTTCGTACTGGTGGGACAACATGAAGACCCAAATAGCCGATTTCGTGTCCCGATGCCTCACGTGTCGGCAAATCAAGGCCAAGCACCACCAACCCCCGGGTTTACTTCAGCCCATGCCCGTAGCCGAGTGGAAGTGGGATTTCATATCTATGGATTTCATTTCCGGGTTACCAAAGACGAGAAAGGGGCATAACTCCATTTGGGTGATTGTGGACTGGTTAACAAAGTAGGCCCATTTCCTCCCGATTCGGGTTTCCAATTCGGTAGACGACCTAGCCAAGTTGTACATTAAGGAGATAGTACGACTGCATGGAGTTCCCGTAGAGATTGTATAGGATCGAGATACTCGGTTCACGTCTATTTTCTGGACTCGAATCCAAGAGACGATGGGAGTGAAATTGAAATTCAGTACCGCATTCCACCCTCAGTACGATGGGCAAACGGAGCGGGTAAATCAGATACTAGAGGACATGTTACGAGCGTGCGTACTTGACTTCAAGGATAGCTGGGATGACTGTCTCCCTTATGCCGATTTTGCCTATAACAACAGTTTCCAAGCAAGAATTAGCATGGCTCCCTACGAAGCATTGTATGGACACCCATGTCAGGCTCCCCATTGTTGGGCAGAAGTTAGCGAGAAGAGCTTAATTAGCTCAGACCTGGTTCAGGCGATCTCAGAAAAAATAGATATTATCAGACGTCGACTCCTTACGGCCCAGAGTTGGTAAAAGAGCTACACTGATATGAGACGGAGGCGGTTAGAATTCGAAGTTGGGGACCATGTATTCCTCAAAGTTTCTCCAATGAAGGGAATACTCCATTTTAGTAAGAAAGGGAAGCTCACGTCGAGAGTCATTGGGCCTTTCCAGATATTGGACCGAGTGGGTGTGGTGGCATATCGTCTCACCTTGCCTACACCACTCACAGGCATGCACAACATGTTTCACATATTAATACTGAAGAAGTATGTCCCCGACCCTACTCATATCATCAGGTGGGAGCAAGTAGAACTAAGGGAAGGCGCTACCTATGTATTGCGGCCTACACGTGTTCTACATAGAAAAGAACAAGTGTTGCACAGCAAAGTCGTCCCACTCGTGAAAGTGTTACGGACGCACCACACCGAGGAGGAGGCTACTTGGGAGACGGAAGTTGAGGTTAGTAAGAACTATCCACAAATCCTCGAGGAGTACGAAAAGGTACAAATTTTGATGACAAAATTTTCTTTAAGGGGGGTAGAATGTAACGTCCCAGAAAAATTCATACAAAGACCCGAGTACAACCTCAAGTGGAACAACCCAAGGACCACACCCAGTTGTATAATTTAGGTGGGAGTTAATTAAATGCTAAGCATTTGGTGGGTTAAGCTTGAGCCACGATTTTTCACAAGTGGGAAGGCCTAGAATCAGGAGTACCACTGGCCCAATGCCACCTGAAGATCAAGGAGAAATCCCAAGGGCCTGTCGCTCTTGGGAGTACACAGAAACTCCAGAAGGGACTTAGACCGCATGTCGGGGGTCTGATGACCTTGAAATTATAGGACAATGTCTGTCCTGCTGGGTTGACAACCATCGTGGGAACCAAACCCAGATAGTGTCTAGAAATGCTCAACTTAAACTGTAAGTTAAGAGTGAGAATTGGGTCGTCCACTCTTACGCAAAGTTGATTTCAAACCATTGGTTTGTGACCAAACTTCACACTAGGAGAAAGGAAATTTGCCTACACATATCCGTATAATCGTGGCCTCGATTGGACACGTATGAATGTTGATCTGACACAGTCTCTCCACAGTCAATCGGCTTATCCGATAGCATCGAAATCGTGTCCTAGAGTGGATCCATTGTCAGGGAGCGTACACCATGACGTAGATGAGCCGTGGGCCTCCCTAAGAGCCCTGTTCATCAGAAATGGCCGCCCACAGGGTATAAACATAGTACAAAGTGGCCCTGGGACCATTTGCACCTTGTCGGGGGCTATAAATAGTTCCCAACACACCCCCTCTCTCCCAAATACGAATTTGCTAAACCCTAAGCAGAGAGGGAATAGGAAAGAGAAAAGAGAGGAGAGGAAGTTAGGGAGATCGTTGCAACTGTGGGAAATATTCTCCCATGGATCCACGTGCCTAATCACCGCCACGTTTCGCTACCAAAACTCTTTCGACTATGACTTGGGGTAAGAAAAACTAAACCCTATAGTGATGTAAGTCTCCCCGATGGTTTTTCTCCAACCTAGATAACCCGTTTACTCTATTAAGCGACTAGCGTTCTTTCCTTGAAAACGTAGTCCTAGGATTGAGTTCAAGTTGAGCATACTACCGAAAGTTACAGACTATAAAAGCTTAGGTTACGGTTTGTCAATGCTTTCATTACAACTAATGATTTATGTTTGCCATGATTGCTACTGTAATGTCTTAAACACGTCGATTTCTATATGTGATACACCTATGAACTGTAATAATTAAATGACGCAACTTATGTGTTTGATGAAATGCCTAAATGGGGAATAGAAAATGATTAGTGCTTGCCATGATTGTTAATCTAGGATTCATTGTTGTCATATGCACATGTATTTCTCCGTATAATCAATTGATAAAATGTAAGTTGTAGCTAACATAGTTCATGTGTTTGATAAATTGTCTAAATGAGAAATAGTTGATGATTTGTACTTGCTATGATTATTAAGGTAGGGTTCTTTATGGCCTTATGCATATGTATATTTTTCTCTATGTAACCAATTGATAAAATGCAAGTTGTAGTTAACATGGTCTATGTGTTTGACGAAATGCCCAAATGAGGAATTCACTACGATTGTTTATCGAATGCTGATATATATATTATATATATATATATATATATATATATAATAATATATATATATATATATATTATATATATATATATATATATATATATATTACATGTGGGTGTTAGCAGCATTTGTTCACTCCCAGAGTATAGGGTTATGATGTAGTAATAAACTCGGTGAGACCGAGGTCGAATCCACAGGGATTGAAACCTGTACGTAATCTGAAACTAAGTAGAACTAGAACTAGACTAAGATGAAATCTAAATCAAATGAATTTGAGAGAATAATGGTGAATTATTAATCTAAAACTTAAAGAATTCAGAGATAGGAAACTAGGGATTCAGAGGATCCACTTGTAAAGATCAGGAAAATCTTATGCCTGCTTCAAGAACTCAACTAGACTTAAAGTCCCATCTTCATCCAGTTAAAGGGTGTAACCATGAAGATCAAAATTAAACTTCCTTTGATTTAGTTTTCAAGAGATGAAAGGCATAAGAATTAGAATGGATTCCATCACCAAACCATGCCCAGGAGACAAAGTAAACAACAGAATTAAACTAATTAACAACCAATCAACAGATATATGAAGGTTAGGAAGGGTTCCATCATCCTACCATGCCCAGGAGACAATGATGAACAACAGGGCTTCCTGACGTCATAATCATAAAAAAGAAATGAACATACTCAAAGCTATCGCAGACCCATTGTAATTTTAGTCACAAAAAATCATTAAAAACTAAAAAACATTCCCTTAATTAAACCAAAATCAACATCAGTTCAGCCTAAGTTAAAAGGCACAAGTAAAAAGTCTCCCATCACGCTACAAGCTTCACCTCTTAGCCCTAGCTAAGAGGTTTAGCCTAGAATAGGCATGATTAGGCTAAACATCTTAAAAGAAATAATTAAATAAAAAAAAATAGTAGAAATAAAAATATTAAATATTACTCTCTTCCTCTCTCTGCTCCACCTCCAGCCCAAAATTGGATGCTCGTTCTCTCTCACATCCTTTCTTTTTATATAAGACCCAAGGCAGTGGAGAATGGTGCAGTGGAGTCGGTGCAGAATGTGCACATCAACGTGCGTAACACCTTACGCAGCAGTTTCCTTTCCAACTTTACGCAGCAACGTTAAGTGCGTTGCGTTCAGCCTGAGTTTTGGAACGGAAGGCGGCCTGTCCTTGGAGTCTGACTCCATGGTTGGGGTCTTGGCTCCCTGATGAATCTTCTGAACGGTCTGGATCGTGCATCCGGGCAAAGATGAGCTCACACAATGGCCCACGGAGGCTGGTTTTCACGGACGCAGAGTCGCGCACGTCTTTTGCGCAGTGACGATTGGTGGGGTCCACTTCATCTGTCATTTGCGAGATCCACCCCGTCCAACATGTTCTTCTCAAAAAACCAGTCAGGAATGGCTGGTTTTGGATTAGATTTGGCGTGGCCCATGTGGTTTTCTGCTTGGCCGTCTGTCTTGCATTTGGACGGTTAAAAACCGATATCTGCTGTCATTTGAAATACCGCCACCTAGGCGATGGTAATATGGACCAAGTTGGTCCAATGGATGGTCTGGATTAGACCTTCGAATCGTGATGGTGGCCCACAACGAAGGACCGCAATCCCTATTCATTTTTTATTTTGAATTGGAGCCAGCACTGGGTCAGCATAAGCTGATCGGTTTTGGCTATTACGGTACATGGCAGGTGTACACCTGCTGTGTACACCATCCACATGAAGTGGGGCCCACCTTAATGTGTTGAGAAATCCATTCCGTCCATCTGTTCTATCATATCATTTTAGGCGTTGAGCCCAAAATTAAAGCGTATCTAGAAACCAAGTGGGCACCAAATTAATGATATGTAGGCTGATTTGTCCGTTAGGCCATTTTCAGAGGGATCCAACGGCTGAATTTCAACATGTATGATTAATATATGGTCTTCAGGTCTTATATGAAGTTTCGAGCTGAACGGATGGTGAGAACCTTGTGATCTTGCATTTTGGACATCTTTCGGGCCACTTGAGTTTTAGTTTCTCAGTTTTCTCAAATTTCTAGCGTGTATATCCATCGATCTCGGTCTCCTGGGGTTCCGTCCCATACTTCGATGAATCCTGATCATTAAATCTCAGCTTTTAGCACCCTGTTTCGGTCCAAGCTCGCAAATGTACCTTGCATTACAAACACGATTAAATCGGACCATTAAACAATACCATGTTCATAAATCCGGGCAATAACTGGGGTCTAATATGCAATATTTGACCCTCAACACAACTCCCAACCAACATTTTGCTAGTCTCAAGCAAAGTATGCGAAAAGTAATTTCAAAAATACAAAACAATTCCTATAAACCCGTGTGACTTGTGAAAAATAGTCGAGATGCGAGAATTCTAAGATTCATGAATGGTGAGCAATACTTTCTCTTGGAATCAAGCTCACGGTAAATTTCATAATCAAGTTCAAAATATTAATCCATTAATTAGAACAATTTTAAACATTGAGTTCCATGAGTGTATAGTGTAATCTCATCTTATCACTATTAAGAGATCCAATCGTCAATTTCATTATTTCATTGGTAACCAACAAAGGAATTCATGACAACCAAAACCTAAACTAAAACTTGCCTCACAGATCAACTTTTCATTCTACCAGCCTTTGATTTTTCCATGAACAGTAATGCCAAAGAGGGGAATCAAATCCTCACCTATAGGGAGCAAACCTATGGTGAAAACTAGTCGCCTAACTCTTTCTAAATGTCAACCATGGGGAATCGAATCTACACCTATAGGGAGCAAACCTATGATGAAGTTCATTCACCTAACCCTTTCCACAGGCAGCTATCTTGTAGGCGGATATTTTCTTTTTTCTTTAATTCTTCTTATTGAACATGATGGACAAATTCCCCAGGTTGGTTCCTTCCATGCTTAATGATCACCAAGTTACAATTCAATATCAAACTGAAACTTTAATGTGTAAGCGAGATGTGTCCTGTGAAATCATGACTCAATCAATGTTTAAACTTCTAATCATGGTTTAACAATTCAAACCTAACTGTGAAATCACCAACATCACGTATCTTGTAATTCTAAAATCATGACTATTCTTCAAAAACACTTCGAATTCACAAGAAATTCCAAAAAATATATATATATTTAATTTCCACAAATTCTACTCAAAACTAAGAAAACATTGATTAGGTACCTAATCTCCCACTCCCAACCTAAAAATTTCTACTCAAGACTAAGAAAACACTGATTAGGTACCTAATCTCCCACTCCCAACCTAAAATCTACATTGTCCTCAATGTAAACGATGTAAGCATGCAATGCACATGAGACAACGAAAATAAGGGAGAAGTGATGGAAAGATATGTAACGCCCCGGTTTTCGAGACCCGAGTATATAACTCTTTCTTGAAAACCTGGGTGTTAACTGATAAACAAAAGGATAATCAAACCCAATCAAAGTGCGATTAATGAAACCAAGCATAGTATAAATAAAACCCAAGCAGTAACAATATCCTGGGCTACTCAGCTGGGGCCCACATACAAAACCTCGAATTCCTAAATGAACTGAAATGATAATAAGCAAATAATCTACTAATTTAATCTAAATTAAGTAGCCGCCTCCTGGTACGACTCCTCGTTGTAAGGCTCCTCGATTTCAGCCATCTCCGGGTCCACCACAAGTCCATCTATACCTGTATCCTCTGTATGGTTGAACATTGATGAATGAGTGGGCAGCTCAGTGTGATCTCCCCTCAAGATTACAAACCGCCGGCCTAAACAAGGAATAGCATAAAAACATACAGACATTCCAAAACAGAATAAATGCAGACTTATTATATGCATGGATGCGTGAATGCAATCGTTGAGCCGGGTAAAACATCCAGATGGACATAGGGGTCGTTACCCATGCAATCATCGACCCGGGTAAAACATCCAGATGGTCTGTGCCTCGGATAAAACATCCAAACAGGCAAATACGTACGATAACAACAGATGATGGTTGGTGTCTCGAGTAAAACATCCAGACAGACGAATTTGTATGTTACGTATGACAGCAATAGATGATAGCCTGTGCTATGCATGCATGATTATCCAACCCTTTATTAGTCCAATTGCAATCAGCCAATTTAAATAAGCTCACGATCACTACAGGGAGCACATGGCCCAGCGTAGGCCGACGGCTCGAGCATAGTATCCCATGACTACCATCCCCGGCCCACTAGACTACCGTCTTGGGGTGTGAGTAGGACCCACCAACAGGTGGTCAATCAACAAACCTCCATGTCAGGGGCCTACTTATGTCACAACTAGGCTAGTTACACCCTAAGCACAGACTCTCATTCTACCGAACTTTTTATAGAGAGGTTTCAGCAATATGTGTGTCATACCATCATATTAGTAACACAGATCTTATCATAAATGGGGAAATGAAAAACAATGCATGTATCAGTACATATTAACTATATTTACATGAGTTAAATAATAGCAAGCATGAGAATCATTTTATTTAAGTAGATATGTCAAGCGAAAGCAGTCTATTTCTACACACAATTTATCCCTAATCCAACTATCCGTTAAACTTCACAAAATTACTATTTCTGGTCTAGCTAGGGATGAAAAGCTCAAGGGGAAGAAATCATCACTAGACAAGGCGTAGAGTGCTCTTGGATGCAAGTTTTCTTGAGCAGATGGTAACTTTACGCCACACGCACAACCCTCTGCACAAATTTATTTTTATTAGGCAATGGGTCACAAGGTTTACTACATAAGGATTTTTAGAGGGTTGGAAGATCCTAATTCAGGGTTGTTTAGGTTGCAACCAAAAGTGACCAAGCCTACCAACTTGTCCCTATTTTTTGTAAACTGGGCCCACCATAGTGTTCTATTTTCCACCCAACCTGCCCATAGGGTCACCAGGACCTGTTTTAAGAGGTCAAGCAATTATCTTAATCTTTTCCCAGAACCCTGGTGCTCCAAATAGGGTTTCAATAGTGGACGCCTACTCCCCACTGTTTATGGCAATGCAGCCTATTTGATTACTAGATCTGTCTTCTTTTTTTTTTCTTTCTCCCCTGCCCCTTAGGACCATCTCACCGAACAAATGGATTGTTTGGATGATCCACACATATTAAGGCGGGGCTCCCCACTTTGTTGCCAACAGATGAACGGCTTGGGCTAAACATGTGCCGGGGGGGTTTAAACGTTAATACAGCAGCTATTTAGCTGGTGTATTCATACCCTAGCCGACTATGTTACAGGTGGGTCCCACGTAGGGGCCACCACATATATATGTAATATCATATCATACATATATATATATATATATCAACGTGGGTCCCACATGGGGCCTACTACGTATATGCAGGGTGTATTACTATGGCAAGGTTCATACACCTAGAGTCCAGGGACTCTGCTGACCACCTAGGATGGCCCAACACATGCGGCCCACTTGATGTTTGAGTGAGGCCCACTTGTGATTTCCAAGGCCTACATAAGCAGGGTGCGGCCCACTGAGATGTGTATGGGGTGGCCCACCAGGTCTGAGAAACAAGGCCATCGTGCAACTCCTGGGCTGATGCAGGGTGCGGCCCACCTGCCATTGCAGGGTGCAGCCCACCTGCAATTGTGTAGGGCCCAAAACCAGGATAGCTCGTCCATGCTTCACATGCACGTTGTAGACCGTCTTTCAGCTGAAACTTCAGCTGTTTTGCAAACCATTTTCATGGCAGCACCTGAGTTGAGCCTTGGCTATTTCTTTTAGTGGAATAATTAACTGTTTTTGGCTCTGTTAATGGCCTAACTGAGAGCCATCTCCAACCCCGTTTTAGGAGCTCAAACGTGACTCATTCCAGGGCCATTTTCCAGCCTATTTCAAAGCTCAAACAGAGCTTGTGTTTCTCTCGATTTTAGGACAACGCATGGCCATTGTTTGGTCGGGTCTTGGCCTGAATTAGGTGTTGCAGATGGGTTGGATTCCAACCCAAAATAGAGCCACTGACTGGCTCAATTTCTTGACCAAAAATGGGGACCCACCCTACCCTCATCTCAGTCCACCATGCAGCCATTGTTTGGCTCGGGTCCAGGCTGCAACGGAGTCTTTCCTCTAGCCTGATACAACCACATTCGGCTTGCACCCTGAGCTGGTCTTGAAACTCTACAGAGAGCTCAAGAAAAACACAGCTCAAATGGGGCCTGAACTGGTGACTCGACCTGACTGGGTTGAATTTGAAATGGAGCCATTGCTTGGCTCGTCCCAACCTTACTGCAACTGGACGGAACCCAGTCATTGTTTGGCTTGGTTTCGGTCCTGGCAAACATCGTCTGAAGCTGCGAGGAACATGAAAACAGCTAGCATAGAGGTGATTTACCTGAGACAGTTGCTACTAATCTCTCTTACGTTGGAACAGGGGGTCGATTTCCCTGTTATCTCTCTCTTTCCTCTCCCTCTCTTTCTCTTTCTCTTGGCATAAATCCCAAGGGCTACAGTGCCCTTTTTATAGTTGAGGGAGAGAGAGTAGGAACGGTAGAGATTGCTTCAACAGCGGATGGCTGGGATTCGTCCTTCCCAAAGAGGAAGGTCGGTTCTCTCTCTCTTTCCTCCCACAGGCCCTAGTCGGGCTGTTTTTGGCAAAGAAAGGGCGTGTGTCCGATGGGAAGATGGACGAATGGGATCACCTGAATGGACCGACCGTGATCCACCCAACCGACCTTGTTGTGGTCCCCACCCTCAGGCGCCTTCCACATCAACGCATTGGATGGTGGTAGCCCAACTCCTTCATCCGTTTACAAGGAGTGGAAAGGCTATAGGGTTTTGTTCAGCTAGGCCCCATAGAGAATTTGAACGGCTAGGATGTTTCAGAAAGTGGCTGTGGTGGGCCACTTAGTGGCTTGAAGACGGTCGGTTTAAACAGGGAGAAAGGCGGGAGAACCGCCATTTTCAAGTTTTTGAGAGATGCTCGGTCAGAGCCAGTTTGACCGAGCCAGCAGTTATAGTGCACATCGTGCACAAACACACTCAGTGCACATGCATCGAGTAGGGGTCCACTGTGACATTATCATCGTAATCTTCTCCGTCCGTTTTCATTGGGGAACACTACACGGGGACCCTGGCACATTTTGGGTTAATGGTGAGCCCTAGGTGGGCCGTTACACACTCCTTTGGACCCTTATTGGCCCATAAGAAGCAATCTGTTGGTCGGGTGGGCCTGATACTTGTTTTCAATGATTAATATATGGTACTGATTACAATGAAGGGTCATCTTGTCACCAACCAATTCTCAAGTGTTGGTGACAAGTATGTTATACCACTCTAAACTGTTTATAATGGCTTTAATTCAGAGTGCTCGAATAGTCTCACCTTGCTGACTGTCATAGGGTGTGTTCTGACTCTTAGAGACCCTGATGGATGGGTTTAATGTCGACCAGGATCCCCATCCTGTATATATCGAGTTCAAGTTTTTGGTTAACCTATTCTGTTTTAGGTTAGTGTGAGTTTAAAAGGTAACACCAGTGTACTGAAGGTACGGGTTGTTACAAGATAGTACCTGGATGAAGGAATCAAGAAGATTTTTCCAAAGATAATGCAGTGTGAGAGTGGCTAAGCACACGAGCTTAAGCATGAAAGCAAACTAACCTAATGGCAACGTATCAAGCAAACTAAGCTACCGGCATAAAATCGTCTATCCTGGAACAACATAAAGCAAACTATCCTAGTCCTATGAAAGCGATAAACCTACCTATACCTCTATCAGACTAGGAGATCAATCCTGGTAAACAGGATCAGTCAAAGGTATGGACGTGGCCTCTTAATCAAATTTCTTAACAAATGGTTTTAATCGATGTCCATTTACTTTAAACTCCTTGCCATTGTCGGGATCTCTTATCTCGACGGCCCCATGAGGATAAGCAGTGACAATAATATAAGGGTCGGTCCAATGAGATCAGAGCTTACCCGGAAAGAGATGTAGTCGAGAGTTACACAAAAGGACTTTCTGACCTGGCGTGAATGATTTCCGCAAAATATGTTGATCATGAAACGCCTTCATCCTGTCCTTGTAAATTCTCAAGTTCTCGTATGCGTCATTCCGAATTTCTTCAAGTTCATTCAATTGAAGTTTGCATAGAGAGCCAGCGTTGTCCAGATTGAAATTCAGATTTTTGATCACCCAGTACGCTTTATGTTCCAACTCCACAGGCAAGTGACAAGCCTTCCCATAGACAAGTCTAAAGGGAGACATTTCAATAGGAGTTTTAAAAGCAGTACGGTAAGCCCATAAGGCATCGGTCAATCAGATTGACCAATCCTTATGGTCAAGATTAATCATTTTCTCCAAAATGTGTTTGATCTCCCTATTGGAAATCTAAGCTTGCCCACTTGTCTGTGGGTGGTATGAGGTGCTCACCTTATGAGAGATACCGTATTTCTTCGTTAAACTCTCAAATGGCCTATTATAAAAGTGTGAGCCCCCATCACTAATGATGGCTCGAGGCATTCCAAATCAGGAAAGGATGTTCTCTTTAAGGAATTTAATAACCATACGATGGTCATTATTCTGACACGGAATCGCTTCAACCCATTTGGTGACATAGTCTATAGCAAGCAAAATATATAAATTTTCAAAGGATTGGGGGAATGGTCACATGAAATCAATGCCCTAGCAATCAAATGCTTCTATGATAAGGATGGGATTCAAAGGCATCATCTTTCGACGGAACACTGCTCCCAATTTCTGACAACGCTCATAAGCCTTGCAAAACTCATGAGTGTCCCTGAACATAGTGGGCCAATAAAAGCCATACTGCAGAATCTTGGTTGTGGTCTTTTTAGCAGAAAAGTGACCACCACAGGCCTGTGAGTGACAGAAGGAGATGACACTCTGATACTCATTGTCTGGCACACATCTCCTTAGGATTTGGTCTGGGCAATATTTAAACAAATATGGATCATCCCATAAAAAGTTACACAGCTTGGTAAAGAATTTCTTCTTATCTTGTACGGTCTAATGTGTTGGTATGAAACCTGTGGTAAGATAATTAGCAATATCAGCAAACCAAGGTGGATGGGAGACTCTGTACAGTTGTTCATCAGGGAACATGTCATTGATATGGGTCGCCTCAAGGGGATCAGAGGTATTAAGGCGAGAAGGTGATCGGCCACTACGTTCTCTACTCCCTTTTTATCTTTAATTTCCAAATCAAATTCTTGGAGTAGAAGGATCCATCTTATCAAGCAGGGCTTAGAATCATTCTTAGAAAGAAGATACTTGAGTGCCGCATGATTTGTGTAGATAATGATCTTGGATCCGATCAGATAGGAACTAAATTTGTCCAAGGCGAACACTACGACGAAGAGTTCCTTTTCCGTAGTCGAGTAGTTCACTTGGGCAGGATTTAGAGTCCTACTCGCATAATGAATGACGTAAGGCCTCTTATCTTTTCTCTGACCTAGAACCGTTCCAAGAGCATAATCAGAAATGTCGTACATAAGCTCAAAAGGAAGGCTCCAGCCGGGTGGCTGCATGATAGGTGCAGTAGTTAACATGCCCTTAAGCTTGGTGAAAGCTTCCTGATATTGCTCAGTCCACTCGTATGGTGCATCCTTTTGAAAAAGATTACATAAAGGATGAGAGAGGAGAATAAAGTCCTTTATGAATCGTCTGTAAAACTCTGCATGTCCTAAGAAGGATCGCACATCTTTGATGTTCTTGGGTGGAGGTAGGTTAGAGATAAGATCAATTTTTGCCTTATCTACCTCGATTCCCTTGGACAAGATGATATGCCCAAAGGACAATTTCCTTCTGAACCATGAAATGGCGCTTCTCCCAATTAAGTACCAGATTCTTTTCTTCACATCTTTTCAGCACACATTTAAGACTTTCTAAGCACTCGTTGAAAGATGAACCGAAAATAGAAAAATCGTCCATGAAGACCTCCAGATATTTTCCCACCATGTCAGAAAAAATACTCATCATACATCGCTGAAAGGTGGCAGGGGCATTACATAACCCGAATGGCATCCTTCTGTAGGCAAAGGTATTGTATGGACATGTAAATGTGGTCTTTTCCTGGTCCTCAGGGGCGATTTCAATTTGATTGTAGCCCGAATACCCGTCAAGGAAACAGTAATAGGAATGACCAGCTAGCCTTTTCAAGATTTGATCAATGAAGGGCAAAGGAAAGTAGTCCTTCCTCGTGACGATATTCAGCTTCCTGTAGTCAATGCACATTCTCCAACTAGTAGTAACTCTGGTTGGTACGAGTTCATTATTAGCATTGGCAACAATGGTGATTCCGGACTTCTTAGGAACCACCTGAGTTGGACTCACCCATTGACTATCGAATATAGGGTATATGATACCCACATCCAATAGTTTCATAACCTCAGCCTTAGCCACTTCTTTCATGTTTGGATTTAGTCTACGTCGTGGTTGCCGTGAAGTTTTTACATTATCCTCGAGATATATGCGGTAAGTACAAATCGAGGGGTCGATTCCTTTGAGGCCAGCTATCGTCCATTCAAGGGCTCCCTCATGCTCAATGAGAGTAGATATGAGCATACACTCCTGTTCTTTTTCCAGCTAGGTAGAGATCACCACCGGGTATGTCTCATCTTGACCTAAATAGACATATTTCACATCAGAGGGCAAAGGTTTTAGGTCAAGCTTCGGCAGCTTGAGGTTAGACGGTAGAGGCGCTACATCGGTTTGAGGTAATTCTTCAAATTATGGCCTCCACCGGTTAACTTCAAGTACCAGCACAGTATCAAGTAAAGCACACATCTCCCTAATTATATCATCATCCAAGTCATGGGAGTGAGCCATGCACGTCTCTAGGAGGTCAGAGGCGTTCTATCTTCCACGAAAGAATCAATCATGTTAATGTCGTGGAACTCATCATCATTCTCGGAATTTCTGTCATTATTGAAAAAGATGTTTGACTCTAATGTCATATCCCAAAAGACATGCTCATGATTCCATTCCTGCAATTAATAATTGCGTTTGAAGTGGCAAGGAATGGGCGACCAAGGATGACGGGAATCTGAGTGCTTCCATTATTGACGGGTTCAGTATCTAGGATGATGAAATCTACAGGGTAGTAAAATCTGTCAACCTGAACTAACACATCCTCAATTATCCCTCTTGGTATACGAACAGAACGATCAGCAAGTTATAACGTGGTTAAGGTGGTTTTCAATTCACCCAACCCTAGCTGTTTGTATACCGAGTAAGGAATTAGATTGGCGCTCGCTCCTAAGTCAAGAAGTGCGTGCTCAATGCTGTAGTTACCGATCATACATGATATGGTTGGGCTACCAGGATCCTTGTATTTCTGCGGCATGTCTTGCTTTACGATGGCACTCACTTTCTCAGTCAAGAAGATCTTCTTTTGAATACTTTATCATTTTTTGGTCGTGCATAGTTCTTTCAGGAATTTGGCATATGAAAGTATTTATTTTACGACATCAAGTAAAGGAATGATGACTTTCACTTATTTCAACACCTCTAGAATATCCTGAGAGTTAGAGAGAGGTTTTGGTGCAACCAACCGTTGGGGAAATGGAGCAACTGGCTTCTCTAGAAGTTCCGGTTCTAATTTTTGTGGGGCACTAGATCCATCATTGTTGTCCTCTTCTGATTCTTTAGGCTTTTCGAGCCTAACCGGAAGGATTTTATCAATAATCTTTCCACTCCTAAGAGTGGTAATGGATTTAGCGTGCTCCATCTAATTTGAAGAGCTTAAGTTGTCAACTTCATATTGCAGCTTTGGATTGGGAAGAAGTTAAGCTAGGAGGCTCCCCTTATTCCCAATCGTGTTTTCAGCCTTAAGTTCTTGTAGTGTTTTGTTAAAGACTTGCAAGGCTTGTAGTATACCCTGATTGAAAAGCTCTTGCTTTTCAAAATGTTTTGACATCGGATCCTCTTGAGGTTTCTCTTATTGTTGTTATGCGGTTTGATTAAAGAAACCTTAGGAGGTAGCAGTTTGTCCATTCCTCCAACTAAAATTTGGAAGATTTTTTCAACCAGGATTGTAAGTATTAAAGGTAGATCCATTGAAAGGTCTTTGATAGTTATTTACAGCATTGGCTTGTTCATTTAACACTCCTTAAAAGGAAGATATTTTAGGGCAATTTTCAGTTGTATGAATATTGCAATCACAGATGCCGCAAACAATTTCATTAACCTTATCCTTCTTTCCTTCCATGGCCTCGAATTTTCTTATGAGATTAGTCACTTTATAATTGAGATCGTCCTCTTCTTTCAAGAGATACAATCCACCTTTCTCCTTAGATTGAGTTGGCCTAGATGTGGTGTTCGATTTTGGGTAATGGTCCCATGATTGTGCGTTTTCAGTAAGTCTATCGAGGTAATCTCATACATCATCAACATCTTTATTCATCAATTCTCCATTATACATTGTCTCGACAATTTGGCGCATGAAAGATGTCAGTCCATCATAGAAAAAATTTATAATACGCCATGTTTCAAAGCTATGTTGTGGGTATGAACTGACAAGATCCTTGAACCTTTCCCAACATTGGAAGAATGTTTCATCCTCCTTTTGGGTGAAGTTCATGATTGTTTTTCTAAGGGTAATCGTTTTATGATGTGGAAAAAATTTCTTTATGAATTCCCTCTGCATATCATTCCATGTGCCAATGGATCTAGGACGCAGTGAATGTAACCACGTCTTAGCCTTCTCCTTCAAGAAAAATGGAAAGAGTTTCAGCCTGACTGTATCCTCAGATACATTAGGAAATTAAAGCATAAAGTGGTTATGATCTCATCGAACTCTTTCAAATGTAAGTATGGACTTTCTGATTCAACCCCATGAAATTTAGGAAGGAGTTGGATAACCCCTGGCTTGATGTTCATATGTCCGGTATTTTCAAGAAAAATCATGCATGAGGGCGTACTCACCCCTGTCGGTTGTAAAGAATCTCGTAAAGTACGAGGCGGGGGTGCTTAATGCACCTCATTCTCATCATGGACTTCCTCAACCCTAGGTTGGGGTAGTGCTTGAGGTTAATTTGCAGCCATAACCTCAATTAACTCAAGGGAATTCGAGCGGTGTCTAGTCCTGCGATGGACAATTACCCCCTCAACCAATCCTCCTTCAGTAAAGAGACGTCAAGTGTTGTCACGAGCCCACTTGGGCATGAAACACTGGCAGCCCTCAATTTAGATTCTAAACCTACACCTAAGAGGAAGAATAGAAAGGAATTCTAGAAATAAAGAGGAAAGATGGAAAGAAGTTACCGAATTCGAAGTCCTAAGTTAAGATCCTGCAAAACAAAACAAAAGAAATTAGTTTCAAAAAAATACTTAGAAAAATAGTTCCTAAAAAATAAATTAGGAAAGTTCTAAAACTAGAATTAGATAGTTTTTAAAATAAAAAAGCTAAACCTAAAATTAAAAAGGGATTACCAAATTAGAACTTATGTTAGGCTCCTACAAAACAGGAAACAGTTTAGTTCTAGAAATCAAATAGAAATAAAAATCTAAAACTAAAGTTAGTAAAATCCTAATCTTAAACTAACTCTAAAACCAATTAATTTCAGAGAATCATAGCCGTCAGTCCCTGACAACGGCGTCAAAAACTTATTCACTCCCCAAGTATAGGGCTGTGATGTAGTAATAAACTCGGTGAGACCGAGGTCGAATCCACAGGGACTGAAACTTGTACGTAATCTAAAACTAAGTAGAACTAGAACTAAACTAAGATGAAATCTAAATCAAATGAATTTGAGGGAATAATGGTGAATTATTAATCTAAAACTTAAAGAATTCAGAAGTAGGAAACTAGGGATTTAGAGGATCCACTTGTCGAGATCAGGGAGATCTTATGCTTGCTTCAAGAACTCAACTAGACTTAGAGTCCCATCTTCATTCAGTTGAAGGGTGTAACCATGAAGATCAAAAATGAACTTCCTTTGATCTAGTTTTCAAGAGATGAAAGGTATAAGAATTAGAATGGATTCCGTCACCAAACCATGCCCAGGAGACAAAGTAAATAACAGAATTAAACTAATTAACAACCAATCAACAGATATATGAAGGTTAGGAAGGGTTCCGTCATCCTACCATGCCCAGGAGACGATGGTGAACAACAGGGCTTCCTGACGTCATAATCATAAAAAGGAAAGGAACATGCTCAAAGCTATCACAGACCCATTGTAATTTTAGTCACAACAGACCATTAAAAACTAAAAACATTCCCTTAATTAAACCAAAATCAACATCAGTTCAGACTAAGTAAAAAGTCTCCCATCACGCTACAAGCTTCACCTCTTAGCCCTAGCTAAGAGGTTAAGCCTATAATAGACATGATTAGGCTAAACATCTTGAAAGAAATAATAAAATAAAAAAATAGTAGAAATAAAAATATTAAATATTACTCTCTTCCTCTCTTTGCTCCACGTCCAGCCCAAAATTAGATGCCCGTTCTCTCTCACATCCTTTCCTTTTATAGAAGACCCAAGGCGGTGGAGAATGGTGCAGTGGAGTCGGTGTAGAATGCGCACAGCAACGTGTGTAACACCTTATGCAGCAGTTTCCTTTCCAACCTTATGCAACAACGTTAAGTGCGTTGCGTTCGGCCTGAGTTTTGGAACAGAAGGCGGCCTGTCCTTGGAGCCAACTCCATGGTTGGGGTCTTAGCTCCCTGATGAATCTTCTGAATGGTCTGGATCGTGCATCCGGGTGAAGATGAGCTCACGCAATGGCCCACAGAGGCCGGTTTTCACGGATGCAGAGCCGCACATGCCTCTTGCGTAGTGACGATTGGTGGGGTCCACTTCATCTGTCCTTTGCGAGATCCACCCCGTCCAACGTGTTCTTCTTGAAAAACTAGTTAGGAATGGCTGGTTTTGGATTAGATTCGGCGTGGCCCACGTGGTTTTCTGCTCTGTCGTCTGTCTTGCATTTGGATGGTTAAAAACCGATATCTGCTGTCATTTGAAATACCACCACCTAGGCGATGGTAATATGGACCAAGATGGTCTAATGGACGGCCTAGATTGGACCTTTGAATCAAGATGGTCACCCACAACAGAGGACCGCAAGTCCTTGTTCGTTTTTATTTTGAATTGGAGCTGTCACCAGGTCAATGTAAGTTGACTAGTTTTGGCTATTGCGGTACATGGCAGGTGTACACCTGCTGTGTACACCATCCACATGAAGTGGGGCCCACCTTGATGTGTTGAGAAATCCGTTCTGTCCATCTGTTCTATCATATCATTTTAGGCATTGAGTCCAAAATTGAAGCGTATCCAGAAACTAAGTGGGCCCCAAATCACTGGTATGTAGGCTGATCTATCCATTGGGCCATTTTCAGATGGATTCAATAGCTGAATTTCGACATGTACGGTTAATGTATGGTCTTCAGGTGCTTTATGAAGTTTCGAGCCGAACGAATGGTGAGAACCTTATGATCTTGCATTTTGGACGTCTTTCAGGCCACTTGAGCTTTAGTTTCTCGGTTTTCTCAGATTTCTGGTGTGTATATCCATCGATCTCAGTCTCTTAGGGTCCGTCCCATGCTTCGATGAATCCTGAGCATTAAATCTCAGATTTTAGCACCCTGTTTCGGTCCAAGTTCGCAAACGTACCTTGCATTACAAACACGATTAAATCGGACCGTTAAATAGTACCATGTTCGTAAATTCACGTAATAACTGGGGTCTAATATGCAATATTTGACCCTCAACAGCATTTGATAGGAATGGGGCTACAATTATAGTCCAGGCAATCGATAAACTCCCATGTTTGGGTGGTCAAATTAGTCTGGCCACCTTGGGTAAACCCGAAATATATGAGTCATACGACGACTGCCGACAATGGCTAGGCCATGAGGGGCGCTTATGCGCTCCATGTCGATTAAGTCAGCGTGTGCCCATACCAATCGAGCTTGCCTAATGAACCGGTTGACCTATTATGTGTTTACCATGTATGGACACGACTGTTTGAATATAAGGTACCCCTCACCAATGTAAAGATCCACCTTCAACCATGGTACCATGATCCTCAAGACTTGTGAGCCGTGCATGGTGGTATGGGACACCGTGTTCGGGCTGTTAGCCTACGCTAGAGTGACGAGCCTCCTCTTAGTGAACGCGAGCACCACTTCTTGCAACTTGCCTATCGTATGTGTTTATCTAGGAGTGACGAACCTAGATGGATCCAGAACACAGGAATAGGACCGCTGCGGTTGTCCGATGCCTAATGTTCGATTTGGGTCAATATTAAAAAGGGAGGTACCCTAGCTTCCTAAACTTACTGGATGAATGACCATAATTAATCACTTAGCTAACATGACCATGCATCGCACCGCATTGGTTAGAATGTGACAAAAAGGCGTTGGAGTCGTACCTTTGAGGAAGTGTTGTCATATGCGAAATAGGCGGTCGGAGTTGCGTGTTGAGGGAATGTTGATGGGCGAGGGCATGCATCATTACCTACACTCCATTCTCATATTAAAAAGAATACTAGGAAGTAATTGTTTATGATTGCCTTATCATTACTGCATTGATTGACTTGATAACATGTGTAACTTTTGCCTTATAGAACCACTGAGTTGATCACTCACTCACACTCTGGGACGGTGTTTTAAAACACCAACCAGATGTTGATGTAGATGCAGGTACGGACGACATCTATACATTATAGCAAAACTTCTTGGATGAGGAGGAATTCTCCTACTTCCAACTCTCGGGCGGGCCGATGTAGGCCATGTACCATTATGCAGGGAACGTTGGGCATCTAGGCTTAGTTGGATACTACATTTACACTACCACATTTTGTTCATTCTGAAATTGTATATGTATATATTAAACCCAGTCACGGACTCATACTCTATAAGAAATTTTATGAGACATGTACCTATTTATACTTATATGTTTTAGATTTACGTATTTGCTTAACTTCATTAAATCTATAGTATGATACATCGTTTAGTAAAATTTTATGCATGCTTAATCAATCAATATGGTAGAAATCAGAACATTATCTTCCACAGGACAAAAGTGATGTTCGGAATCTTGGGATTCGAGCTTTGCTCGACCCTCGAAATTCGAGGCGTTACATAATACATTTTCATCACTTCTCCTTTACTTTCATTGTCTCATGTGCATTGCATGCTTATATCTTTTACATTGAGGACAATGTAGATTTTAGGTTGGAGGTGTGGATTAGCAAGCTAATCAGTGTTTTGTTAGTCTTTGAGCAAAAATTGTGAAAATTTTTTAGAAAATTTTGTAAATTCGAGCGATTTCGAAGTTCATCCATAATTTAGAAGTATGAGATACTTAATGTTGGTGATTTATGACTCTTGGGTTTAGTTACTTGTTAGATTTCACAGTTAAGTTCAAATTATTAATCCATGATTAGAAGTTTTAAACATTGATTGAGTCATGATTACACATGCCACATCTAGCTTACACATTAAGGTGTCAATTTGATATTGAATTGTTAACTTGGTGATTATTAAGTATGGAAGGAACCAACCTGGGGAATTTGTCCATCATGTTCAATGAGAGAATTGAAATAATAATAATAATAATAATAATAATAATAATAATAATAATAATAATAATAAATAAATAAATAAATAAATATCCAGCTAAAAAAAAACAGTTATCGTCGAAAATGGTTACCTATTAAACATCTTTAAAAATGTTAACATAGTGTGAAAGTCATCGATGGAAAAATCAAAAGCTAGAAGAATGAAAAGATGAAATGTAAGGCAAGTTTTGGTTTAGGTTTTGGTTGTCCCAAATGCTCTTTTGATTATCAATGTTATCATGAAAATTAAGAATTGAACCTTTGATTATGATAAGTCCAGCTTTCACTATGCACCCGTGGAACTCAATATTTAGAATTGTTCTAATTTGTGGATTAATACTTTGAACTTGACTATGAAATTTACCGAGTCCTATAGTTTAGGAGAAAATAATGCTCAACATCGATGTATTTTGAAACTCTATTATCTGGATTGTTATAAAACCACTTGAGCTTATAGAAATTGTCCTATAGTTCTCGAAATATTTTTCGCATACTTTGCTCAGGACTACCAAAAGGCTGGTTGGGGATTATGTTGAAGGTCAAATGTTGCATATTATCCCTGTAACGCCTCATTTTTTCAGGACCCAAGTATATGACTTGTTTCCCAAAAACCCAAGTGTTAACCTTAAAGGATGGTCAAATTCAAGTATATATTTTTTTCAACTATCAGAGTAAGCATATGAGCGTAAAATAGACAAGTAAGCATAAAGGAAAAAATTGTAATTACATTTAGAATATACAAGAGGTTGTCCATAATTACTTATACAAACCAATATCTCAACGTTAACAATTACAAGATTTACATACATGAGAAATATCAAAGAAAATATATAAACGAAAGCCACAAGACCGCGTAGCTTCCTTAACAAGTACAACCACACAACCTTGACCATCATAACGGCTCCTTATCCGTCTGAACCTGCATATCACTTAAGTCACCTGTACTACCTGTACAGTTGTATATTTGATGGATGAGTGGCCAACTCATTGTAAATTTCCCTCAAGATTTCACACCACCGCATTAGGTAAGCATAGTTATAAAGCAAAATATACAAAACAATACATGATGTAGGTCTTATTAGATGCATGGATGCGTGAATGCGATCATCGGCCTAGGGATGCTCATCCATGCGGACAGTGGGCTCGTCACCCATGCAATCATCAACTTGGAAAAAGCATCCAGTCGAACAGAGGCTAGTCGTCAGTGAAAGCATACTACAAAATCTACATTGTCCTCAATGTAAAAGATATGAACATGGAATGCACATGGGACAATAAAAGTAAATGTGAAGTGATGGAAAGATAGTACCTGGATGATGAATCGTGAGAGATTTTCCAAGAGATTACAACATGGAATCCAATCAGTACGAGAGAGAAAGCAACACAAAACTAATAAAAATAAAATCCGACCTATACCACTTTTGCAGGTGCTCTCGATTGCATTTAGCGCATGCTACAAGCCTTTAAACCCCTAGGTTGCCCCTAGTGGACGAGTTATAGTCTCGTGAGGGTTTGCAGTAATGTTACCCACAAACATTAAATTAACTGTAACATCCCGGATTTTTGCCAACCTGGGATTAGACATCCTTAGCCAATGGGTCGATCCTAAGACCGTACCAACTTGTCAAAACTAAATCCCACAGTCTAAAATCGCTCCTTAACCAATTTCCTTCACAAATCCCACCCTTCACTACCTTGTGCTTTCAATTTTTCAAAGCACTTTCGCCCTAGACACTATCTTAAACTAGCTAAGTAGTAAAAACTTGGATCACTTTATATACAAACTACAAAGGCCTAAGTACCGTCTCAACCAGAAAACAATTAGGATTAAATCCTTTAGAAATTTAACAAAGTTAACTAAGTGCAAAACTCGTTTAGCCATGAAATCTGTTGGGATCGCTTTAAATACGATCTGCAAGACTCAAAACTTGCAAAACAAGTGACTCTAGGTTACCCTAAAGTTTAGAACCAAACTCATTTCCCGGCTACTCTCGAGAATGAAACGAAACTTCGTATTAGGTCTAGATCGCACATCGGAAGTCCGATTAACACGAAGCTAAGGAACTAGGACCGCCTCACTGGGCTTGACAATCATCTCAAAAATCAGGTCCAGCTGATGTCCCACGGTCATTCGTTTCGATCCGGAGCGAGGGTGTGTGAAAAACACTATTCCTTTTGAAAATAAAATATCTGGAATAGTGATCTGGCACCTTTCGCTTACGCATCAGTATTAAGCAACCTGACCGTCAGAATCAGACCAAATTACACCCTCGGATCAAGAGAAATTTCATACACATTTACATGTACTCAGAATCTCCGATCGAGATCCGCTGACCGTTGAACTGAAACTGGTCCGCCACGCGTGATCTGGAAATCCCACTGAAATGAAAACTTAATAGAACGTAGATCCGGTGTCTGTGAACTTAAGTCTGACGTTTGGCTCAAGGAGGGCCACCAGAACCTCTCTTTTGAGCTGGAAAAGTGACGAAATACCTATATTAGCAGTAACCTTTGAACATGAGTCTATTTTGGTGAGTTTTGAGACTATATAAGGACCTTAAACCCTCTCTCATGGCAGCCATACGAATTTGGAATTGAGAGAGGGAAAAGAGAGAGAAAGTGAGGGAGAAGTGGGAGAATCTCCCAGCCGTCGTTCCCTGCCACCACACGGGCTGCACCGCCCCTTTCCAGACATTTTTCCGGCGTTTCCGTCGTCATTTCTAGGTAAGAAATCCTATACCTAATCTGATTTGGGGCTTGGGTGGTTGTAGGTTATGAAATAGCTAACCTATGTTGTTCCTTAGGGTGCCAAACTGCCGTAGAGGAAAGCTTAGCAAACCTATCAACTCCGTTACTATTCTACGACAAAAGGTGCGGACTTTAGGTGTATAAGTTACGTTTTTCAACGCTTTCAATGTCAGATAATGATAGATTCATGATCTGCATGCAATTGTACATGTACAAAGTGCTTTCCGTTTCCTGTTTCGATTAACGTTGTAGAATATGGAATTTCACATACTCTAGGTATACGTAGAAATACCGTATACGTATTTTTTTTGGAATAATGTTTGACATGTTTATTTAATGTATGATTATACAATACATGGATAAAATACTAGTTTGGCAAAAGGAATCGCCGTAATATATGTTCGCTTGTAAACACTATGTATGTTGAAATTGTGTATTCTAGAAATACCGCATATGTGTAAATTTTGGAAATGTAATTGTCATGATTATTTGTTGTATGATCATGGTATACGCGGATAAAATAACCGCTTGGCGAAAGAGTTCGCCCTAATACATGTTTGCTAACATACACTATGTATGTTGGAATAGTGTATTCTAAGTGTTTGTTGAAATGACTAAGTAAATATGGATTTATGATTTATGTTTGTCATGTGTATTGAATGTAAAAACATGATTGAAATGTACTAGTCAACCCCTTGACGAAAGGACTTGCCCTAAATCACGCCACGGTCAATACACTACACATGTTAAAGTGTGTAATCCAAGTGTTCGTGGAAATGACTGAATGAATATAGAACTTGGACCCATGCTTGCCATGACTATCCGTCGTGGGGGCACGCGTGTTATGATTGGGGTAGCTCCCTAGTAGAGGGATTTGGCCTAATACCTATGTGATCAACATATGTCATGTATGTGATGTATGTAGTTCAAGTGTTTCTTGAAATGTCTGAATGAGTAGTAGTTAGCAAATTGTAATGTATAAGGGTGTTGAGACATGATTCTCAACCTCTTTTAACTATGTGTATGATCTCCTTTAATAGTTGTGTGATTAGGATTTGAACATGTACAAACTCATGCTTGTGTTGTGATTTATAACATGCTCAATTGCTTTATGATATTGACTATGTAATGCATATGTTTAAATTTATAATTACGTTGTATGATCCGTCATGGGTGATGGGGGAGCGGAGCAACGAGTGCGTGCAATAGCCCTGGCAGCCCTAAACGGATAATACCGAACCTTGATTGTATGAGTTGAATCTTGATCCATTACTGCTTTATCTATCTGCAATTGATTGTATTTGGGGCTATGATTATGGCCCAGGCAATCGGTAACGGGATTGAATTCGTGGCTGAGATTCATTTGCCACGTGGGATGTGTTCGACGAACTCGAGTCGTGCGTTGCCTGTCGGCAGTGGCTAGGCCACACGAAGTTGTTTATGCACTTCATGTCGTGCAGCTCAACGGGCGATCGTGCTAGTCGAGCTCGTCAAGTAACCCGATCTGCCTTATGCATGTTCACCCTGTTTGGACGCTACTGCTTGAACCTAGGGTACCAAACTTACCAGTGAAACCCCCTTTTAACCATGGTACCTCGATCCGCTAAGACGCATGAGCCGGGCATGGTGGTATGGGACACCGTGGTCGAGCTGTCGGCCTACGCTGGGGCCATGTGCCTCCCCGTAGTGACCATTGCGCAACCAAACTCGTGAGCCGAATATGGTGGTATGGGACACTGTATTCGAGCTGTCGATACTTACGGCGAGAGCCGAGTACGGTGAGACCTGTGCTCGTGCTGATGGGCGACGAGTCCTCCGTAGTATCTTCGAGTATACTCCAAGGGTCTGTGATTGGCGACGAGTCTTTCACAGCAACTAGAGTATGAGTGGAGCCGAGTACGGTGAGACCTGTACTCGAGCTGACGGCTAGTGATTGAGCCGAGTACGGTGAGATCTGTACTCGAGCTGACGGCCAGCAATTGAGCCGCATACGGTGAGATCTGTATCCGCGCTGACGGGTGACGAGCCCTTTGCGATGCCTTTACTACGCTTCTCAAACCATAATATCGTATGAGATTAACTAGGATTGACGACCCTAGAATGGATCATGTTTGGGAATGATACAAGGGAGGTACCTTAGTTTTCCAATACTGCTGTTTGAAATGGACTAATAAAAACTTGGTAATCATGAGCATCATCGCACCGCATGTGCTTTGTAGATGTGGCGCACTGAGGGAGTAAGCATTCGCGAACATAAAATGATGTCGCTTGAGGGTGGTTTGGCAAGGGCATACAGCATCATGTCATATCATTTTGCACTTAACAAGAGTAGTTAGAAATGTTTGATTTGTACTGCTTTATCATTACTGCTTGATTGAATTGATAACATGTTAACCTATGCTTTACTGTTCCACTGAGTTGATCACTCACTCCCACGTTACGGGACGGTGTTCCGAACACCCACCAGATTTGTTGAGTTTCAGGTGATGGCGATGCTTATGAAGCAGAGCCGGACTTCTATGATGTGGAGGAGGAGTTCTCCTACATGTAACTTTCTGACAGGCCAATGAAGACCTGGTATTGTATTGACGGGGTTATGGTTCTTGGGATAGAAGACATTACACTTCCTCACATTTGGTACATTTTAAAACTGCACTTGTATTTATTTAACCTGGTAATGTTATCACACTCTGGAGACTCGTCATAAGTTATATATTTTATCTATCTATCACAGTCTTCCGCTTGCAAACTTAACTGTCTCTGGAGTATGATATGCTGTTTTGGCTTAATCTCACTCATGTTCAATGCACGAATACAGTCAACATTCAATCATCATTCATTTTGTTGCATAAGTGATGTTCTGGAACTCGGGAGTTGAGTTTATGCTCGACCCCCGATTTTCAGGGCGTTACATTAACTGACTAGGAAAATGAAATGAAAAGCTGGGTTGCCTCCCAGGAGCGCTAAGTTTACCATCTATCCTAAAATAACATAAAGCAAACTACTCTAGTCCTATGAAAGCAGGGAAAAACTACTCGATCATGCCACAAGGTTCCTCTTCCGGCCAATATCTGGATAAATTTCTCAGTAGATTTCTTAACAGGATCATCCAAAAGCCATTTTTGCAATAGGCTTGGACGCCCTGGAGCATGACTTTCCAGAGAAATTTATGTACCTCATAAGAAATTTTTCGTTGAAGTGCTTGAGGTATCCATAGTATATATGATTCACCTGTAACAGAAGAAGTTTCAATGTTAATATCCCATGGTGAATCAGAGACTATACATAGATGAAAGTCAGAAAAATTCTTATAAAGTAATGTAGTCTCAATGCATGAAATTTCAAGTTTCGGTTCAATTTTTAGCTCCCCTTCCCTGAATGGTAAATAGTGAGGATGTGGGGAGGGAGGGGCTTCAGAGTAAGGGTTCTCTCGGTCAGTAATGACTACCGAGATATCGTCTTGTAAGGCATTCACTATGTCTCTTATCATGGGATTGTTTGAATCTGCAAAGTGTGCCAAGCAATCATCCAAAGAGTTGGGTAATTCAGTTGAGCGTGACTTATGTTCCATATTAGAGCTCATGATGATCTGCCCAAGGAATCCATCGTCTTTAAAATTAACCGTAGGTACGCTCTCTTGCTTCAGCCCTGCACAGACAGATAGAGGGTCAGTAGACGAAGTATTGAAGTGCGGACTTTGTTCATTGATACTACTCAGAAGAGGCCTGGACTCGTCAAAATTCAACAATTTAGATGGTGGCCTCGACTAGGTAGTTTCAAATTCCAAAGTCGTATCAAGTAACTCATTCATCTCCTGAATCATATCATCATATAAGTCAGGGGAGTGGAGTAGCTCATCATGACCGCTCACTTCGTGCACTTCTTGATCATTGACCTGGACCAAACTTGAGATTAATTCCAGGGAAACTAGGGCTGAACATTCAGGATCATCATCCCAATACGCATCATCGTCTAATTCTGTGCAGTGCACACTCGGGATGGGATTGCTTTCCTCACATTCTAAAGTTGGTTGAGGTTCGAATAAACTAACCTCTTCCTCAACATTGAGATCCTGTGTATCATGTAAGGAAAGTGTGTCATCATCGCTGTATTTGAAAGACACCCATGTATCTCCATCATTCTTTTGAACAATCATTGAGATCGACTCATCGGGGAATTGAACCGTATGCTCATTAATGGAATCCAACTCCTCATTCCAAATTCCAGATTTCGTCAAAAGCGAGTGAGGATCACTTTCCTTGCATTGTATTTTTGGATTGGATTGTAGTTGGGATGAGCGAGCTTCCTCTCTCCTTTCAAGGCGCGAATTGAGTGTTTCTAATGATTTCATCATTTTCGCAACATGCTGGTTGAATTGTTCTAGATTAAAACATGAATCCTCTTGGATCGTTTTTGGTTGGTTCTCAAAGGTATGAGATCCAAGAGAATAATCATTACAATATGTTGTTGGTTCATCTTCCCAGTTTTGATGGTTCCACTGGTTATAGTCATACTGATCATTCATGGAAGAATATGATGGCTGATAATAATCCTCATTCCCATAATTACGATCGTATACGGCCCTATTAACCGATGGAACATAACGTTCTAGTCGGTTCTCAATGTCTGTTCTCGTTGGAGAGAAATCTTGAGGTATTCGTTGAATTCCACAATCCTCAGACATTCCCCAATATCTCCTATCCATCTCAGCATATGCACGTACCCACGCTTCCATGGTATAACCCTAACTCTGAGTCTAATCCTAGAATAAAATAAAATTCCTACAGCAATATGGAAGGTAAGCAGAAGAGAAGTGAGAAGGATGTTACCAAATTAGAAGTTCCTATGTTAATACCCTACAAAACAAAACAAACCAAGTTAGTATCTAGGGGATAAGACCTAATCTAAAAAAATAAAATAATAAGAAAAAGTAAAGAATTTAGGATGAAGTTACCAAGTTAGAAGATCTATCAACGACCCTACAAAACAGAAAGGTTAGTTCTAAAAATCAAATAAAAAAATTAAAAAAAAATTTCAAAACTAAAGTTAGTAAAATCCTAATCTTAAACTAACTCTAAAACCAATTAATTTCAGAAAATCGAAACCGTCAGTCCCCGGCAACGGTGCCAAAAACTTGTTCACTCCCCAAGTATAGGGTTGTGATGTAGTAATAATCTCGGTAAGACCGAGGTCGAATCCACAGGGACTGAAACCTGTACGTATTCTGAGACTAACCAGAAGTAGAACTAGACTAAGATGAAATCTAAATCAATTATAATTTGAGGAATAATGGTGAAATATTAATCTAAATTTAAAGAATTTAGAGGAAAAACACTAGGGATTCAAAGGATCCACTTGTAGAGATCAGGGAGATCTTATGCCTGTTTCAAGAATTCAACTGGACTTAGAGTCCTATCTTCATCCAGTTGAAGGGTGAAACCATGAAAATCAAACTGAACGTCCTTTGATAATAGTTTTAAAGAGATGAAAGGTATATGAATTAGAATGGATTTCATCACCTAACCATGCCCAGGAGACAAAGTAAACAACAAAATTAAACTAATTGACAACCAATCAGATTATGAAAGTTAGGAAGAGTACCGACATCCAACCATGCCCAGGAGATGATGGTGAACAACAGGGCTTCCTGACATCATAAACATCAAAAGGAAAAGAAATACTCAAAGCCACCGTAGATCTATTGTAATTTCAGTCACAACAAACCATTGAAAACTAAAAGCATTCCATATAAACGACTAGAATAAAGCAAGTTCATAATTCAAGGTCAAATCAAAAGCATAAAATAACTCCCATCCTGCTACAAGCTTCACCCCTTAGCCCTAGCTAAGGGGTTTAGCCTAACATGGACGAACTAAACTCCAGATGATCCATAGAAGAAGAGAAAAAGAAAAGAAATAAAAATAAAAATAAAATTCCCTAAGCTCTTCCTCTCTCTATCTATTCACGTCCTCCAAGATATCCCCCCTCACCCTTTTTTTTTTCTTCCTCATATAGTTGCTGAAGGTCGGCTGGAGTCCCTGCAGAACTTTCCCATACGCAGCTACAGTCGCTGCAGAAATTCCGCACTTCCCTGCGTAAGCCTCCTTACGCAATCACTAAGACAACGCCAAAATACTTGCTTTCCATCCGTTCTTTCCAAAAGAATCACGTCCTCTGAGACGTTTTAGGGTCGTCTTCATGATGAATGGATCAGATCTTGCATCTGATTACGGCTGTGATCGCATAAACTCCTCAAACCGTGTCAAGTTCGGATGCGGAAACATGGCCCTGCGTAACAGAGGTTACGCTGCGATGTTGGTGTGGTCCACTTCGATGTGTTTTGGAGAAATCCAAGCCGTTCAATGCATCCCTCTCGAGAAATCGGTCAGAGATGGCTTCTTTTGAATAGATTTTGATGTGGCCCACCTGATGTTTTACTCTGCCATCCAATCTGCTTTTGAATGGTTAAAAACAACTCCTTACTTGTATTTTTCAATCCGTCTTCTATGTCCTGGTGGTATGGACCCTGGAAGTCCAATGGATGGTCCGGATAGGTCATTCGATCAACGATAGTGGGCCACATCTTCCCAGAATTTCCGGAATTCTTGGACGTGCTTTGCTTACGCACGTCAGCCTGCGATGAACCCTGTGGGGCCCACAATCAGCGTTAGTGAAGAAATCCAATCCGTCTATTGGAATCACGTCAGAAAAATGGTCAGATATGGATGGTTTGGTTAAGTTTTGGTGTGGTCCACTTGATCGATCTTAACACCGTCCGAATTGCGCCCGAACGGCAGGATTTCACTCCTCGCAATTGTTCGAAATTTTGCCACATAGGCAGGGGTGAAAAGGGTCACATGGAGCTAATGGGCGGTCTGGATCGGACCTTTGATCAATGATGGTGGCCCACAAGCAGCCACCGACGGCCCTGTTGCTAACTCTGTTTAAAACAGAGATTGCTGTTTGGAATTCGGTCAGAGACGGTTTGACCGTCTCTGGTTCTAGCCGTGCACGGCTAGTGTACACATACACTATGCACATGCACTTCAGATGGGGTCCACTGTGATGTGTATTGAGCCATCTGTACCGTCCATCTGTTTTGTCGCCTCATTTAAGGCGTTGAGTCCAAAATTGAAGCATATCCAGAGATCAGGTGGGCCCCGGTTTGACGATTCATGGGTTGATCTAGCTGTTGGGCCACTTCTATAGGGATCCAGGAGCTGAAACTTGATGTGTACGGTTCATTTGTGGTCCTCAGGCCATGTATGAAATTCGGAGCCGATCAGATGGTGAAAACCTTGTGATCTAGCATTCTGGATGTTTTTCAAGCCTGTTTGACGTGAACGGCTTAATTTCCTCGAATCTCTGACGTGTAAATCCATCAATCTTGGTCCCTTGGGGTCCCTCCATTGCCTTGGTGTCTTCAGATTGTTAAATTCATGCTTTTAACACCTTTTTGCAATTCATGCTCTCGAATACACCCTGCATCACAAACACGATTAAAACCGAGTGTTAAACAGTATCATGCTCGTAAATTCAGGAAATAAATGGGGTCCTCAACACTAGGGAATGCACGTTCCCTTAAAATCAAATCCTACCATAAATCAGGATGTACAATTAGATCCAAGTCCTACACTCTACCTAGGGTTTAAGATGATAGCCTAGGGTTATCTTTTAGTGTTTTAGTATAGAATTAGGACCTTCATCCTAGGTTTTAATCCTAAACTTAGATTCTAGGATCTGAACCCTAGATGGTGTATTAGTTATAATTTAATCTTAATAATTACAAGATAACTATTAATGTTGGTGTTATAATTTATATTAGCTGGCAAATTAATAATGATGGTTCACAAGTTCGTATTTAAATATACTGATATTATCTATCATTCTTATAATGACTAATAATCTCTTAAGTAATACAAGTAATAAAAATAGAATATTTACTAATGATAATATAATAGGGATTAATGCTAATAATTATATTAATTCCATAGGAAAAATGATAAGTACTTTCTATTGCTAATAGTCATAGTTTGTATTATTCGAGTGGTCCCAAAGTTTTATCTAACGCGTATTGGAGTTATGTGGAGCTTGTAAGGGTCCGTTAATGAGGGAGTTTGGTCCTGCATTAGGGCGACCAGGACCACCAGTTACTTGTCCTAACAAGCGGCCTGACTGGGCCTGCTTCAACCCAGATATTGGGTCCCAAAAATCTGGACGGGCTGGGCCATTTTTGGCCTAACAGTGTGACCCAATCACGGCCCATATGGTGGTCTAATCTGGGCCTAGTTTAGCCTGTAGAAATTCGGGGTGGGGCCCACCACTATTTAAGGTGAGGTCTACCATTATGCAGTGTGGCCAGCCTAATTATATGGTGCCACCCACCTGTTCCAAATAGTGGCATTTCCTTAACCCAATCCATGCCCCCAACCAAGGGTTGTACCGACCTAGAATTTAGACAGATATCAGCATTCCTTTGCTACTGATTTCGGTCTAAACCATAGTTAGAACGACCTGCTATTTGGCCTTGGCTTAGGGCCCGTGTGAGTAACCATTTCAGCCCTAATCGTGGCCTGCTAAATGAGGTTTTTAACTCAATGAATGGCCCACTTTTAGCTCGGGTTTGAGGCCGGTTTCAGTTCGTTTGCATGGCCTGTCAGAGGCTCGGTTTCGGCCTCTTTTCCAGGCCATTCACAAGTCATTTTGGGCCCATGTCTGGGACCGCTTTGGTCCTAGCTGAGGCCTGACTCTCAACCATCACACAGCCTGCAAGAGGGCCAGACGGCCTGCTGTAACTGGAAGTCCAGTCCGAGAAAATGTAGGTGGGGCGTTGGATGATACCTGGGCGGTCCTGACGCCGACTGAGTCGGCTCAAACTCAGTAGCAGCCACGATAGCGGACACCGGTGATGAACAGCAGCCTGACTCTCAACCGAGTTGAGCCAGAGATGGGCCGAGTGGAGCTAGGCTTGCACACTCAATTACCTTCTCTTTCTCCTTCTTTCCTTCCCTCCCTTTTCTATTTCTCCACTGTCCTATAAACCTGATTCTACCCCGAGTTGAGACAACTCGATGCAGCTCCAATGAGGAAGATGAGTTGCTACTCATAGTGGATTTCCATTGGGCAGATTTTTCTCCAAGCTGACGGCTCCACAAGGTGCGGACAGGCCTTTGGAAGCTCGTGGGAGTAAAAGGAAGGAGCTCCATTGATGCTTTCCTGGTGGGTTCGAGCTTGGGGAGAGACGGTCGTTTTCTTCCTCTCTCTCTCATTCTTTTCTTTTTTTTTAGTTTATAGAAAAGCTAGCTAGGACGGTCAAGATAAGCCTCTAAGGGACGGCTGAGATGGGAGGACGCAAGGGCGCGCGGATTGCTACGCTAGCAATGAACAGTTTCCACTTTTAGAAACAATGTGCTTCCAGGCCCTGTTTATGTCGATTCCTATGTGCATGTGGGTACGCTCCATCAGGTGAAACCACCTAGGGTTTGTTCAGATGTGGACACTCTTTCAAATGGACGGTTTAGATCCCCCAGTTGGGTGATCACAGTGGGCCACAAACTTCCCAAATGGACGCCCATCCGTCGGTTGGCAAAAACAGAGAGAGAGAGAGAGAGAGAGAGAGAGAGAAAACTCTCTGTTTTGGGAAGCTTTCGTGCCAACGCTAACTGACCGGGTGTCTTAGTTTAGTGCACTGCGAGTGCACGCCCCTAGTGCACATGCAACGCATGTGTGGTCCACCGTGATAGATTTGAGAAATCTACTCCATCCATTCCACTTTGGAGGGCCCACTTAATGTCTTTGATCAAGGATCAGGCAGATGAGATGCCTAGGTGGGGCCCATAACTTGATTTGGGCCCAATTCATGGATTTCTTGCCGATCTGGCAGTTGGGTCCACTCCAGTCTGACCATCAACGGTCAAAAGGTCCTAGTGGGTCATTTGTAAGACCAATACTCATTATTATCCACCCGATCATATTAATTTTAAATTTTAATTTAGATTTCCATTATTACTACATGTATATATATACGTATACATATTTATTTATATCATAGTCGTGTAGTGGGTCCCACACTAATGATTTGTGAAATCCACCCACTCACGAGGTGCGGAGGGTTCATTTAGAGCTTCTGTCCAGAGATCGGCAGATTCAAAACTTGGGTGGGCCACACTTAATGAATTTCATTGTGTTTATTGATCCTCACTGATCCAATGATTGGATTGATCTTGTTTTGAATATTAATGGTCAAAAAGACTCTAAGGATCATTTGTGTGTGTTCCGGCCTATTTTCCTTGTGTGGATGACTCCATTTTTGTTATTAATATCCCTTAAATAATATTATTCATATTATTATGCTATTATTACTTGTTTTATATATTGTTATCATGTGTGTAATACATATATACTTATTTACTTATTTATTTGTAGGACCTGTCTTTGATAAGAGTCATAAATGATAATGTTATCGAGAGGTTTATGGTTGATTCTATAATTTGATGGTCAGACTAGGAAATTCAATCGTTAGATTGATCAAAGGGACGTTGTTGGGTCATATATTGATGGTGAATGGCTTGATTTGTTTTTGGCACGGTTTGCTGACCATCTAAGTATCCATGAACAGTTGGATGGCCCTATCTATGGATGAGATTTCTTATACTAGTCCGATTTAGACTATAACGTAGGTGAACATTCAATTAAGTTAGATTCGTGTTTATGCTAATCCATGTCCTCCCGGTAATACCCGATTACTGGAAGTAAGGGGTGTTAAATCTACCCCCGTTAAAGATAATTTCGTCCTCGAAATTCAGTACTTCTACCATGGATATGAATGATGACAGTCTAATTTACAATACTCTTAGGCATCCACTATTTTCCTTTAAAGGTTGTGTGTTTGTACAATTTTATATAACTAGTTATAAAAACTAGGGTTACTACAATCTATCCCCCTTAAAGAAAATTTTACCCTGAGACGTGATGATGTACACCCAACTACTAACGTTATCATGTTTACTAGGATTGCAAGTTCATTTGTGTGGTTAATAATAATATCTTATCTTTCTCTTCCCTTACCTTAATGATAGTTCCCTGCTGTCTACGGCACAGTACAATTTTTCATTTTCAACATTTGAGCTAACACGGATAGATGGTTGTAGTAAGTTTGAGCCCGATACTTCGATCATCTGTCTGCGTAGGACAGAGGATTTTGGCATCCATTCATAGTTATGTTAGATCTCGATCCTTTGCTTGATCAGGGCATCGAGGTCGTTGAGATTTTCTAGAACTTAGAATTTGAGTTAAACAACGCAACATCGCTTAAGTACGGTTCCATCAACTCGTGACCCCGATTATTCTAAACTCATGGGAAATATCTTGTGAATCTCCAAATTTTTCAATGAGAGCGCCCGAAACTTACGTGAATAAACGTGAACGACCATCACGCTTCTAGTGCACACTCTGATCACCTAGTGTACTACCAAAGAGTTTCATGACCAAAATTTCTACGTGAAACTTTTGAATTTGAAATTTGTCGAATTAGCCTAAGGTTTCAAATCTAGTCTCGACATGCTCAAACTATTGTTGAAAATTTACCTAAGATTTTATAAGTTCACCTCTAATTAATCTTTACGTGCTGAAACTTATGGGAATGTTATATCTAAGTATGGATGTGTATTAGGGGAATTTAACTATAATTTCTAATGTGATTCTTAAGTTTAAAGAACACTTATGTCTAGTCAAATGCACAATCTAGTGATCAAGGAAGTTCCTACGAAGCATAAGTTCATTTCATTCACGAAGTGTTGTGACAATGTTATCTCTAACCAAGGAAAATTATAGCAAGAGTTTGAATCCTAAATTTCTAAAATGTTCTTTGAGAGTCAAGTCTAAGGAATGTTTTTATTCGACCTTAAATACGTCATAGTGGGTATTTGTTCTTCCACGGTACATGAATTTAATTTCTAAGTTCAAACAACAATTCTAGTAGTTTTCACGGGTACTAAAGTTATATTTCTAAGTTCTAAGGTTACCCAAACAATGTGCTAAGGAACCTAAAATATTGGGTATCTATATTTTCAACTTTCTAAATTTTTAGGGGAAATGCACCTAATTTCAAATGGCCATTCTAACCATCTCTAAGGAATTTCTACATGTGTTTAAGGTCCAGGGTCTAACTTAGAATTCTTAAGGGAATCCTTATGTACATCACAATGGGTATTCGGTACACCTTTAATTCCTAAGTCCAAACGACTACTCTAGTAGTTTACAAGAGGACTAAAGTCTTGTTTCTAAGTTCAAATGTCTAAACTTACAATGTTCAAGGGATTTAAGTTCGGTCCATAATTTCTAAGGTTATCCAAACACCTCTCCGAGGGACCAAATATTTGAGTTTTTATATCCTCATTTCCTCCCCATTCTAAAGGATTTCTACGTAAGTCGAAGTCCAAGGTTTAACCAAGGCTTTCAAGGGAGCCTACAGTTGAAGTCTCTATGTTCTCAAATTGTCCTTAGTTTAGATGGAATGTCATGTAAGTTTGGATTGCCATCCAAAAAACTTCCAAGGGAACCTAAGTTTGGGTTTCTACATTCTCATTCATTCTCCTAAGTCTAGGGAAGATTCACCTAAGTTCAAATTTCTAATTTCAAATGTCCTAACTGAGACATTTAAGGCTTGTATAAGACCATTTTCCAAGGCCAAGTTTGTCCAAACTATGCTCTGATACCAACTGTAACGCCCCGTGTTTTCACGACCCGAGTATATGACTCGTTTCCCAAAAACCCGAGTGTTAACCTTAAAAGATGGTCAAATTCGAGTATATATTTTTTTCAACTATCAGAGTAAGTAGATGAGCGTAGAATGGACAAGTAAGTATAAAGGAAAAATTGTAATTACATTTAGAATATACAAGAGGTTGTCCATAATGACTTATACAAACCAATGTCTCAATGTTAATAATTATAAGATTTACATACATGAGAAATATAAAAGAAAATATATAAACGAAAGCCGCAAGACCGCGCAACTTCCTTGACAAGTAAAACCACGTATCCTTGACCATCATAACGGCTCCTCATCCGTCTAAACCAGCATATCACTTAAGCTACCTGTACTACCTGTACAGTTGTATATTTGATGGATGAGTGGCCAACTCAGTGTGAATTTTCCTCAAGATTTCACATCGCCACATTAGGTAAGCATAGTAATAAAGCTAAGTATACAAAATAATACATGATGCAGGTCTTATTAGATGCATGGATGTGTAAATGCAATCATCGCCCCGGGATGCTCATTCATACGAACAGTGTGCTCATCATCCATGCAATCATCGACCTGGGAAAAGCATCCAGTCAGACAAAGGCTAGTCGTCAGCGAAAGCATACTACGTGCAGCGTAACGACTGCCTATCGTACATCACGTACGTTAGCGATAGACACTAGTCTGTGCCATGTATGCATGATTAACCAAACCATTATTAATCTAGTTACAATCAGCCAATTTAAATAAGCTCAAGGTTACTATGGGGTCTCGTCACCAGCATATGCCGACAACTCGGGCATAGGTTTCATACCACCATCCCCAGCTCATGAGACTACCATCTTAGGATGTTTAATGGAACCCCGTCGACTAGTGGCCAATCATATTACAGCACATGGGAATTACCATCTCATGGTTGCACAGTATAAAACATCAAACCCATATAAGAGAATACCAACACAAAGCCACATAGGGCGATATCAAAACAAGCCACATACGGCAAATATCAAAATAAGCTACATAAGGCGAGTATCAAACCATGCGATAAAAAACCATACTTGAAAACCGCTTAAACACGACAACCTTGGATGGTAGGCCCACATCAATGATCCATTTAGACACTACTCAATAGCCACTAGATCGAAGGTCCATTTCAATCACCGTTAATCGAGTTACATCCCAAGTATGGGTGTACATCTATAAGTGGGGGTTTGCTACTGATGTACCAGTTTAATTTCCATAAGCAATCCACAATTAATCCACAAGCATGAACATATATATAAGATGAACATTAAGCATGTAATATAGCAATTTAATTCCAACAATTAACACATGTAGTTATAGAATGAAAATCTCAATTATAAATTTAAAATAAACCTATAACTTAAGCTAATGGGAAAATGAAAAGCTCAAGGGGAAGAATCATCACCTTATATTTTGCATCACCTATCAGCATTGCTAGGGAATGCGCGTTCCCTTAAAATCAAATCCTACCATAAATCAGGATGTACAATTAGATCCAAGTCATAAACTCTACCTAGGGTTTAAGATGATAGCCTAGGGTTATCTTTTAGTGTTTTAGTATAGAATTAGGGCCTTCATCCTAGGTTTTAATCCTAAACTTAGATTCTAGGATTTGAACCCTAGATGGTGTATTAGTTATAATTTAATCTTAAGAATTACAAGATAAGTATTAATGTTGGTGTTATAATTTATATTAGTTGGCATATTAATAATGATGGTTCACAAGTTCACAAGTTCGTATTTAAATATACTGATATTGTCTATCATTCTTATAGTGACTAAAATAATCTCTTAAGTAATACAAGTAATAAAAATAGAATATTTACTAATGATAATATAATAGGGATTAATGCTAATAATTATACTAATTCCATAAGAAAAATGATAAGTACTTTCTATTGCTAATAATCATAGTTTGTATTAGTCGAGTGGTCCCAAAGTTTTATCTACTGCGTATTGGAGTTGTGTGGGGCTTGTAAGGGTCCGTTAATGAGGGAGTTTGAGCCTATATTAGGGCGACCAGGCCCACCAGTTACTTGTTCCAACAAACGGCCTAACTGGGCCTGCTTCGACCCAGATATTGGGTCCCAAAAATCTGGACGAGCTGCGTCGTTTCTGGCCTAGCAGTGTGACCCGATCACGGCCCGTATGGTGGTCTAATCTGGGGTTGGTTCAGCCCGTAGAAATATGGGGTGGGGCCCACCATTATTTAAGGTGAGGTCCACCATTATGCGGTGTGGCCAGCCTGATTATATGGTGTAGCCCACCTGTTCGAAACAGTGGCATTTCCTTAACGTAATCCATGCCCCCAACCAAGGGCTGTACCGACCTAGAATTTAAACTGATCTTAGCATTCCTTTACTGCTGGTTTCGGTCCAAACCACGGTCCAGAACGAGCTGCTATTTGGCCTTGGCTTAGGGCCCGTGTGAATAACCGTTTTAGCCCTGATCGTGGCCTGCTGAATGAGGTTTTCAGCTTAGTGAATGGCTCACTTTTAGCTCAGGTTTTTAGGCCGGTTTCAGTCTGTTTGCATGGCCTGCCAGAGGCTTAGTTTTGGCCTCTTGTTTAGGCCATTCACAGGCCATTTTGGGCCCACGTCTGGGACTGCTTTGGTCCTAGCTGAGGTCTGACTCTCAGCCATCACACAGCCTGCAAGAGGGCTAGACGGCCTGCTGTAACTGGAAGTCCAGTCCGAGAAAATGTAGGTGGGGCGTTGGATGATACCTGGGCGGTCCCGACGTCGACTGAGTCAGCTCAGACTCAGTAGCAGCCACGATAGCGGATGTCGGCGATGAACGGCAGCCCGACTCTCAACCGAGTTGAGCCAGAGATGGGCCGAGTGGAGCTAGGCTTGCACACTCAATCACCCTCTCTTTCCTTCCTCTCTTTCTCCTTCTTTCCTTCCCTCCCTTTTCTGTTTCACTGTTGTCCTATAGACCTGATTGCGCCCCGAGTTGAGATGACTCAGTGCAGCTCCAATGAGGAAGATGAGCTGCTCCTCATGGTAGATTTCCATCGGGCAGGTTTTTCTCCAAGGCGACGGCTCCAAGAGGTGCGGACAGGCCTTTAGAAGCTCGCAAGAGTAAAAGGATGGAGCTCCATTGATGCTTTTCTCGTGGGTTTGAGCTTGGGGAGAGACAGCCGTTTTCTTCCTCTCTCTCATTCTCTCTCTTTGTTTTTTTTATAGAAAAGCCAGCTAAGACGGTCAAGATAAGCCTCCAAGGGACGGCTGAGATGGGAGGACGCGAGGGTGCGCAGATTGCTCCGCTGGCAATGGACAGTGTCCATTTTCAGAAATGATGTGCTTCTAGGCCCTGTTTGCACCAGTTCTTGTGTGCATGTCGGTGCACTCCATCAGGTGAAACCACCTAGGGTTTGTTCAAACATGGACCCCCTTTCAGATGGATGGTTCAAATCCCCCAATTGGGTGATCACGGTGGGCCACGGACGTCCCAAACGGACGCTCGTCCGTCGGTTAGGGAAAACATAGAGAGAGAGAGAGAGAAAAAAAATCTCTATTTTAGGAAGCTTTCGTGCCAGCGCTGACTGACCGGGTGTCTTAGTTTAGTGCACTGCAAGTGCACGCCCCTAGTGCACATGCAACGCATGTGTGGGGTCCACCGTGATGGATTTGAGAAATCTACTCTATCCATTCCATTTTGGAGGGCTCACTTAATGTCTTTGATCAAAGATTAGGCAGATGAGATGCCTAGGTGGGGCCCATAACTTGATTTGGGCCCAATTCATGGATTTCTCGCCGATCTGGCAGTTGGGTCTGCTCCAGTCTGACCATCAACGGTCAAAAGGTCCTAGTAGGTCATTTGTAAGACCAATACTCGTTATTATCCAGCCGATCATATTAATTTTAAATTCTAATTTAGATTTCCATTATACTACATGTATATATATATATATATATATATATATATATATATATATATATATATATACATATACATATTTATTTATATCATAGTCATGTAGTGGGTCCCACAATAATGATTTGTGAAATCCGTCCCATCACGAGGTACGGCAGGTTCATTTAGAGCCTCTATCCAGAGATTGGCTGATTTAAAACTTGGGTGGGCCACACTTAATGAATTTCATCGTGTTTATTGATCCTCACTGATCCAATGATTGGATTAATCCTATTTTGAATATTAATGGTAAAAAAGACTCTAAGGATCGTTTGTGTGTGTTCAGGCCTATTTTCCTTATGTGGATGACTCCATTTTTGTTATTAACATCCCTTAAATAATATTATTCATATTATTATGCTATTATTATTTATTTTATACACTATTATTATGTGTGTAATACATATATACTTATTTACTTATTTATTTGTAGGACCTGTCTTTGATAAGAGTCATAAATGATAATGTCATCGAGAGGTTTATGGTTGATTCTATAATTTAATGGTCAGACTAGGAAATTCAATCGTTAGATCGATCGAAGGGATGTTGTTGGGTCATATATTGATGGTGAATGGCTTGATTTGTTTTTGGCACTGTTTGCTGACCATCTAAGTATCCATGAACAGTTGGATGGCCCTATCTATGGATGAGATTTCTCATACTGATCCGATTTAGACTATAACGTAGGTGGACATTCGATTAAGTTAGATTTGTGTTTATGCTAATCCATGTCCTCCCGGTAATACCCGAGTACTGGAAGTACGGGGTGTTACAATCCCCCATTTATTACTTGGTTTTATGAACATGATAATGTTTAATGTTTTATTTTAATCATGTTTGTGTTACAAGGTGAATTTAAGAACTTGAATTGAAAATTATGTTAAAAGCATGAATTTAACGTTCAAGAATCACCAAAGCCAAGGATGGATCTTGTGACACTAAGAATGAAGAATTCGCATGCGAAAGATCCAAGAAAACAAAGTGAGGAATTAAGAGCATTGAAGACTTGAAGTGAAGAAAATGAATCTCGAAATTATCCTGAAAACAAACATATTCCTGAAAGTGTCCTGAAGAAACATATTCTGAAACGCTAGGGCATTCTGTGAAATTGTGCAGAGGGAAGTCTATTTTGGAAAACTGCGTAAATTTGAGGCGATTTTTAGAGTTTTCTAACTAGGTGCGAAAGTTGGAGTTCCACAACTATAAATAGGACTCCTTAGGATGTTTCTAGGCATCTTCTAGGGTTTGTGGAGTGGAGCAAAAGCATAGAGAAGTCATCGCCAAGTATTTTTCTTCCCTTTCCTTAGTTATTTTTATGTTTTTCTTAAGAGATTCTAGTTCAATCATGTCTATGGTTGGCTAAATATCTTAGTTAGGGCTAAGAGGTAAAGCTTGTAGCATGATGGGATGTTTTCTATTACTTTGATTTATGTTTAAGTTGAACTATCTTTGATTCTAGTTTGATTATAAGAAATACTTTCAGTTTTTAATGGTTTGTTATGACTTAAATTACAATAGATCTGTGATAGCTTTGAGTATGTTATTTTCATGTTTTGGGATTGTGAATCTAGGAAATCATGTTGTTCACCATCATCCCTTGGGCATGATTGGATAATGGAAACCTCCCTAATTTTTATAATTCTCTCGGATTGATTGTGGGATTGGTAAATCCTGTTGTGAGCCATTGTCTCATGGGCATGGTTTTGTAATGGAATCACTTCTAGTTCTCACACCGCTCTTTCATTGAGAAGAAGTTCAGATTTGGTTTTACTGAGATATCTTCCAATTGGATAAAATGGGACTCTGATTCCTATTGCGTCATTGAATCAAGCATAGATCTCTCTGATCTCTATAAGTGAATCCTTGGAAACCTTAGTTTCCCACCTTTGAATTTCTTAAGTTTTTCATTAAATCTCTCACGATTACTCTCTATACTTCCAGACTTAGGTTTTCATTTTCTTCTAGTTCTAGTTCTAGTTACTTTCAGAAAACACACGAGATTAATCCCTGTGGATTCGACCTCGGTCTCACCGAGATTATTACTACATCGCGACCCTACACTTGGGGTTGTGAACAACTATCATTAGTCATTGTTATTTCAAATGATATATCTTCTCAAATGACCATATATGCATGCTCCATATTTTAATGTAATATGCACCATATTCCCTTGTTAGTAAATGCTTATTGGAGAATTTATGACTTATAAATCTTTTCATTTTCTGTGCTTAATTGGTATATCTATGGAATAACTCTTTGTTAAATATTAATAAAAAGGGAGGAAAAGATTAAGTCCCACTAAAACAAGTTAATTCTGTTTATAGGATTTGTTTGTTATTGCAAGGAATTGATGAAGATATAGGGAGCAATTATAGGGGAGCAATACAAGTTTACATATCTTGTTGTATTTAAGTTGTAAATATTTTGTAATTGATATGTAATATTTTTTAGTTATTTTGATTTTTCATTGGTATGGACCATGACAATGTCTAGGTTAGGTTTTTGTCACGTAATTTACAAAGCAGGAGATTGTTAATGCACTAATTTGTGCACTTATTTGTCAATCACGTGAATCTGTATCAAGGAATCGATTGAGCCCTTAAAAGCTGAAGACCGAAAGCACAAGAAGACATGGAGTTTCAAGGAGTGAAGGACAGGTAAATGAGGTGCCTTGTAACCCTAACCTTAGATCCAAAACAACCTTTCCTTTAGATGATCCTAATATTTATAATTTAGCCTTGATTGATCATCACATAGCCTTAGGAGCCATAATGAAACATAATAAGTTATACTAAAAGATGTGCAATACTACCCAAAATAAGAGTTATTAAGGGATCTTCGATCCTATTGATAGACTCTCGATGGGTCTCAAGCAATAGCTTCGATCAATCGAAGCTTGCCTTTATCGATCGAAGCTATGGGATGGATCAATTGAAGGTAGTAAAAAATGTCAAGCAACAAATCTCTAAAATTCTGGAGTTTCTCAATTCCATCAAGGGACCTTTGAACCCATCAAAGGGTTACTCGATCGATCGACAGATCCATTTTCTGCCCCTTTTTTTTGCCATCAGAACTCAATTCATTTATATAGGACATTCAGTTCTTGAGCATTATGATGAGTTTTTAATGCTATAAAAGCCTAAGTAATTCCCCACTCTTATCCATTATCCTAAGCCTTTAAACCAAAGAGATTTAAGTCATCTTTCTTGTCATTTATCACTTGAATGAGTATTCCAAGCTCATTTTAAAAATGAACTTGATGTCCTCTGTATTCTAGAGATTAGACAATAAACTTATAGTCAAATCATTATCTAAATCCTCTAGAACACTCATCTGGGTGAATCTCTTAGGAAATCAATTATCCATTAGTTGTAGGAGATTCCACCACCTCCCTTTCCTTGGTCACCTCATTGGCACATCACATGCAAGGCAATTTATCGTAGAGGCTGAAGCATCAACATTAATGATTGAGGGAGCATTGAGAAGATGATTCAAGCACGAGAGTGTATTGAAGAAGCATCTTAAGTAAGGAGCAACAAAGGGGATCAATCCGACAAGTAATCGTCAATTATAAAGTTCATTTATACTCCTTCCTTATTTAAGATTGAGTATAGAGTTTGTGACCCAAACTCATGTAAATTCTTGTATAGAACTATATCGTCACCAACACGGGTGAGTACATGTAAGTCCTTATATAAGCTTCCGACGGAAGTGTACATTTGTTATGTCCTTGTGTAGGCCTCTGACGCAAGTGTATGCTTGATAAGTCCTTGTTAGGCCCCTGACGGAAGTATACATTTGTAAGTCCTTGTGTAGGCCTCCAGCAGGAATATACGCTTATAAAGGTTAGGGGTAAACCTATTAAAATCTCTTAAGATAATGAATACCGATACACTCGAGAAGAGTGTGTCCGCCGGTAGTAGAATAGGGAAACCGAACTACTATACGTGCTTGTGTTTGGAATTGTCATTTGAGCACATATCTATTTATGCTTGTGAACTTAATTTGTTGAATTATATGCTTGCATGATTAGATGAATGCTAGGTATTAAATAGTTAGTAGATCTCATACACAAGATCACTATCTCTTATAGACTAGCTACTTCATTATTGCATCTATTATAGTCTTTGTTATTAGACTCACTTTGGCTTGGAAGTCTTAGTGTTAATTGCCTTAGTTAAATTGATAAATTGCATTCCCCCCTTTAGGACTTAGCTATAATTATATAGCTCCGCCAAGCTTCCACACGCATTGTAGTAGACAATCCACGCAATTTCAATATATCTATGTGTGTCGTAGGCTATCAAATAGTGCTTGATTGTAATCAGCTTATTTAATAGCCGAATACTTTGCACCTACATGAGATTTATGCTCTCATTGCCAATCCCCAGCCTAGATAAAGGAAGGGTTTCATCAGGTTGTCCATTAACATCAAACTTATGCCAAAACTTCCAACATAAACTACCATGTAAACAAAGAAATTTTATTAAAAGGAATACATATAATTCATTAAACTAAAGGAGCATATGTTCTAACATTTTGATGCAGGTGTACTAAACTTTGTACATGTGTTTGATGCATATGAAGAGGGAGAGAGAGAGAGAGAGAGAGAGAGAGAGAGAGATTATTTTACTATTCCAACTATTTTAAATTTTGATTGCATTAGTTTAAATGGTAGGCAACTTTAAGAAAGGTACAGTGTGGGCTGTCCAATGTACTACTAAAATAGAGAAAAATATGTTTTGTTTGCACCCTTCCTTTCTGATTTGAAAAACATTAAAAGAAGAAAAATCAAAGTGGGTAGAGCTCCATTTATTATTCTAGATGGGGCTGTTGGTCGGTCGAATTGCCTGCCTTTAGAGAACGTAGCAATTCTAAAATAAATAAATAAAATAACAATAAAATCCACCATTGATATGTGTCCATGTATGGTCACAACAAACATAAAGAAAGAATTATTCTTATGTTATTATTGACATATTAAGAACTGATCACCTACTATCCTTTGTGTGCTTTAACTTAGTTTGATCTCAGCATTGTTGAGATCAATGGATGGATGATTTTTTACAGCTATAAGCAATTGACGATGGTCCCAAACTGTTGATTTGGCCGATTTTCTATTAATGATACTCAGCCTACATTTTATAGGCTATTAATCTGATAGTGGAATGGTCTAATGAGTGTATAAGTTTCATGTACTCTATGAAATATGTTCTTGACCTAATGGACAGCCTAGATTAGCATATTCAACCATCCAAGTGTCTCCACATAATGCTGGCATCTAATCTTCCAGCTTTGCTGACCCACCATTAGAATTGAAGGCCCGGGCCAATCCAGTTAGGAGGTTTTAAGGTGGTTGTCCATTATGTGGACTCACCTATCGATTGGGTAGACCTGATTTTTGAGGTGTCCATTACTTTATATATCACGGCATTTAACCTTTTTAGCATGGTCGACCACCATTAAAGTTAGATGCCCCAAAAATCAAGCTGACCCAACCATCATGTCCACTGCATATATTTAGAGTTTTACGGGTGGTTGTCCATTACTTTTTATGGTCGGACTAAATGATTGAGTAAGCCTGATTTTAAAGCATCCCATCCTCAAGGTAGGATGACTTAGATTAGATGACACATGTGCAACATGGTGGGCCCCATACAAGCAATAGTATATAAGCGGGTGCTATTGTAGAGGGACTTGAGTAGTTTGGTTCATAACCCAAAGGCCCGATGAGACTCTCCGGTTCAACATCACAAGTCACCCTTGACTCGGGTAAGTCGTGACTCGGACCAGAGCCAAACAAGTCGGTCCTCATCACCTAGTCTTTTAATCATGATTCCTTCTTATATATTAGTCTGATCCACAGACTAAGTGGGCCACACCTGTATGTTTAGTGAAACCATTGGTTACACATGTGTCTACTGACGTGGCCCATTTAAATAGCGGAGCAGCCTGACTTTTTCAAGGGCGTTTGTGAATTCTTTTCCAACCGTCAGTTACTCCAAATCATGTTAGAATGTCATCCCAGAAATCAGGCCTATCAAAATTCAAGCGGACCACAGCAAACAGAACAATGAAATGAGACTCACACCAATTGAAATTTTTCGGGGGCCCACTGAAATTTTGGATCAGGCTAATATTAGAATTTGGATTCATCCAGGTTTCAACGGTGGGCATCTCATTCGTGTGGCCCACTTGAGTTTTATCTTAACCTGATTTTTTTACTCATGTCCTTGTATGATCTGATGCAACTGGTGGACGGAGTGGATATTACACAAATATGATCAATCCAACGTTGTATGGTTTTTAAAATAATAATAATAAAGAAAAGAAAAACAAAAGTATCTTCCATAGTGGGGTGAGCAGAATATGTACCTTTGCCACCTCATAAAATCCTAACCACCCATTTGCAGTTTATCTTATTTTGTTTGGGGTTGGCCCACCCAAGAAAAGCAAAGTGGATTTTGTGACCTATAAGAAAAGTAGGATTGTTCCCCTCATGTCTCCACCCCATGAGCCCCATGATTATTTTTTTTCTTTCTTATTAATATAAATACCTTCTGTTGAGAAAGCTGAGGAATCCACTTTCTAGACTTTCAGAAACTTGTCAAGTAGTGTGCACTATTTCTACTCTTTTGACCATGTTAGTGCTATCCTTTCTCTTTTCTTTTCTTTTTTTTTTTTTCCTCATTTCCTATTTAACTAAGGGTGTTTTTGGTTGAACCAAATATCATGATATTTCATTATTAATTAGCCTAGTTTGGTGCAGATTTTCATGATACTTCGTTGAATTTGATGCGACGAAGCACGCGCCCAGATTTTGAAAATCTCATTATAGTATCACATAAAATACAATAAATGATATCATGACACATTCAAAATATTGATATGTTTTAAAATGTCATGTTTTTATCGCAATATTAACTCAAAAAATAGTAAAATCTTTAAAAAATTTGTTATATAAATATGTGTGTGTGTTAAATTTATTTATTAATTTACAAAAAGTTCTTAAAATATTTTTACTTGAGAGAATTTTCCCAAAATATCCTGAAAAATGCCTTAAATTTTGAAATTTTAGTGAGAAATTTCTGGGCTTAAATATTTCAGAGTGAGATTTGTCACCATAATCCCATATGTGAGAGATGCTCCAGTGCTCTAGGAGCACCATAAACTATAATGCTCCTACTTGCATTGGGACACTTAGATGGTCCAACCAATGATCAAGATTGTTCATTGGGTTCAGCGCACATTTCATGGGCTATCATGCATACATCAGACAGATCCGACAAATAAGAATCATTTGATCAATGATTTTATAATATGAACGGTCAAAACAATTTACAAAAAAGTGGGTCCAATCAATAATTTGATCCATCTATTTGTTTGATCCATCAGTAAGATTTTTGTATGATACAGATGAAAGCATTTTGGACATAATGGACAGTTCAGATTGACCAAATGGACTGTCCAAGTGAATTAATTCAACTAGGAGCACTATAATTTATAGTGTTCTTGAGAGCATCAGAGCATTTCTCTTTTTTAATACAGGTAATTAACTACTTAATTAAAAGAAAGTGGGTTTTTTAAAATTCCCACTTCGAAATTCCATCTAGATTCCCGCCAACCAATTTTAAATGGTAAGAGATGAGTGTGCACCGAATCTGAATGTGTTCTGTGGTCATAGATGTTGTGCCCTTTTTCTTTTATTATTTTTAACTCAAAAAGAAAATGACCCACCCACGTAAATCATCCGTGCATGTCATGGAGCCAATGGCCGTTTATCACGTGGTTGGCACAAAACAAGCATCCTACAAGTCAACACAACCCATGTGACTGACTTGGAAATAATTTAAACCTATTTTCACCTAACCTAGTTTTAATTTTCAGTTTGAATTTTATCCACAACATTCCTCAAAAATGCTGATTTTACCCAGATAAAAAAAAAAAAAAAAAAAAAAAAAAAAAAGGAGAGAGCCTTGATCAGTAATTGAAAATCTTTAAAAAGTTATTCTTTGAGGGTAAAATGAGAAAAATTCCTCCCTATATTTCTCTGGGTTTTTACTACAAAATTTCTTTCATATTCCAACTTTACCAAATAATGCCTCAACTAATGATTCTTGTGGACTGAAATTACTAAATTATCCACATGTTTTCACTTTTAAAAGTGACCGGGTTAAGAATTATGAGGCCAATGTATGACATCTAACTTGTCCAACATATACACCCCACCAAGATGGTTACTTGAAAAACAAAATATGATTAATTGGAACATTAGAGGGGCTACATTTGAATTTGAATGTTTTTAGATAATGTATATATAATTTCTTATGGTGTAGTCCACCTTCCGGTAAGATCTACAAGAATTTTTATTTGTTTGATCTTTTTGATAGGATTAAACCGGTTAGATATTATATATTTACTTTTTACACCCAATGTGCCACAACTAAAATTAATAAATATAATGCCACCAAATGTCGGCACCGTCGTAAGAAATATCAGAAAAGATACCCGCGGAATATAAAGACAGATAGTAGGAACTAAAGGACATATCTTTTACATGTCTCGTCAAGATTCTCATAGCACCTGAAGATATATGCAAGACCCAATTAGTGCTATCATTCTTCTAACAATATGTGGCTGAAGGATATAGATTACATATACACAAAATAACCCGCCATAATAGTAAGGCGATGTTACACAATGACACATGGCTAGATATGAGCCATATGCATCAGGAATTTGTCTGTGGCGCCGTAAGAAAGTAAAGCCATCAAGAAATAGAAATATAAATAAATATGGTAGCATAAAAATTAGTTGCCTCACCCTAGAATAGAATCATAATAAGTCAAGATGGCTAATTAATCAATCTATCAATCTCCCAAGCTAAAGAGACCGTACATAAGATCACTACTTATACAAGTCTATAAAGGTAGGAGAGAACGAAGAACTTCAAGCCCTTTCCAAACTATATACACAAATCTCTTATGCAACTCAATGTTACCTATCTTAGCTTTTTGTCCTAGATGGATGCTTATCTTAACTTAATTTAACTTCTCTACTTCTGTTAGCAGAATGTTGCAACAAGTTTAAATTAATTAGTTAGATTTAGTTTAGATTTATCCATTTTGTCTAACATATCATTGCAACAAATTAATTTAGCTCTCCATCCACAACTTCGTCATTAGATCCTAAGTTCATAAACATTTAATAATTTCCCCAAGCCTTAACTATTTGGCCGAACCACGACCATCTCTCCACTATACATATTTAGACGACCATTAACCATCCAAAGTTGTCTCATCTCCACGAATTGTTGTTGATAATTTCTTTTGCTTTATTTATTTATTTATCAATTATAGCACTCGTATTTAATTTAATAAAAAATGGCCACTTGACCTTTCATTTCTTATTTTTAGAGTATTTGTTTTGTTGGTAAACAATTTAAGTTATCACTTTTGTGGAAGAAAAAAATTTTCTTTATCCAAAAGGTAAAAAGAACCCATCTCAAGGACTAATCATTTCCTTCGAAAATCACCCCATTCTTTAAAAATTGGTGGCCGAGTAAGTGCCCGATTTTCTCATATATAATCTTAATCAATCCATCTCAACAACAGAATTATAATGCATTGAGTTCAATTCAAGTCACATTTGATTCTAGCGTACCAGCAGAAACACACAAATAATCAAATCCTGACGAACCACTACACGTGTGGCCGAATTGAAACCAAACATATACAACGTGGGCCCATATTTTTCAATTTCATCATTTTTTTAAAGGAAAAACAAATGAGGGTGATTTTGTAAATTCAAACCCTAAAATGCACTCCATCGTGTTTTAGTTTTTTGGAGGCATTATTTTGTAAATTTCTGAGAAGATTCCTATTTCTGTCTTATTTTTCTACAAAAGTAGGGCTGTCAACGGGCTGGGCCAGAGGTTGGTCTTGGGCCAGATTTTAAACTGTTCGGGCTACGCCTATTCAAAATTCCGATGTTACAGGCCCGAGCCCATTGACACCCCTATACAAAGGTGGTGAAATCGAACATTTTGTGGCCCATATCATGTATATATGATGTACATATGACAACCAACCCGTCTAAATTACAATCCATCATGATGATTTCTGAACCAGAAATCAGACCCATCAAATCATGAATTTCCAGACTTTGGGTGGTGTGCATTGTTTTATGGTGTGGCCCACCTGATGATCGGACCAACTTTATTCTTAGTTCCTCTGATCATCATGTTGGGTTTCAACTGCTGGATGAGTTGGATGTCACACGTGCGCATGACGTGACCTCAAAATGCTCGACTTCATCATTTTCGAAAAAAAAAAAATAGAAAGAGGCATTTTGGTCATTTTACCCCCACAAAAATTACTTCCCTGAATTTTTCATTTTCTGTAATTTTTTTAGTTGTAAACACGTTGTGCTTGAAAAGAGTTTCAAGTGTAATCAATTTTGCTTTCAAGTGATAATCTGGTTACAGGTAAATAGATCGTGTGTTTGGTTATGCTATAAAGTATTTACAATGAATAAAGTAGGTATTCTTACCATAAAGCTTGGGAGGTGAACCTTTCAAAATCTACAAATCATTTGAGAAAGATTTGATTTTTTTAGGGCCCTAAGAAAGCATTAAAGCATGCACAAACTAAATGGATTGGTTGTCTTCCATCCATCACAGTGGACCCCAAATGCAATCTAGAAGTTTATAATGGTGGATGTCCCAACCTTCCCTCGTGTGGTCCATTTGATAATATATGAACTGTTTTTTTAGGATCACAGGAGAGCATCAAGGTAAGTACATGATGATGGGGTTTTTTCCCCGTTTTCGACCGGTCCTGAGCCCCGCTCGACCGGTCGTGGGAGGCGCTCGACCAGTCGTAGGTTCGAGCCCTGGCACGACTCAAAGTCCAGCGAGTTCGTGCTGTTTTTCTCGGAGGTCTTCGACCAGTCGTAGGTGAGCTTCGACCGGTCGTAGGTGGTCTACGACCAGTCGTAGGTGAGCTACGACCAGTCGTAGGAGGCTAAGACCAGTCCTGGAATTTCCAGGACTAGTCGTAGGTTACGCAGTTTGTTCCACGATTTTGCGCGAAACTGCGGATTTGAGTCCTTTCGCAACAAGGATGCGAAAGGAAGTTTCCCAAAACTATAAAAGGGGTTGCCTAGGGTTTTTTCTATGTATCACAAAATAGCAAGAGGGTTTTCTAAAGCTTTACAAGGTGTTTGCTAAAGGGTTTAGGGCTATCAAAGGTGAGAGAGAGGGAGAAAGAGAGAGAGGAAGCTTATAGAAGGGAGGTTCTGCTCGTGGAGGTTCTCTACTTTGCAATCTACATCTCAGCGCTTCTATGTCCTCGTAATCGGTTAGATCTCTCCGTTTTCTTTATTTCTCTTATTGTTTATCCACTCCTGCGTGAGTGAAGAAGGTTGTAAACGTTCTACTTCATAGTGGATTGTTGATCTGGACGAGGTCCCGTGGTTTTTACCTCTTTGAGGGTTTTCCACGTAAAAATCTCTTGTGTGGTGTGTGATTGATGCTTTGATTTATTTCATTGCTTTTATTATCCATAATTCCATAATTCTGGTTTGTTTGGGGAGGCTAGATCCTAAGGTTTGTGCAAGGCATCCCAACACATGATGGATAGATCGAATGTACCATACACATTACGATGAGCCCCACATATCATGAGTGTATATTAACCATTGTGTTCTAATATGTATAATATTTTTTTAGCTATAAAGACTTTACCTGTAATATAAAATATGGCTTTTTATTGGGTGTCATGTTTCATATTACAGCTAAAATCTACAATCTCTTTACTGGCAAATACATGGATCGAACAACCCCCCTAATGAGATTACCTATAATCCCTTTACAACTTAAGGACTTCACTGGCATCCAAACAACCCCTTATGGACCTCCTTGTTCCACAGCCAAGACCGAGTTGACTCAGGCGAGTTGGGCGATTGAGAATGAGTTATCAGATATGGATTAAATGGCAAGTGGTCACCTTATGGACCACTGGGCTGACATATCAACCATAGGCAGACTCGAGCCCATATCCAACCCAAAGCCCTGCAGAATCAGCCCAAGCCCAACCTAAGGCTCATAGACACAGCCCAAGCAAGTCCACCTAACCGCTGGCTCGGCCCATTCCAGTCACACCTGATGCAACCCTAATTGCATGGGTACAAATATTATTGTTGGGTTCACATTAATACTCGGTAAGGAAGGTGAGTCGATGGTGGGTCCACTTATAATCCTGTTTGTGGGCCCACATTTCCTGATGCTATTATGTTATGTGCCAAATGCCTCGGCCGGTCCGTATTTGTATAGGCAATATTCAATATTAAGTTTTAGAGCATTTCTAAGGGTCGCCCATTAGCTAGGGACCTGAATCTGGCCCAGCCCAGCCTGTGATCTTATGAACCAGCTTAGGCCAGGATGAGTCCACCATCCAAAAGCTAGCCCACCAAAATTGAATAAGTCGGTCCAGCGCCGATACTAGTTGGGCTTCTAATATTGGAAGTAAGACCCAGATACAACTGCAGGCCCTAATCCTCAGCCCATGTGTGGAGATTTTCTATTGCAAATATTTTGGATTGCAATCTGCGCGGTTCCCATTTCTTTTTTCTTTCTTCCCTTTTAATGTCGGAAAAGACCTCTTAATCCAACAATCAGCTTAGTGAAATTGAACTGTGAACAGCCAAACATTCACTTTGGGATGTGTTTGGTTGCACAAAATATCATGAAATGTGATATTATTGTGCACCAAATGAAACTAATCATGAAATTTCATTAACTTTGTTGCAACCAAAAACTAGAGCTGAAAATCGGGTGGGTTGGGTCAGGTTGGTGCTCAACCCTAGCCCAACCCAAGGTTCCTATACCCTAACCCAACCCAACCCAACCTCAGGTTGGGAATTCTCAACCCAAGCGGTCTCGAGTTGGTCGGGTGGATACATGCTAATAATTTTGTTATTACATAAGTTTATTATTTTTATCTTTTGTACATATGATTTTATTAATTACATATGTAATTATTTATCATAAAGAACCCCATTTTTTCTAAATAAACAAACTAAAATATAAGACAACTACTTTAAAAGTCGTGTTGTATAGCACCCAATCTATTTGGGAGAGAGAAATCCAGCGTATCTTGTTAGCTTGAGTCCTCGAAAATGGCATGGATTAATGAGACCCGACGGCACTGGAATTTCCAGTGCCTTCAACACAGATGATCCACCCTCAATTATGATTTATAACTAATTTATATATCGATCAGGTTCAGGTTGGGTCGGGCAACGCAAGCCGACCCAAGTTTTATCATGTTGGTGTTTGTATAGCTCAAGCCCAAGACTGAACCCGATACATCCTACCCGAGCCCACCCCAATATTGAGTCGGTCATGGGTCGGTCAGGTTGAACCCGCCCTACTTTCAGCCCTACCAAACACACCCCTAATCAAGAAGAACAAGAGCTAGCGGCATTTCCTAACATTTCTGGTGAGGAAGTTGGCCTAAATTTCAGTTACATACCTTTCAAGTCTGACCGAACCTGGCCTTAACCCGACCCATGGGCCATGGCCCGATGACCCTCCCGAGCCCATTTAAAATTTATGGACACCGAGCCCAGCCTGACCTGAACCATCGAGTCAGGCTCAACCCAGCCTGGCTAACTGGCAAGTCCCAACTCGACTCAGAGCCGAACCATCACCAAGTGATTTAACCATGGTTACATGGGTAGCATTGGGTGGGGTTGACAGTTGGATCAGCTAACCTAGCCCACTCAATCTGGGCTTTGACTGACTTTCTTAAGTTTTCAGTGAGGCTCGGACCAGAGAATGTGGGCCCGTTTATATTAATATGGTAAACAAAGAGTCCTTAGACACGTGTTCTTTCTTACATGGCAAGGTTTTCCATCTAGAAGCTAATTTTCTAGGTTCCTCAGCAACTGTCGTTAGGGAGACTTTCATGCACAAGAAACATTTAGAGATGAGATGTTTACTATGAAAACCTTGTTTGGACTTATCTTTCTTCTATTATACAAGAAACCTCTATGTTAGACAGGTTCACGTGCCTTGCCTTATATATCTTGTATAGAGGATTCTGAGTTTATTATTTTCCTTGTATTGATGACTATAATCTCTATATATTCAACTTCTTTGGGTTGTCTCAAATAGAGAAAAGCTTCAGCTCCTCTCAGTTTTCATGGTATCAGAGTCACACTGATCCGAAACTGCCTCTGCTCCAGACACTAGAAAGGAAAGAATCTTTGAATCTACTGTCTTGTCTCACAAGTTTCTATAATTATGCTATTTAATTATATTTCATTTCTTAATATCTGTAACTTGCTTTTTTGTCTCATTTACTTTACTGATGGGAGTAGGTACATGTTTTTCTTAACTTGGGTTTCAATTGTTTCCCTATGGAGTGTAAATAGATTGAGACAGAAACAATCCTGCTTCTCGTTTCTCAATTGTAATTATATCAATTTCAATTTGGACCTGAAAAAATGGGGCTTTAATGACAATGAACATTTGATTGTCATATAATTTCATCCAAGTATTAGGAAAAGCAAAATATTTGTTAAGCTTGATACATTTGTTCTTGTTGTAGTGTCTCCTTCAGCATATCTCTTGTAAAAATTGCCACTGCATTAGCTGAAAAATGGGATTGCTCTGTATAGGTAGCCATATGCAATTGGGAGCACATGATTTGTAGAGCTGTGGGAGCACTGGATCATTTCTCTATTTTAAATTTCGGTTTACTCAATTCATAATTTCTGTGTTCAGATATCCCAAATACCAAAAACATTAGTTAATGCATACAAGAAAGTACCAAGAACGTAGGAGGAAAAAGTGCACATAATGTCCTAGATCAAAACCTTAAAAAACTAACGAGTCCTTATGATTTCCTTATATGTTCGGCAATCTCTGCACATAATTTGTGAATATCATTAGCCACTGAATGCATATACTTTCACATAAACCAAATGAGAATTTTTCTCTAAAAATTGAAAATTTTTGAAGGCATGGAACTCAACAGAAATTAAACTAGAATTCTAAAAAATCAACAGAAATTAAACTGTAATTCTAAAAACTCAACAAAAATGTTTCAAAGAGAAAAGACCATTGACAAAATGAAAATGACTCTTATCGAGTGTTTGCCTCACTGTCATCTCATGCACATGCCAGTCCTCCTGACTAAGATAATCCGAAGTCCTTTGATGAACGAACTCCTTCATCCCATGTCCATTATAGGTAATGCACCCTGATGTTTGTAAACATTTCAACGGCAGTAACAAGTCACACAGTTTTTTCTTTTCTTTTCTTTTCTTTTAAGAGAACAACTGTGAAACTGTGAGACTCGACCCTAGTTCTCATGTGTGCATGTGTGTGTGTGAGTATGCATCTTGTTCATCATGATCTCGTGGTCCTACCGGTCGAATTCCGGCCACCCGCGACCCTCGGATTGTGTTTGCGGTCATCCTTGAGTCCGGTCATATAAACCTAACTCAGATCGACCCGAGACTATGCCATTTTGTTCGCATCATTGCTGTGATTCCGACAACGTGTATTGTGCGTCCATCCGACTTACGGATCAAAAGTTATGAGCATTACATGATATGACCCTTGATCATGTGGCCCACTTTTGTGCAAATGCATGAGGACCACCTCCATGACACAAGTCCCCATACACACTACACACACACCACACAAATCCTATGGAAACACCACCCATCTCAACAAACACCACCCAAGCCTAGTCTAAAGGCATAAAAATTGTAATCTCCTCCCTGTGCTATGATGACTTCTCTTACAAAATAATGATGGCATTTTTCTCTCTTTATTCTCTCCCTCCCTCTCATTTCCCTCAATTGCTAGAATTTCCAGCAACTTCCCTTCTATCTCCCTCTCTTCTCCAGCCCCCTAATCCGCAAAATACTCTCAATCCCTCCATTTGAACTAGATCTCCACCATTGAAATCCATTTCTTGCTCCAAGAGCTTCATGAAGTAGAAGTTTGGGAGTGAGATCACAAGTGGGTAACTGTGATCTTGCGGATCTGATTTTCTTCCTTTAAATCTCCTTATTTCTTTTATATGGATCATATGGGGCCCACCAATCCATGGTGGGGACCCCATTTGACCTCATGGATGTAGCCTTTTACCCATCCTACATGCATATCATGAAATATGATGGGGTCATTATCCATGAACCCCATCATGATGTATTGTATCATCCACCTTATTTCAAGGGCATCTACACCCTAGAAGTCATGTTGGGATGTCATCTCAACCACCCATTCTAGTCATAGATCATGTATGTATTAGTTTATTGTTGCATGTTCAAGTAACATTGTTGTATGGTTGAGATTAACTCTTGAGAGGGCCCATTAGTGGCGGGGCCCTACTCCCATGGCCAGATTACTTTCTTTTCTTCTTCTCTTTTCTTTGATGTGTGGATGATGATGTGTGTGTGGCCCATTTAGTGGGCCTAGGATGTCCCAAAATAAATAAAAATAAAAATCCAGCAAGGTGGGACGCCCTTACCACCCAACTCCATGATCTTTGGACACCTTGATAAATGCTTGCAAGTGTTTTAGTCTTAGTCTGTGTTCTGGACATATGTGGGGCCTATTGAGGAAGGCCACACACCCTTTTTATGGCTGAGATTATTGAGATATAGGCTGATGTGTCCAGCCATGTATTGCTGTCCAAAAAATCTGGACTGTTGCATGGACTGTCATGTTCAATCTTTGGCATGGATTTTTGGATCATGATTTCCATTATTTTCTTTATAATTATGGGGTGTAATGAGAAGGTGCATACCCCACCTTGAGGTGTGGTGGGTCATACCTCATATGGCCCATGAAATGGTACCCAAAAAGGGAGGCCCATAGGGGTGGGCGGTCCACCTTGTTGGGCTGTCCAGGCCACATGTATGGAGGGAAAACATACACCTCAGCTTGGTTTCTCTGAGGGGTGGGCCACTTTTGTGGACTTCAACTTACTTTATTTTATGAAAAAAAATACTAAACCTCCATTTCCCCCTCCTGGATGAAGTTTGGGCCCACCTTATTGGGTAGACAATGCATGGACAACAACATCTCTCCTGGACATATTGAAATTCCTAATTTAATTAAAATATTTATGAGTATCCAAAAATCATAAAATTTTTCAGAGAGGTGGTCCACTCATGGTAGGACCCACCTAAAAATTTCGGGGCCAATGGACACCTGTACACACCATGGTGGTGGCTGGACCGACCCATTACAATAGGGTGTCCAGATCAGTTCGATTTTCAGGACATATTGATTTATTTAAATAAATTAAAATATTTATAGATGTCCAAAAATTCTAAAATTTTGTGGAAGAGTGGTCCACCCATTTTAGGACACAAATACAAAATTTTAGGTTCAATGGACCCCTTTGCACACCGTGACGAGGGCCAGACTGGCCCACCACGTAGGGTCATCCAGGTCAGTCCGATTTTCTGGACAGTCTGTTTCATTTAAATTAATTAAAATATTTTTAAGTGTCCAAAAATCTTAAAATTTTGTGGGGGTGTGGACCACCTATGGAAGTATCACCCTGCAAAATTTTAAACCCAACGGACATTCAAGCTAGTTGTGGTACGGCTGGAAGTGGCCTGCTAGGCAGGGACGCCCAGGTTGGGGCGTCCAGCCTGCTCCGTGGGCCCACCTTGATGTGTTGTATATCCCACCACCCATCCATGTGGGGTTCTTAGGGGATTGATCATCCTCCATTTTTTTAATTCAATTGGGGCCCATTGGGTGGATTTTTGGGCCAGGTATCCCGGGCCCATACGGCTGCCTACACATAGGACATCCCTGCCTTAGGCTACTGCTGGGCCTGCATTCCAACGGCCTGGCCCACTTGATATATGTGTTGCATATCTTCTCTCATTTGGTGGGGCCCACATTGATGTGTGTGGGCCATCAAGGATTAAATATACTAAGAGATATTTCTATTGTTGGACTCCAACCAACCCAGAAATTTGGGTGGGCTGGAATTTAGCATTTAGCCTAATAATTGTTGCCTATAAATGTTCTTTTGGGGCAATATGGCCCACTAGATTTGAGGATGTTTTAAGTCAGTTATCATACCATTCTAATTTTATTTTTGGGCTTAATTAGTGCAAGATTGGAGGCCCATTCCAATTGGAGTCTTATTGGGCTAGCCTTCTAGTTAATTGATGAGCCTTATAGCCTTGGTTGGGCTTGAACTTTTGATAAGCCTGTTGGACCCTTGGGTCCTATATTTACCATGCCATTGTGATGAGTCTTATGGGCCAAATACCTAAGTAGTTGGGCCCTTGCTTGTCCACTATAATAAATCCATACTTGGGCCAAGATGTGAGGCCCAACTTACTTGTGTTAAATATAAGGATTTCCCATATGTTGGGATAATGGGCTGCCCGTTAGGCCTACCACAATGAGTGAACTCATGACCTTTATGGTTGGGCTCTAACCTTGCTTAAGGGCCCACTAGGTTGCCTATGTATTGGGCTCAGTGTATGGCCCACTAGGCCATGGATTGCTTAGGCCTTGGGCCTTATTTCATGCTCGAGTAGTGGCGGGCTACCTTTTGGAAACCAGTTGAGGTTGGATGTCCTCCTGGGTGATCCTAAGGTAGGCCCATGAGTTTCTCTATGAATGGTTAAAGGCCCACCATAGACCCTGTGCCGTTTATTTGAGACTAAATATGGATGTATGTGGAGCCTACCTCAATGTATGTTGGTCCAGGCCATTCAAGCCTGGGATCGCCCGATCATGGAAGCACTCTCTGCCTTGGGTTGCTGTTGGACTCACAATCCAGTAGTAGGCCCACTTGATCTTTTCATAATATATACACACTCTCCATCTGGTGGGGTCCCCCAGTGAGTATAGTTGGCCTTCATGAGATTATTTCCACATAGTTAACTAATTTCTGGACCTTAGCAGATCCAGGAAGTCAAACGGGCCAAAAGTTTACCAAAGGGCCTTAAATGTACAATTTTATGGTCAAAACTTTATTCAGCTGTGGGGCCCACCATATTGAGAACTTGTGTATGTGTTACATGCTTATGTTTTCTTATAATCTTTGGGCTTAATCAGTGCATTCTTTTGAGTCACCTTTAGTGATCACATGAGGACCCCATCTTGGATTAGATTTTTAGGGCATCCCATTAACCCAGAGTGGGTTGGAACGTCCCAACTTAGCCTAACCATATATTTGTAACGACTTAGAAAATTCCATACAAAGACCCGAGTACCACCTCGAGCAGAAATCACTTAGGATTAAATCCTTTAGAAATTAGGCGAGAATTAGCTAGTGATAAACTAGAGTACCTGTGAAATTGGCACTAATCACTTTAAATACAATCTACAAGACCCAAAACTTGTAGAATCATTGACGCTAGGTTACCCTAAAACTTAGGAACAATCTCTATCCCCGGTTGCTCTTGGGAGCACATTGAAACTCCGTATTGGATCTGGACCGCACGTCGAAAGTCCGATTACCGCGAATCCATACGCTCATGACCGCCTTATTGGGCTTGACAACCTCCTCGGAAATCAAGTCCTAACAGTGTCCAGAAACGTACAACTGAGCCCGGAGCGAAGAGTGTGAGAAAACGTGGATTTCTTTATAAATTAAATCCAATTTAAGTAATCTGAGTCGTGTCGCTTGCGGGCCAACTATAAGCATTCAGACCGTCGGAATCTGACCTAAATACACCCTCGGATCAGGGAACATTTCCCATACATGTCCGTGTACTTGTAACCCTGATCGAGTTTCGGTGACCGTTGAACTGAAACTGGTCCGCCACATGCGATCTGGAAACCCGACTAGAACGAAAACTTAACTCGACTTAGATCTAAGGTCGGTGAGCTTAAGTCTGACCGCACACTGAAAAGGGGGCTCCAGAAGTGCTCCGTTGGATCGGGATAGGCGTCCTTTGGCTGAAACCTAAGTATGCCTTGGCCCTGAGGTCATTCTCATCACTTCTAAGCCTATATAAGGACCTTATACCCTCTCCCTCTCACTTCATACGAATTTTCTAAAACCTAAGAAAGAGAAGAAAGAAAAGAGAAGGAAAGAGAGAGAAAGAGAGAGAGAGAGAGAGAGAGAGAGAAGTAGGGATTCTTCCTGGGATTCGATCTCGTCGTTTCACGCACTTAGCTACCCACCTGCATCGCTATTCCGGCGATTTCAACGTTACACTTGGGTAAGAAAACCTAACCCTAATTTGGCTTAGGGTTTCAGATAGTGCTAGTTGTGAAATAGCTAACCTAACTCATGCTATAGGTTGCAAATCCGTCGTTGACAAAGACATAGCGTCTAAAACGACTCCGTTACGCGTTTATCGACGTAAGGTGCGGACTATAGACATATAGGTTATGGTTTTCAAAGCTTTCAATGTCGGATAATGATAGATTCCTGACGTGGATGCTATTTCACATGCATAAAGTGCTATCCGTTTCGTTTTTCAGTTATACATTAACTATGTTGAATATACTGTATTCCTCGTATTTGTAGAAAATACCGTATACGTACAAAATATGAAAGTGTGTTTTCCATGATTAACTGCTGTGTGTATATGCTCGTTATATGCGTAACAACTCCTCGGCAAAAGGATTCGCCCTAATACATGTTTTGGCCAACATACGTTATGTATGTTAATACGTGTAGTCTAAGTGTTTGTAAAAATGCTTGTATAAGTAAATACTTAGTAAATAGTGCTTTGGGTGGGTGTTGAGATAGGATTCTCAACTACCTTAGTGATGTGTATGATGTCCTCCATGCAAGTCAGTTAGTTTAATCGCTTTACTTGTGAAATGTATGTGTTTGGATTCCTTGTTTAAGTGGTATCTTATAATATGCTTGTTAACATGTTTGGACTACCTGGTTAATTCTGTTCTAACTACTCCACATGCTTACTGGTTAAGAATTGAATGTGATTGGGGCTATGTTATAGTCCAGGCAATCGGTAACAAGCTTTGAGTTCGTGGCTGAGTTTTATTCACCACGTAGGACGTGTTTAATGAAACCGATTCGTTCTAGAGTTGTCGGCAGTGGTTAGGCCACACGGAGTGTTTGCGCACTTCATGTCGATTAACTCAACGTGCACTTGCACTAGTCAAGCCTGTCAAATAACCCGATTGACCCGATGTATGTTAACCATGTTTGGACACTACTACTTGAACCTAGGGTACTAAACTCACCAGTGAAATCCCTGTTAACCTTGGTACCTCGATCCGCTAAGACTCATGAGCCGGACATGGTGGTATGGGACATCGTGGTCGAGCTGTCGGCCTACGCTGTGGCGACGAGCCTCGCCATAGTGACCAGTGAGCAACCAAAGCTCGTGAACCGAATACGGTGGTATGGGACACTGTATTTGAGCTGTCGGCCTACACTGATTTGGTGACGAGCCCTTTGTAGTGACCTCGAGCGTACCCTGAGTCTACGTGGAGGCGACGACCCTTCCGTAGCAACAGGAGTACAAACTAGGCCTGTACTGATTTGGTGACGAGCCCTTGCAGCGACCTAGAACCGTAACATCGTATGAGATTAACTAGGACTGACGACCCTAAAATGGATCATTGTTTGGGTAATGATATAAGGGAGATACCTTAGTTTCTCAATCCTGTTGTATGAAAGGGACTAATAACGACTCGGTAATCACGCTCATGACATCGCACTGCATGTGCCCCGGGTTGAAGAGCATAGAGGGAAGAAAGCATGCCGCGACCGTAAGATGGTGTCGCACAAGGGAGTGTAGGCTAGGGCATGCATCATAAATACATTTCATCCTTGCATTAATAAGAGTATCTAGGAATGTCTGATATGCCTGCTTTATCATTACTGCTTGACTGAATTGATAACATGTTAACCTTTGCTCTATGATTCCACTGAGTTGATCACTCACTCCCACGTTACGGGATGGTGTTTTAAACACCTACCAGACTCTGTCTTGATTGCAGATGATGATGCGACTCAGGAGGTGAAGCCTGATTACTATGACGATCAGGACGAGTTCTCTTGTATGCAGTTCTCCGGCGGTTTCGCTTAGGCCGTCAAGATCGACGGGGCTACAGGGCTTACCATTCTAGTTGAACTATTCTTTTGACATTTTAATTTTTATACTATGACATGTAATATGGTGACTCAGTGATGTATTCGTACTCTGGAGACCGATCATGATTTTTTTACTTATATACGTTTCTATACATTTTTCAGTCTTCCGCTTGCGTTATATGAATTGATCTGGAGTATGAATTACTGTTTTGATATGATCCCACTCATGATTAATGCACTAACACAGACAACATTTAACCATAAACATATATGTTGCATAAGTGATGTTTCGGAACTCGGGAGTTGAGTTGTTACTTGACCCCCGATTTTCAGGGCGTTACAATATTGGACCGACTTCCACCATTTTGATGGACTTGTGGGCTGAGGTAAGGATAGTATTGGGCCCTTGGTTGCCCACTTAAATTGCTAGTTATTGGACTGATGTAGTTGGGCCCATTTCATCCAGACTTAAACTTATTTTTGGGCCGTATATTGTGTACGCAGGCTGCCTACCAAGTCCAACTTAATGCATGGATTCTATGGCCATTGGAAATTGAGCCTTGGGCCTTAATTTCCCTCTTGGAGCCTATGTTATTAAAAGTGGTATTATATCTTTTATAGCTTATTATGAGGAATATATGTATGTGGTTACCTTTATTTTTATCTTAAATATAGGCCTTGGGCCTTCTGTCCATATAGTTCATGGTTGATATGCCTTTTTGGGGAATGACGGTTAAATGTCCCCATTATGGACCCCTCTAGGCCCGATTGTATTTAAGAGTGATTGGGTAATCATCTTATATTCTTGCTAGGCTCATTTCTATATTACTTAGACACGTAGTTTGTATGCTTAGTCTCGTGGGCTACCTCAGGTAAATGGGCCCCCACTAGAGTTGGGATTCCTTATGGATATTGTCTAACTACCTCGTCTTGGTCCCTTCTTGGATAGGAGGAGTGTACTACTTTGTATATCACTACATAATGCGTCTAGACCCATCTTCATGGCCCATGTGCATCATTGTATGCTTGGATGACATTATGTGTGTGGTTATGATTGTGTCATTGGGCATTGCATGATGCCTTTCCAAGGGACGTAGTATCCCCTCTTGATCACGTTAGATGCTTGGAATTGATGCAAAGTTGATTGTGTGATTCATGCATCTGACATTGCATATGAGAAGTATCACCCTTGCTTCATTAGGGCTGTAGCCTCCACAGATACATCGTGGATGGCCATGTTTGGACACCGAAAATGTTACTTGAGCATACCGGGTGCATAGGATGCCCATGGATGAAATTCCCAAAACTTCCATGGTACCACGGATCTACTCCAACGCCGTGACCGGGTGGAATATATGAGCGCATGAGGGCTTTATACCGTTAGGCCGCAGCTCCCACTGTCGTGTAGTCGGTTGGATAGGGGTGTGGCCTTACTCGCCTGATGTAAGGAGACATTACTAGGCTGAGTCTGACCAGCTCGTGAATGGGTCCGCTACCGTTAGGCCTTGCTGATGATTGGTTGTCCACAGGTGGGTAGTGAGGTATCTTATGCTCGTTTGACTGTGCGAGGTCTGTAAAGCGGCAGTCATCCAGTAGTGTAATGGACCCCGGTGATTTCCTTATGATGGAAATGTACTTCATATGTGGATTGGATATGAGCACTAGCATTACTTCGCATTGCATTTGCATCGGCTGTTTAAACCTCATATTGCATCGCCTTGGCATGGCGCCAGTCCTCATTGCATTACAGTACTCATTGCACTATATAGCATTAGTATGGCTTCCTACATTATCGTATTGCCTTGGTATAGCTTCTTGCGTTCATGATAACCTTGGTAAGGCTTGTGGTATTAGTATTGATCATGGCTCCCTTCTGCATTCTCTATCTTCTTCTGAGCACCATTGTCACACACTTTCACCACTCTCTAAGTTTCTATAAGCTTATGCACAATTGATGCGTGCAGGAGATCCTAGGCAGGCGTCTTAGCAGCAGAGCGTGGAGTAGAGTTGAGCTTGAGGACCAGTGTTGCAGACCTTCCTTTCCTTTTTCTATTATATTATTTATGTCCTTTTGGACCTTATGGATACTTGTAAAAGTTCAAATTCATAGTAGATTTTGTGTTGTGTGCCTTTGTTATTCTCAGATTTACTTGCTGTGATCTTGGGTATGCTCGTATTGAAAATGATTAATTGTTATGGAAATCCTCCTTGTAGGATCCCAGGATCGGAACTTGCCTCAGGAGCTGAAAATGGGGTACTACGGAGGCTGCTGCGACCAGAACCGGCCATCGGGTTCCTTGTGAGTCCGGTTACCGAGTTTGGGGCGTGACAGAAACAAATTTGACATGGTTGTTGCTGCCAAACAGGGATATGAGGTGCTGGACAGAGTTCCATGAAAAATCCAAATCGGTAAAAAGTTTTTGAATAGGTAAGTTGGGCTTGCTGTACAAAAAAGTAAGAGCATCAGGCTGATCCATTCATTAGATGGGCCACACATGTAAGATTGCTGATTTTTTTAAACAGATAATTGTAGCACATTATGTAGTACCTCTCACCCAAGCTTGGCCCTAAATCAGTGAGTCGAGGCTCAAGACCACATATTTCCTCTTTGCTTGCAACAATTTTTCATAACATTCATGTTTTATTGTCATTGGTTATTTGACCCAATGCCTGATTCCTACTTGCTGTAGCTTGGTGGTCATTGGTTGGATCCTTGTCGCAGGCACATTTGTCTTGTGTGGTGTATTTCTTCTTCTCCACAAGTAAGTGATATTGGGTTATACTAATTATCTATAGTATACCAATTGATTTGATTATATCATGTGCCACCTTGAAATTTGATGCAACAGATGCATGGTTAATGTCAATACTCCATGTGAAATTTTAAATGGTTTTCTCATCTCCTTTCAAGTGGTTGTTGGAAGCATTTTTAATGTACATTTTGTAGTGGGTGGTCAGGCCTTGAATCTCTAATACATGACGCCATCTTTCATCTTAGTTAACAATGCTTGTGTTAGAGATATTTATCTCTAATACACGAGTTCATCCAAGATCTCTTATACATAATTATTATTGTTAACTAAAATGAGATGAACTTATTTCTAGGCGTCTACCAAACATAGCCTAATTTCCATGAAACAGAGAGAAAATTCAATAGTAAATTAGAAATTCAATAGTAAATTAGATGGGGATTTCGTCAAAATGCAATTAGAGGTGATAAAGATTGAAATTCATCTTCATATTTGAGTCACTTTTCTAGATAGGATTATTGTCAAAATGCTCCAACTCCACTTTTTAGAAGAAAATTAAACAATCTTGGCATTTACAGTTTATTCAAGAGTTGTTATATATGAGAATGAAGTTGCTAATCTTGATAACCATATGATGTATGCTTTGTATGTTTATTGAGTTGACTTATATTGCAAGGTCATATCAAAATTTATGCAAATCCACTTGTCATTGCTGAATACCAGTGTATATTGTTAAGAGATGCGCATTACGTATATAGGGAGTTATTTGATACTCTGGCGGCATATGAAACTTAACAATATATTTCTTGTTTGTAGAATCATTGATCTATTGTACAACTAAGTAACATGTTTTTTGTATCAAATCCATTTTGAATTTTATTGTCCCTCTAGTGAAGATGGTTTGGATTTTTGGGGCTGCTCATGAAGGTGAAATACCTTTTAATCATGAAAGCAACTCACAAGACTAATGTAGATTTTTTACTTTGGCATGTGAAATCATTTCTTTTATGGACACGATATGTACTAAAAACCTTTTTGCAGTCATCAGGATATTTGTGTTGGGACCTGTACCATTTTAGTTCTGTCTTTCTTCAATAAAGCAGTGGTGTGTCTATATTGAACTGAAACTTGAATTTAATGTCTGGAACATGCTAGATTGGGCTCTTAGTCAATTGGTGAGTTTTGGACTCTATTTAGCATCTCTGTTTCAGCATTTCACTAAGCATGCACACCATCCTTATGCATCTTATTCCATGTTGATATTTACATTCAAGTTGACGTTCTTTTCAGAGTGATGCAGAGAAATATTATCTGTAGTTTATCGTGGGTTTGGAATTTTGTTTATATACTTGATTATTTCATTGCTTCATGTATGTTTAACAAGTTAATAATTTCAATAGTTAAATAACTGATTAGAGTTTTTTGTCCATTCAAAACATTGGAACTGATGGTTCTTTCATTTTCAGCTGACTGAGAGGATCACTATTCTGTCTACCTACTATTACGGGGAGGATCAAACCACCCAAGATCCCATAAGTTTATGATGTGCTCCATATTTCTTGTTCTTTTCATTTATTTCTATGAATAACGTGATGGAATTCACCATATCTTCCTGCCAATGGTGTTTTGGGATTTGAGTGTATTCTAAAATCCCATTTTGCAGGGTTTTTGAAATGCAATTTTGAGGTGAAGACTCTTTTTTGCAATGTGCTCTGTTGCAATCACTTGAGTGGTTTTGTTAACATCTGTTCAACTTTAGGTTGTTTGCATTTATGAGTAGGTTTTGATGTTTCATGTGTTGACTATTACAAAATGATTTAATTGTGTTTTAAATTTCTTTGAATCCTTCAGGTACATTTAAATTGACACCTCAGTTTACAGAGGATTATCCAAATAAGCCACCAACAGTTCGGTTTGTTTCTAGAATGTTTCATCCAAACAGTAAGTTGAAGAGACAAGTACACATTATTTCTGTTTGCCTTTTTAAAAAAAAAGCTATTGTTTGCCTTTTACGTATTTAGATCAGACCAGCAATGTTCATTCTTATGCCTGTCTGTACATCAACTGATTGGGAATGGTATGAAATCATTTGACCTTGTTCCTAGCATTGGAAACTTTTTCATTACTTGTACTCTCTCATATGATATTTGCTAGCTATCAGTAGATTGAATTGTTGGGAATTTCAGTTTTATCCATCTGAATTGTACCATCATTTGCCCTTTTACTTCCCATCAGATTTTATACCTCTTGATTTAAAATAAAAAAATCTTACGTTCTATTGCACCCATATTTGCTATTTACATCTCGAAGCATGGGTCTCCAGTCTCCTTTTCATTTCCTGGAAATTCAGGTTTTCATTTTCCATTATGTATCAAACTGAAACTGAAAATTACAAGGCACTTCTTGATTAAAATGTTACTATTTTCATTGGCAATTGTATGTTCTATTAGAATAAAAGTAAAGATAGCTAGGACACTTCTTTCCTCTGTACAAGTTACACAGGCTCTTAGAAATAAGTAAGTTTTCAATTGCTTTAATATGTATTTTGATGCAATATTGAGTTGAATTCCAATCTCTAACTCTGATACCAATTAGTTTCTTTTCGTTATTTTGTTTTGTAGGTTTTAGGCATGGATGAATGGGAGCTATAGATCGATGGATTTTATTTTATTTTATTTTATTTTGAAACTATTCGATTTATTATTGTAAATATTATTCGCGGCAGCTCGATGCATGTGAAGGGGGCACATAGGCATGTATTTTTTAATAGGAAAACAATCACTAAGCACAATTGACTTATTAAGAGGAATGTGAAATCAAGTGGGCCTTGACCAAAAATCAGGTGGGCCTTGACCAAAAAGGTCAATGATATGGTCCATCATTTTATGAGTTGGAGAGGCGGAACGCATAAAATGGGACTCACTGTGAGTCGGGCATATATTTTGTGTCATTTCCTCTTCTTTTTTTTTTTGTTATCATAAACTGAATGTTTGCAATCTTATGAGCCTGTACATCCAAAACTGTAGGCAACATGAAGCTGCCATAGGCAATGGAAAAGAGAGCTTAACTAGTAAGGCATAGGGAAAAAAAAAAAAACCAAATCACAATTATAGACGCGCTTACAAATGCATATGCATTATGGAATTAGGAGCCTAAATGCTAATATCAGTGTTAGTAAAGTTCAATCAGTCTCACATGGATCAAGAGCCAAAAATTCAAATACCATAACCTGCCGTACAAACTGTCAGTAAATCCTACATGCAGTGGCGGCCAGGACAACTGCCAATAAATCCCACATGCTGAGGCGGCCTACACAACTGCCAGTAAAGGGAACACGACTGCCGGTAAAGCCTTTACCGACCGAGGCTTTACCAAACTGCGGGCAAAGGCTATGCCGGCGGTTTTCTAGGTCTTGCCGGCGGTTTTGACCGCCGGCTAAGGCCAGTTTTCTTGTAGTGGTAAATGGTTAACTCTCATCAAACCATTGGACTCCAGTTTCAGGAACTTGTGTCTGTAGCATGCGTTAGGAATCATAAGGTATTGCTCGTGGTTCCAATTTGCTGAGGACCTAGATTTCCATACATGTGATGTAATGGATCAGTAATCTCGACTGTTCATCTGATCTTGACTATAAGATATACAGCTGGTGTCGCTGCTTCTAAAATCTTCATTATAGGAATTTCCTAACCTTTGAATTCTGACTGGTGGCCCTCTAATAGAGGGTTAGAAAGTTTATTTTTATTTTTATTTTATTTTAATACTCTTATACATAGCGGTCCACCATTTAAATGGTTAGGATCAATGAATTTCCTAACAGAAGGATTAATGTGCTTAGCAAATACCACTTTGCGGAAGGTGACCTATAATTCCATTATGAGAGGGTGGTCTCACCTGCAACTAGTTGTTGTGTGGTGTGCCCACTGTGGTGTTTTTATGGCATCCAACCGGTCTAACATGGTTACCCCATAATAGAAATGGATTTTCCAAAAATAATGATGATCCATACATTAAGTGGGCTACAATGTCAATTTCAAGGTCTTTGGATGGGGTATGGACTACCGGGTGTTGGAATGTATCATCATCGTCATCTAAGCCTTATCCTAATTAATTGGGGCCGGTTAAATAAATCTTGTTATGCTATATCACTGTAACAAGGGCCATACCTTCTGGCAGACCATTAGTCTCCAAGTTTCTACTTATTACCTCTGTCCATTCCCATTTTAGCACTGGCACTACCTTTCTAGATATTTTTATTGGCACCGTGGATTCAAAGTACCTGAATTGAAAATTCCTTGGATTTGGAATTCTCCAGTTGTGTTCGGCCGTTGGATTCTGAATCCCTTGTGATCCAAAAATATCTATGCACTTAAAATTATGTAATATATTTACATGAGTTTGAATTTAATTACTAAATAAAATTTACTATCTCTAATTAATCTACATGTAATGTTTGACACAGTGATGGTAATAAGTTCGTTGTAATATATACTTTAGCAAAATGTGATGAAATTGGAATCTTTAGGTGTGCCACAAGCATAGACTCACAACTGACTCACTAATCAATTCATTGATTTACATGGCCTAGAGCTGAACACGAGTCGAGTTTGATTTGAACTAGGCTAAGCTCGTCTGTACCCCACCATGACCCAAGCTTGAGCTCAGCTCGTCTCGGTCTTCGAGCTCACGCCTCTAGCTCGCCTGGGTTCGTTGGTTCGAGTTGAGTTGAGCTGGGATCAAGTGAGCTGTTCGAGTCAAATCAAAATTTTATTATTGTATTACAAATCGTAATTAAATCATTAAAATGATAAAATTAAGATTGTTAGAACCGAGGTAGGTGCAGTGGAAGTGTATAACAAGTTATTACAAATTAACAAGTAACAATGTGATAATGTTTGTTACTACAAAACCTTAAACACACTTAACAATATGAGAGTGTATCATCATCGCCTTTGGAAGGGGTATGGACTACTGGGTGTTGGAATTTATCATCATCGTCGTCTAAGCCTTATCCTAATTAATTGGGGCTGGTTAAATAAATCGTGTTATGCTATGTCACTATAACAAGGGCCATCCATACCTTCTGGCACACCATCAATCTCTAAGTTTTTACTTAGTACCTCTATCCATGTCCTTTTTGGTACTGGCCCTACCTTTGTAGATACTTCCATTGACACTGTAGATTCAGAATACTAGAATTGAAAATTCCTTAGATTTGGAATTCTTCAGAATATCTATGCACTTAAAATTATGTAGTATATTTACGTGAGTTTGTATTTAATTACTAAATAAATTTTAATATCTCTAATTAATGTACATGTGATGTTTGACACAATGATTGTAATAAGTTCGTTGTAATATATACTTTGGCTAAAAGTGATGAAATTCCAAGCATTAAGTGGGCCACAAGCATAGAATCACAACTGACTGACTAATCAACCCATTGATTTGCATGACCTAGAGTTGAACACAAGTCGAGTTTGAGTCGAGCTAGGCTAAGCTCGGCTTAGCTTGACCCGACCATGACCCAAGCTCGAGCTCAGCTCGACTCGGTCTTTGAGCTCACGCTTTTAGCTCACCTTGGTTCGTTAGTTTGAGTCGAGTTGAGCTGGGATCAAGCGTGTTGTTCAAGTCAAGTCAAAATTTTAATATTGTTTTACAAATTGTCCTTGTAAGATCCCAGGATTAGAATATGGCGTATGGGCACTGGAAGCCGAGAATGGGGTACTACAGAGGCTGTCGATGCCAGATTCGGCGATCAGGAATTCTGTGAGCTCGGTATTCGAGTTTGGGGCGTGACAATATGAGTGAAATTGGTTTTCCACTCGTCAGCTTGTATGTTAGCCTTTGTTCCAATCATCATTTTTTTTCTTTTTGTTGCTAACAACAAATGACTCATCTTCCTCTTTTCGTTTCCTTCCTTTAAATGCGCTATTCATGCTTCAAGTAGCCTTCTGCGACCTGAAGAGCTCCTCGACGTTTGAATATTTTTGAACTTGATTGAGGAGGTCGGCTAGGGTGGTCGGGGGGTTATTGCCAATTGAGAAGAGGAACTTTCCCTGTTTGAGGCCAGTAATCATGGCAGAAAGAGCTATCTTGTCGGAGTAGTCGTCGACTTGTAGTGCTTCCGCATTAAAACAGACGATATAATATCTTAGTAGCTTGTCCTCCCTCAGTGTAATCATAAGGAGATGAGTTGAGGGTTTTCTCCTATCCTTTCCGCTGATGAATTGTGTGACAAAAGTCTTGCTGAGCTGGGCGAAGGAGCTGATAGATTTTGGCTTTAGCTGTCTATTCCATTTCTGCACTGCTCCCAATAAGGTAATGGAGAACGCTCTGCACGTCAGGGCCCCGAAGCTCCATGGAGTTTCATCAAGGCCCTGAAGGATTTGAGGTGTTCAGCTCGGTCTCCGAACTCGGAGTATGGAGTGATCTACGGCATTCGGAACCTGGACAGGAGTGTTAGTGCACCGATTTTTGCACCATGTTTGTCGATCATGTGAGTCTTTGTGTCACATAGTCGATTGAGCCCTTGGAAAGTGAAGACCGTAGACCCAAGCGAAGACGAAGCATCAAGGAGTAAAGAACAAGTAAATGAGATGCCTTGGTGACCCTAACCCTTGACCTAAAATAACCTTAAACCTCTAGATGATGTAGGCTTAATAGGAATACTTAATTGATCATCCCTTAGCCTTAGAAACCAAGGGAAACATGATAAACAAGGCTAGAAGAGGTTCGGAGCTACTATGTAAAAGATAGCCCGAACAACAGTTTTTTATGAGTCTTCGATGGCATTGAGCTGCCATCGAAGTGCCTTCGATGGCATCGAAGGGCTGCTCGATAGCATCGATCGAGAGTCAGAACTGTCTAACAAAAAAATGACATTTGTTCTAATTTTCTCGATGATATCGAGACCATCTTCAATGACATTGAAGGATAAGTTCGATAAGATCGAAGGACCCCTTGATGACATTGATTGAGTGTCAGAATTTTCGAGAAAGAAATCAAATTTATTTATGACTTTCTCGATGGCATCGATGACACCTTCGATGACATCAAAGGGTAAGTTCGATGACATCAAAAATACTCCAATATGTCCAGCGACAAATCAATATAAATATCTGGATTCATCGATGGCATCGAGGAAACCTTCGATGACATTGAAGCCATCTTTGATGACATCTAAGGACCTTCAATGACATCGACAAAGCCATTTTTTAATCGTTGGAGCTCGAACTTTTTATAAAGGGCAATCGGCTCTTAGGCATTTTGATGGGTTTTTGGTGCAATAGAAGCTTAGGATATTCCATGTTCATATCATCCATCCCAAGCCTCTATTCCATTGAGTTCTGACCAATTTTCCTTGAGATTACAACTCTAATGAGGATTCCAACCTCAACATTGGACATGCTCTTGAACTCTTCGATTTTCTAGAGATTGAACTTAAGTTATATTGGCATACCATTGTCCAGATCATCTAGAAGACCCATCTAGCTGAATCATCTAGGAAAAAAAACTTCCCACTAGTTGTAGGAGATTCAACCAACCTCCCATCACCTTAGACACCTCGGAGTAGCATCATATGTAAGGTGGTTGATCTTGGAACTAAGGTCTTGGCAAAGTAGTGACATCATGATCGGGGGAGCATCGAGGAGTTGATCAAAGCACGGGAGAGCGACGATCAAGCTACCCAAGAAGGCGCTACAAAAGGGGCTCAATACAACAAGTAAGTTGTCATATTTAAATGTCCATTTTTACTCTCTTTCCTTGTGTAGGATTGAGGGTAAGAGTTTGTAAACCCAAACTCAAACTAGGATCTTATGTAGGACCTTGGCCTTTGTGTAGGGCCTAAAATCCTAGGTTCTTGTGTACCTTCTTGGCTTAGGAGATAGCCTAAAATACAAGGTTCTTGTGCAGGACCTTGGCTCAGGAGTAGAGCCTAACTTTCCAGGTTCTTGTGTAGGACCTTGGCTCTTGCATATGGCCTAAATCATCGGTTTCTTGTGTAGGACCATAGCTCGGGAGTAGAACCTAAATTTTTAGGTTTTTACGTAGGACGTTGGCTCTTGTGTAAGGCTTAAATCATCGGGTTCTTATGTAGGACCTTGGCTCGGGAGTAGACCTTAAATTTTAGAGTCCTTGTGTAGGGTATAAAGCTTTAAGGTGAACCTGATTTAAAACCTCTAATAGTGAAATCCGATACACTCATGGGTTAAGTGTGTTCGATGGGAGTAAAGTAAGTAACCGAACCATTATATATGATTGTGTTTGAGATTATCATTTGCGCACTTATTTAATTATGCTTATATGGTTGAATACTTAATTATATATGCATAATTAGATGAATGCTTAGTGTTAATAGTAAGCACATCCCACACACATATATACACTATCTTGATGTAGACTAGTTGTTTATTTGCAAATCATTTGTAGTTTATGTGATTTGACCCTCTATTGGCTTGGATGTCTTAGAGTTAAATTGTCTTGCTTAGTTTAATTAAAAATTAGTTTAAGCTAGGCAATAAGGTTTTTAAAAGGGTATAATTTTTAAATAGGTCCTAATCGCCCCCCTTTAGGACATAGCCTTCATTCCTTATTTCCTTAAGCGCAACCGTGGTAAACCCTTTACACTATCGGCATGATTTTCGGGAGCAGGGATTGCATGATGTTGTGAGTGAATGGAGGCTTGATTTCTTCCAACATGGCTTCAATGAAGGTCGAGGCCTTAGCTCGACCCGCCTGTTGAATATTATCGAGTTGACCTCAGATTTCTCTAAGTTCTGCCTCCCACAGGACCTCGCTTTTCGTGATGACCTCGGGGGCCTTCCCTCGCCTCATTTTTTCTATTGTATGGCGCAGGTCAGACTCAGCAAGTATGGACATTCCCATAGTATGTGTGGGGGTTTGCCTATATCGTATTGGGCGGTCCTTCATTGCGCATGGATCATGAGGTACCTGGGGAGGTTGGGATTGCTTGGTAGCATTGCTTACTTCCGCACCCTAGTCAGGGAGCGGCTGTTGCCTCTCCGATATATGCATTATCCGATCCACATTACCGACCAAGACGTCCACTTGGTTTTCCAAGGAGATGTGCCGACCTCCTTTATTGCGGGACCTCTTAACGGCCACTGTGGGAGCGGGGTCGATGTATTGGTCTGAACGTAGGGCTTGAGGATCTTCGAGCCGCTCATCCAGCATAGGAATTGGTTCGCTGATTGTGGCTAAGGCATTTTTCCTTCCTTTAGCTATTGTAAAGTGGATATGATGGTAACTTCTGAACGGATTTGTTGTCGTTCCCACCGACATTGCCAAACTTTTGATGCTCAAGTCTAGTCGATCCTTCTTCACCGGCTACGAGCCTTTTGAATACCTACAAAAGAGATGGAGAGACACTAGGGGGCACCGGTAGTGGCCGTGGACCACCCTCCAATGCCTAAGTTAGGCTTATGGGCTCACAGTGGGCGTAGTTAAATCAGGGTATTTATGCATACCTCTTTTCCATGGTAGGGAGTACATTTATAAGGTTTTTGGGTTGTTTGCTAGAGGGACACGTATTGTGGTGTGAATATGCCTTCGGATGTTTCTCCAATTGAGCCTCGATCGGCATGACATTCGGTTGAGATCTCGCTAGACAGTTCCACTCATATATGGTGCGGGTTTCTCTCTAGATGCCATTTATTCCGAGGTCGAGGTCGGTACCCAAGACCGAGATTGAGGTCGATATCCAGGGCCGAGATTGAGGTCGGTACCCGAGACCGAGGTTGAGGTCGGTAATCGAGACCGAGGTTAATGTCGGGATTTGTGGTTGGGACTTAGGGTGGCCTCGGAGGTAGAGTCGATTCTTAGACTCTTATCGACGAGTTTCCTTTGGTTATCACTTTGCTATTTTCGAGCATCAGCTCAGTACACTTTTACCTACAAAAGTAATAATTTTATGAAACTTTTACCTACAACAGTAATAATTTTATGAATGGTTTGGATGACATATAAACATCATGGTCAACTCTGGGAAGAGTTCAACGGTGGACGTTGTTGTTCCCATCATTTTGTTGGTGTGCCTCACCTGAGTATTGGATATACCTGATATTTCGAATCCTGTCCTATTGCGATCTTTCAAAATAAATGGACGGAGTGAATTTGTCACAGACATCTATGTGGACCCAACACAGCCAAGGCATAGAGTCTCTCAGCGCCCGGGATCACAGGCAATCCGCTCCCTTTCCAAATTTGAATTTTGAAATAATTCAATTAGTCAATCAAGGAAGCGGACTACGTACTGAGTGACTAGTATGCTACGACTTACGGAGTAAAATCTTTCAGCTCCACCGTGATTTGCACGTATTATCCATGCCGTTCATATGTTTCAACATATCATTTCAGGACGTGGGACAAAAATTAAAGCATATCCAAAGTTTAACTGGACTACACAACAGAAAACAGTGTGAATTGAAGACTCATCATTGAAAACTTCCTAGGGGCCACAGAGGTTTTTAATCAAGATAATATTTGTTTCCTTCGTCCATATCTGTGTGGATAAAACACATACATCACGCTAGGCCCCACGGAGCCCTGCCAAGACGGATTATTGTGCGGGCGGGGGTAGGACGCAATCCTTGCGTCCTACCCCCGCCCGCACAGTAATCCGTCCGGGCAGGGCTCTGTGGGGCCTAACGTGTTGTATGTGTTTTATAAAAATGAGGTCGGCACATGTATTAAATGGACCACAAAGTGAGGATTGAACGTACACCATTAAAAACTTCTTGGGAGCTAGAGAAATTTCGGATCAATCTGATATTTTTGTTTTCACTTCATCCACGTTTACATGACGTTATGAATAGGTTGGATGGTAAAAAAACATAACCCTTAGAAAGGTTTCAACGGTGGGTGTCATTATCACTACAGCTTTCATTGGTGTGGTCCACTGGAGTTATGGACGTGCTTCAATTTTCGGATCATACTTTAAAATGATCTGATAAAAGCAATGAACGGCGTGGATAAAACACTTACATCACGTTGGGCCTCACAGAGCCCTGCCTGAACGGATTGGGTAGGCCGTAATCTGCGTCCCATACATGCACAATGAGACCGACAGAGTTTACTCAGTACGCAATCCACTTCCGTCAAATAAGGCCGCTTGCTCCCTTTTTTAAAATGATGATTCAATTCATCCATCATAATCGAAGTCAATATGAACCTTCCAATGGTGGATCTCGCTGCAAGATGGAGCATATACTGACAACCACACTGATCGGACGATCCTAACCATCCAAACCGGTGATCCGAAAATTGAAACCATAAATATAAAATAAAATATTATGGTGCGCTGTTCAAATTTAACGGTAAAAATCTTGATCCTTCAGATCATGGCGATTTTCAGGTCATGATCTTTCTGTCAACGATGTCCACATTTGGGATGATCCATATCCAGTAAATAAATGGTCGAATATTTGAAACCATTGTAGGTAATTTGAAACCATAAATATATAATTAATGAAAATTTGTTCATTTAAGGTGGACCATTAAAAATTTTCATTTAACCGTCCAATAAATGTCCATTAATCTCAGAAATATGATACTATATAGTCCATCTGAAAGTAGTATAATTTGGACAATTTAGACAAACATAATCTATGAAAAATGTGCAACGCTTATACATGCCTGAGTATGAACCATCTCCCTATGTCGGAGCACAAAGGCTTTTCTTTTTCAGTTTTTTGAAAACCCTAGAGCGGCACGCCACGTCTTTTTGAATTAGTTCAAATAACTGGACCAAGATCATCTACAACATCTGCTGAAGGAAGCCTGTGCATCACTGAAGATTGGTCTAAACCTAATTTATGTGTAAAATCAACTCCACCCATCAGTTACGAAACCTTATTTTCACCGTACATAAGAATAAAATCAATCTAAATCCTAAGTGGTCCACTGTACAGAGGCAGAAATATAAAATGACGGCTAAAACCAACAAATTCACTAATTTTGGCCAATATGAGATATTTTTCGAGACTTATATTTGATACTTATCTTCATCATAAGGGGCCTGAACCAAATAACAGATTAGATGGCATATAAAAACCGGGGTGGTCGTAGATATGTTTCTATGGTGAACGTCCTTTCACCAAGTACAAATCAGATAAGCTTTAAATCATCCTGATTTTTAGGATCAGGCGCTAAAATGAGGGTTGGAAACTAATGGACTGATCGGATGATGTCCGCATTATGGTTGACCCACAGAGGTCGAGTGTTGCACCGGTCTGTGTACAAACATGTGTTGTAACAGATCCTGATCCCAAACAACCTCATAAACGATAAATACTAAAGCCATTCACGAGAGAAAATAGTAAATATTCATCGCATCTTACGCTCTAACATGGCTTAAGTATGTGAGATCTAGGCTGTTTGCTATGTGGATCTCAATAAATTAAAAAAAAAATTCATCATAAACTTCATACTTCTTAAGTAATGAAATGGGATTAAGATGTAATTTGAACTTTAAACGGTCGGAAATTTCCTTCAAACAGTCCATTTCCCATATTTATGGGACAAAGGATATTCACGATCGGCGTGAGGACTGGTCAGCATCCCGTATATCTTTGTTCTATTATTAGCATGTGGTAATGCGATTCTTTTCTTGAATATCAACTCGCGCGAATAGATGTAGTATTTTCTTGGGAGAAATCCTGATTGAAAAGAGCCTCTCCGCCCTTTCACCTTTTCGCGAGAATCCGCTTTCTACCAGAGAAAGGATCCCCCCTCTCTTCCGTGGTAGAACTCCCTCTCTCTCTCTCTCATTTCACATTCACAGGTCATACATTCGATCTAGGGTTTTTCTCTCTCTATCTCTCTTCCCTTTTACATTTTTCATTCGTAGATAAGATATTCGATCTAGGGTTTTGATAGGCCCGGTTCTCCTTCGTCGGCCTATGACTGCATGAACTAAAAGAATAGATGAGATAATGGTTCTCTTCGAGGGGAACCGCTCCTCCAAACAACTCTGTAAAGAGTCAATAACAAATGTCTTGCCTTTCCATTCTCTCCAGACAACTTTTTATACAGGAAATGCTTTAACAAAAAAGAGTTAAAAAGGAAGAAATAAACAAACAATAGTTATGGTAACGTTCAGTAACGTTACAAAAATTTATTCAATTGAGACCTATTCAAATGCCGAAAATCCCTCTCATAACAATCCTTCCCCCTTAAAGGAAACCTTGTCCACAATGTTAAAAGTGGGGAATCGTTCCTTGAAAGAAGTGAAGGTTTCCCATGTCGCTTCTTCAGGTGGACAATTTTCCATTGGATCAATAGTTCAGTAACACCTTTGTTGTTTCTTTTCACCATGTGACGATTTAAAACCCATTTTGGTTCCTTGGTTAAGAAGTCTTCAAGCAGCAAGGTAGGCGGGGTCACCTGTAAAGGAACAACCGGTCCTATTCTTCGTTTAAGCTGAGATACATGAAATACTAGGTGAACTTTAGACCCTTTAGGTAGGTCGAGTTTATAATCAACTAGACCAATCCACTGCAGAACTTGATAAGGGCCATAGTACCTTGACGATAGCTTCATAGAACGACGTTGAGCGACTGTACTTTGACGATAAGGCTGTAGCTTAAGATAAACCCAGTCTCCCTCCTTGAACTCATGATCAGTTCAACGAGCATTGGCAAATTTCTTCATACGATCCTGAGCCTTAATAAGGTTATCTTTGAGAAGCTGAATAATGACATCCCTTTATTGTAACTCAGTATCCACAACTTTTACTTTTGTAGTTCCCGGTACATAGCTCAAGAGTGCAGGAGGAGGGACCCCATAGACGGCCTCAAAAGGAGTCATCTTGGTTGCCGAATGGATCGATATATTATATGACCATTCAGCCTAAGGGAGCCGGCGAATCTATTCCTTGGGTTTGTGACTACAGAAACAATGTAAGTACCCCTCCAAGCATCGGTTCAGAACTTCCGATTAACCATCGGTCTGGGGGTGGTATGTCGAGCTCATGCATAGCTGGCTTCCTTGCAAACGAAACAACTCCTGCCAAAATGCGATGGTGAAAACTGGGTCACTATCACTGACTAACGACTGCGGCATCCCGTGGAGCTTAAATACGTTGTCCACAAAAGCTTGTGCAACTGACTTAGCCGTGTAAGGATGACCAAGAGCTATAATTTGGGCGTATTTGGACAGACGATCTATTACCACAAGGATCACAGATTGCCCCTGCGAAAGAGGAAGGCCCTCAATGAAGTCCATAGCAATATCTGTCCAAATACGCTTGGGAATCGACAAGGGTTGGAGGAGACCTGCTGGGGAGGTATTCTCATATTTATTTCGCTGGCACGTGTCGCATTCCATGATGAACTCTTTTACTGCTCTTCTCATACCTGGCCAATAAAACTGTTTCATGATTCGTTGCCACGTCTTGTGAAACCCCACATGACTAGCAGCGGGTGAAGCATGCAGCTCGGTCATTAATTTGTTTCTTGATTGAGCAGAACCGACAAATAGTCATCCTTTGTAAAACAGGAGCCCATCAAGCATATCATATCTTTTAGTATCTAGCTGGCCTGCGTTCCAAAGCTGAATGAGGTCATGAGTTACTGGATCACTGTAAAGGGCTTTGAGAAATCAGGTAAAGTCATCATAGGAGGATTTGTCATGGCCTTCTTGAGGTTTACGAAAGCCTGACTAGCTTGCTCATTCCAATGAAAGGAATCTTTTTTAAGAAGGGCTGTGAGTGGACTAGCGATTTTGCCATAATCTCTGATACACTTACGGTAATAACCTGTCAAGCCCAAGAAGCCTCATAAGGCTTTGAGCAAGTTGGGCGTAGGCCAGTCTAACATGGCTTGAATTTTTTCTGGCTCCACGGCTACTCCAGCACCAGATATGACATGCCCTAAATATTCAGCTTCTGGTTGACCAAACTTGCATTTAGACCTTTTTTCATATAATTGATGAGACCACAGAAGGCCCAATACAATGGCCAATTGCTTCTTACCATGTCTTACTATAGATGAGAATATTATCGAAGAGCACTAGTATAAACTTTCATAGGTAAGGACGAAAAACATCGTTCATAAGACTTTGGAATGTCGATGGCGCATTAGTGAGGCTGAATGACATCACCATAAACACGTAATGACCTTCGTGGGTTCTGAACGCTGTTTTGGGAACATCTCCCTCTGCCACTCGGATTTGATGGTACCCTGACCTTAAATCCAACTTAGAAAAATAATGAGAGTCATAAAGTTCATCAATCATCTCATCAATGACCGGTATGAGATATTTATCCTTGATGGTCACTTGATTAAGGGCGCGATAATCAATACATAATCGCCAGCTACCATCCGCCTTGCTACCAAGAGTACTGGTGAGGAGTACGGACTTGAAATGGGCCGAATTATTCCGGTTGCCAACATGTCTCGTACCATTCAATCGATTTCATTTTTTTGATAATGCGGGTAGCGGTAAGGTCTCACACTGATAGGTCGTGCCCCATTTTCCAACGGTATTCAATGGTCATGGGACCTAGGAGGTGGCAGCCTGTAACATCTTGAAAATCGGGGGTCAAGTAGAAATCCAACTCCCGAGTTCCAAGACGTCACTTATGCAACATAAATAATGATGATTGAATGTTGTCTATATTAGGGCATTAAACATGATTGGAACTATACCAAGAACAACATATCGTACTCCCAAGGCATCTAAATTGTGCAAGCGGAAGACTGTAATAAGTATATAAACGATATAAAAGTGATAGTAAGCCCTCAGAGTATGAATGTCACTAGGTTAACAATTACAAGTTTGATTTCAAAATATACGAAATGAGAAAGTGTAATGTCTTCTATCCCAAATACCATAGCCCCGTCAGTGCAATTCCAGGTCTACATAGACCCGCCAGAGAGTTACATGTAGGAGAACTCCTCAACATCATAGTAGTAGTCTGGCTCTGCTTCACGAGCATCACCATCACCTGCAGCTACGACAGTCTGGTTGGTGTTGCAAGCACCGTCCCGTAACGTGGGAGTGAGTAGCTAACTCAATGGAATCATAGAGCAAAGATTAACATGTCACTACGCCAAAATCGCTGTTTTGCGACGGACCAAATCCGTCGTAAAACCATAAAAACGACGGACTTCGTCCGTCGCTTGGTCCGTCGCTGTTTACTAGGTCGTTTTTGGTTTTACGGATTGTATCCGTCGTTTAATCTGCGACGGATAAGGTCCGTCGCATCATAGCGACGGATAAAATCCGTCGTAAAAAATAAAAAATCCATCGGTAATATTTAAAAATTAGTGGTCACTAAAAATATTAGCGACGGATAAGATCCGACGCTAATATGCCTAAGCGACGGACCCCCATATCCGTCGTTGGTTCAACGGTAGGAAATTAGCGACGGATAAGGTCCGTCGCTAATTTGAGTAAGCGACGGACCTCGAATCCGTCGTTGATTTTCAATTTTTAGAAATTAGCGACGGATTTGGTCCGTCGCTAAAATATCTGTAAAAAAAAATATATCAATGAATTATTATTATTATTTTTTTAATCTTGCACCTGATAGTCATTCAAAAAATAATTCACAATATTGTTTGATAAGAATCCTATTCACGAAATTGGTAACAACTCAATTCAATAAAAGAGGAAATGACCTAAGTGGCCCACTCCAAATATTGACTTTTAACCCTCCTAACTAAACACTTCCCCCCCTAAACTAGGACCCATACAAAATTACCCGGAACTTCAACTGTTGGCTATGCCTTGCCTTGAATCGGCTACTTAGTATCTTCTCTTGTTCAACTTTCTTTTGAGCCCTTCCTGCATATATTACAAACAACCAGATTCAATCCAAGAAAAGACTAGTTTAGTCAGCCCTTCATATATTACAAATAACCAGCTCAAATTCATGAAAAGTGAATAGTTTAATCAACTGAAACCAATTAACAAAATAAAATATTAGAATTTTGGTGCTTGGGTATTGCCCTTGCTTGTCCTAAGCACGGCACAGGCCAGAGCTCTGAAGGGACCATCACCGTGTATAGGCTTATCCATACTGTCCATCCATTTTCCATATCATGTTAAGATATAAGCCCAAAAGGGACAAGTTCAAGGCCCAAGCAGGTACATTGTTGAAACTTTCCTTAAGGCCCATCGATGTTTATTTGCCATCCAACCTCTTTATAAGGTTTTTGTAAATGAAGAAAAACAAAAATATCACCATTGAAACTTTTGTAAGGCCCATCATAATGTTTATTTGCCATCCAACTTATAAGGTCATGTGGATCTAGATGAAATTAAACAAAAATATCAATTTATTTCTAAACCTCTTTAACATCATGTTCTTACTCATGCCTTAGTGGTAGACTCACCGGAGTTTCAACATGTGTACCCATTGTGGTGAAATCTCACATGTTTTGTTAGAGTGGTGTATTTCTCAAGTATGGAACAAATAGGTTGAGTAACGTCTTCACATGTGGGGGTGAGTGTATCATACATATACCCTTGGTTCCTATCTTTCCCTTTTTCATGACATGCGAGAGAGAAGAACATGTGAACACCCAATTGGCCTAGCTTTTGGGCCACAATGTATGGTGGGGCTCACCAGATGACAGGACAATATCGTGTACACATCCAACCAGCATTCCTCATCAAAGTGAACAACCTCTGCCACTATTTCTTCACACTTACCTGCCAGTTGTTTTCGCGTCACCACTCCAGATTCTTTCACTGAACTATTCTCATATTTACTCATCCCCCTGGCATCAACCGGAAATCCCATTTATGCACCTTGATTTCCAATGTGTGGCAAAGTGTATCAGATATGATACAGGCGGAACAGCTGGCAACAGCAGGCTCTTCCTTGATAGGGGCCCCACCCCCCAAAAAAGTACACCCCACGGGATAATCCCCTGTTCTGTTGGAGGACTCTTTGCAAAAGAAGGATATTAACAGATAACAAAAGCAACCAACAAAGTTCCTTTCACTGTCCATAAAGAAAACCTCCAACCTGAGGTCTAAGATTATCCAATCAGTGCAAATTTTGATAATGGCCCATTCAAAGTAAAGGCATACCTGACTAATGGTTTAAATAATTAAAAAAGAAAAGTTAAGTATGAAAATAAGGGAGAAACAATCAAGGTTTTCTTTAAAAAGGGCTATATATGAAAGTGAAATGGGTCCAGTATCAGAATCAAGAGGGGAGCAAATGCTACCTCTGCAACCATAACTTCAACCTTCCTTTCCCTTTGGTCAAGCTCATGCGACTTCAGTTCCATTTCTGACTTCGCAACATTAAGTTCCTTAACAGCCTCTGCATGTTTCAGATCTCTCTCTTTCTCCATTGCCTTTCTGGATTCCTCGAGTTTGTCCACTGGCCGCAATAATTGCAACTTTAGCATATACCGGTTGAAAAAAGCTAGGGTTTTCTGATGCCCACATGCACCTATAAACACATCAGCATGGGCAAACTGGCATGTAGCATCAGGTTTGTCCTTATCGAGTGCATGGTTTGGCCTAGAAAAACAGGCTAGCCTGCACATCGGGGTGACAACAATTCTGGAAACGACTGATGGTTTTAAAAAATGGCAATGGTCCACATTAAGCTCATCAGGCTAGTCTGATTTTTAGCTAGGTTGTCATAAATTGGACATCTCAAGCACCATGTTGTGATGCATGTGGCTTAGAAAGCCTCTGGAAATTCATGGGAACAGAGTTGTGGATTCACATTTTCCTTACTGGTCGACTATTTTTCACTTTTAGAGACATGTCAGACACTGCCTCATTACTTAGATTGGCTTTCAGATATTTAACATCTTTATCAATGGTTTTTGCAGAGTTAACCTGATACACACCAATGTTTAGCAACCATCATAGCTTAGGAATAAAGCATAGATGAACAGATCAACCCAATACTCAATAGTTTCATTATCTAATCTGGCTAAGGAAATTCATGCAAATGGAGTCTATAAGGATCCTCTCACATGGATGTGTCCACTTCATCTGTAGGCCCATTGCCTACCAGATCAAAAAATAAGAAAAAACCAACAACAATGCTGCAAGAAAAATCACATAGCAACATCTCTTCATATATGGCTCTCATTTGCTAATAATCTTTTCCTATTGCTGGCAACACTTCAAATACATTACATGAACTGATTGTGTAGGAATTATTGGGTCGTACGTAGGCCTCAAGGTTTGTAGTGTCCTGAACCCAGAGTCCATACAAGTGGGCACATGGCATCTGGATGATAGATCTGACAGGCTCCACACATGGACCACACTGCAAAATTGTTACCTGTTTGGAAGCCCTCACTATCTCATTCAACCAAGAAGATTTTCAGTGCATGTATGGTTGGGCCTATGAGGCCAACAACCTGCATTACCAAACCTGGGCCTGACTTATATGGAATTAATACTGAGCACATTAGGAACCTGGCAATGCCTCTTAAATATGTTGATTTTGTGTTGTTTACTCCATGTAGTAGAAGAACCTTCATACCAACCTGTCAACTCAAGCCCAGTAACATATTGACAAAATAAAAGTAATAAAAAAGAAATCAGCTGAAGGCACAAAACCAAACTTGTTCTTGTAGAGCCTACATCTGCGCCAAGTGCTTGGACATTTTTTTTGTGAGCCTAGAAAAGAGAGAAATTGCTTAGCATAATCAAGACAAGAAGAGGCAAAGATCAAATGAAAAGGTCATCTTAAAGTAAAGAAGCATATGAAAAATGAATATATTAAACATAGAGAAATTGCTTAGCATAATCAAGACAAGGAGGCAAAGATCAAATAAAAAGGCCATCTTAAAGTAAAGAAGCATATGAAAAATGAATACAACAAACAGAGAGGAATTCATCGTCTTTGACAGACAAAAAAGTTAAGCAAAACTCTCTGAGAAAGGTAACCTCATGAGGAGTGGCGATGTTTTTTGTTGGAAATACAACACTCATGATAAATGCCAACTTTCCTTTAGAAAGTCATTATTTGTAGTGACTACATTCTCCTAAAACATGGAGTCTTTTTTTTTAACCCTTAGTGGATGGCAGTTTTCAGGAAGACCACCACTCATCATGGGGATTTATAAAACCACCTGGTGTTGGCTGATTTATGCACCTGATGTTGGCTGATTTTTCAGCTTGGAAATAGCTGAAAAATGCACCTGATGTTGGCTGGTTTATGCACCTAATGTTGGCTGATTTTTCGGCTTGGAAATAGCTGAAAAAGGCACCTGATGTTGGCTGGTTTATGCACCTGATGTTGGCTAGTTTATGCACCTGATGTTGGCTGATTTTTCAGCTTGGAAACAACTGGAAAATGCACCTGATGTTGGCTGAATTTTCAGCTTGGAAATAGCTGATTTATGCACCTGATGTTGGCTGATTTTTCAGCTTGGAAACAACTGAAAAATGCACCTGGTGTTGGCTGATTTTTCAGTTTGAAAGCAGCTGAAAAATGCACCTGAAAGTGCTAATTTTTCAGCTTAAAAAAAGTTTGAAGGTTGAGCCCACAGTGATGAGTATGTCATATCCATGCTATCCATTTTGTACCGCCAGCTCATTTCTGTGCATAAGAAAAGAGAGAGAGAGAGAGAGAGAGAGATCTAAAGCTCAAGTGGATCACACCAAATGAAATAATGGTTCTAATAGACTTCAACAGTTGAAAGCCAAAACCTTTCTAAGGCCCACATGATGTTTATTTGTCATATAATTTGTTCATAAGGTCATACTATCATGGATATAAAGAGAAAATAGGACCCAACCAAACAACTTTCATAACTCTCTTTCTAAGAGGTACTTTCACATCTCCTACAAAATTACCATATGTCAAACACTCATGCTGGACAATCATGCACCAGAAGAAGCACAAATAGGCCTGACATTGGGCAAACAAGCAGTAAATAAAATAGTGATGATCTAGAACAAAGGTGAGAAGCCCATACCTGCTTTGCAATAAATTCCTTAACATGTTCTTCAGTCAGTGAGCTCTTGGGTGAGTGTATGACATATGCAATAGGAACCTCACCCGCTTCAGCATTAGGAAACCTAAAAGGATTAAAAAACATGCAGAAAAATTTTCAGTGGATGGGCTGTCCCTTAATTGGACTCTTAAACAGTAAATGATAGAAATTCTTTCTGCCTTCTCTGTTTTTAGTTATCTGGAAAAGAATACATATATACTACATACATACATACATACATATATACATTTATGGAGAGAAACAGAGATGAACAAGATCGATGCATTGCAGTCCAATTCAGGAATCTTCAATAGACCTGATAATACCATACACATTTGTTTCAGGAATTTCATCAAACACTTGACATGCTTGTTGCTCACTAGAATTTCATTAAACAAAAGAGAAGGGCCTCACATACTTTGAGATTTATCGAAACCTTCCAAGTATGAAGCTCCTCTGAAGTGAAGTCAGCCTAGTGCATTTAAAAATGGAGGTAGAATTATCAGTTTTGTTTTGTAATCCAAACCCAATGCCATAAAGTCCAAATGGAGTCTTACATTGTCATCAACAAGATCAGGTTGGTAATATGTATTTTAAATTTTTTAAAAAAAAAAAAAAGAAAAGAAAAAAAAAGAGGAGAAACAAAGAAGGAAATCAGACCTAAAGGGTTTCATCTTAGGAAATTTGAATAGAGTTGGAAGTGGATGGACAGTAGATTCCACATGTGATGGAGCAACCAATTTCCATGAGGACATGTGGCCCTCTATGAAAATCGAACCGTGGATATAAAGGCTGTAGGAAATAAAAATTCCAACAAAATTCAAAATCTTCCATCAAAATTGTGCTAATTAGGACAGCATTTGGAAGCACTACCTAGATCAAATTGCAATAGCTTCGTAGAAAAGAATTGAGAAATTTGTAACTAATTTATAGGAACTCTTTCATGAGGAAGTAGCCTTTAAATTGCAGTCTCATGAGCTCCAAGTGTCATCAGTTCATCAGCTCCAAGTGTCTGACCATTCACTTGAATGTAGTTACCAATAAAAATTAGAGCTTTTAAAAATACAAAATCTATATAAAAGAGAAGTTACCAATAATTTATAATAATAATATAATATATGTACATATGTGTGATTAATCTATTCTAATGCACATATCATATGTCATTGAGGCTCATTCGCATTAATCTGAAAGTGTAAGAAAGTGCTGCCCATTCAATAATACTACTACATTTGTCTACAACAGTGCCTGTACAAGTGAAATAATAAAGATCAATAAAAAAAAAAAAAAAAGAGGGGATGACTCACATTGAACAAGCCCAAGAAGCAATTTGCAGCAGAAAATGGTCATGAACTCAGATAATAATGGTCATTGGGAACTTAGAATAAAAGCTCTAAGGCAAGCAATTCGATGTTCATCTGGAAGATCTCAGTTCCCAAGATCAACAAGATTTGCTAACACCAAAGGCAAATAAGATACTTGCACTAACTACTAGGGATCAACATGAACAATCACACCGTTTTAGAGCTTGCATCACACCGCTTTCATGTGACATTATGCTGCTGCTCCTAAGGTCTTGGCTTTCACTTGGCAAGTGAGTAGGAATAGGTGCTCAGAGACTGAGGGCTTGTTCCTAGCAAGGCATGACAGTGAGATTTGGAAAAAAAAAAAAAAAGAAAAAAGAGTAGGGTGTTGTGATGGTTGGCTTTGTTCGCCAGTGTTTTTAGAATAAAAGTAGAGCGGTTTCTGTATTATTTTTTGGTGCCAAGTGATGTATTTTGGGATGGGCTTCTAGTTAATTTAGAAGCTCTGACAAGTGCATCTTTCTTTCTTTATTTGGGCTGACATCATTGTTTATATATATGTGTGTCTGTGTGTGGTGTTTTTCTAATAAAATTCCAGTACTTGTCAAAAGAAAATGTTCCAATAAGTTTCTTATACAGTTGTCTAAGGTATATAATCTTTTATGAATATCATGCTGTATGGATCCATGGATACTTTTTTTTTTAGACACATGGACCTCAAATCAGGCCATATTCAATGTTGTTATCATTACAAACTAGGACATCCACCAAATATGCACATCAGGTGATGTATCCATGGGGCCTTATAGGTTAGATCTAATTTCGTCTAAATGCATAACATGTGGACTACAACCTATGCAGATTTAGAATGGACAGTTTACCGTACACCTAACTCCATGGGCCACAATACATGATCATCATCAGGTCACTTGAAGTCAAGAACATAGAGATTAACACCTGGACAATGATCGTGTGGACCCTACATTTGCTGGGAAGGTGACACATGGGCGCAGCTTAGAACGGGATAATAATTTTCCTCCCTTATCTCAATTGTCTGGTTCTGGAATACAGATCAAATGGCTAGGAATAGGATTGTTTAATCAAGGAGAGTACTGCCAGGAAATACCCCATTCATGTTGGGGAATAATGTGGGGTGCATCATATCAATGGTCTGGACCACCAACTGATGGGCCTAACTTGCAAACACTATAAACTGCTAGGGCCTATCCATCACGCTGCTTGAGAAAGATTCACTTATAGTTGGATCAATCAGCTCTAAAACTGTGCTATTTTTCTAGTGCTTCCATGCCTACAAAAAGTGCCCCATTACAGAAAACATGCTTTTAGAATGGAAGTATTGATGTGATGGATTCATAACAAGAGGAATACTGTCCTACTCATGTGCAAGATCCATCCAAATTCTAATCTCCCCAAAGTGCAAGATCCAAGCCATTCATCAGGTGGGGCCACTGTGAATCTAATGGTAATTAAGAAAATTAATAACCAACAGTATATATTCAGTGAGCAAACATGGGTCCTGATTTTTGGACGAGCATGTTTATCATAGCCCTCCCAATGGATGGAACTCACCTTGCACATGTGTGCCATGTTGACAAGTGCACAGGGAATGAAACCCTGGCTTCTCATTCGAGAGTAGCCACAACATTCTCTCAACCATTTTACAAATTTCAATTCAAATTGTTGATAAAAAAAATAATCATCAAGACATTCTACTTACATAGCTGGGAAGATCCTCGGAGTGGTCTGATTGGTAGAAATCACGGTTCTTCTGACCGGTCACGATCTCCAGAAGTAAAACACTGAAGCTGAATACATCTGATTTAAACAGAGAATTGTCTGTGCATGGCATACTTTGGGGCCATGTATCCACTTGGAAAGATAATCACCAATATCACCAGATGTTTGATACATTAGTAGAGAACATTTGATTTAAAACGAGCTAGATTTTAATTATTAGATAGAGAGAAATTGGAAAACATTTACAAGATCAGGAATGCATATCTGGATGTCCCAACTGTCTGTGGGACATAGCCAAAAATCAGGCAGATCAGATGATCCCAATTGCTCAATCATTTTTTTACCATTACATTCCTGTTTGCTTCTGCAATGTACACGAAGGAGCCCTGATTCAGGAATCCTGACCCTTGATCTAAAGGAATCCAGAATAGACTCGCGTGATTAGATTATTATAACCCTTGGATTATTGGCCCATCTAAATGGTTTGAGAAAAAACATTTAGAATCCCATGAGGCTCAGACTCAGTCAGATTGGTCCAGTTGGGCAGCAATGCACATAAATAGGGGCCCCACACATCAGGCCTTACATCAAGTAAAAATAAAAATAAAAAAAGAAAAAGAAGAAGAAGAAGAATGGGGGAGAAGGAAGAAGGGAACCAGGGGCTTGGACTCACTTCAGCTGGTGGAAGGTTGGATGGCCGGATGGGCTGGCCTCTTCTCGTCGAGCTCCTCTCCACGTCTCTCCCTTTATCTGTATGAGAATGGAAGGAGAATGGAAGAATGGAAGGAAAATGGAAGAAGGGGAGGAGGTAGGACGGTATGACAGAGAGACAGAGAGAGAGAGAGGAGAGTTAGGGCCGTCGCACGCCCTGGTTTCCAATCATGGGGGTTTCGAATCCAGGGGGTTTCCAAATCATGGGGGTTTCGAATCCAGGGGGTTTCCAATAATGGGGGTTCCGAATCCAGGGGGTTTCCAATCATGGCGCTGGGAAAGAGAGATCGAGAGAGAGATTGAGGGAAAACCACCACTATCTATCGATTGAGAGAGAGATTGAGAGAACCACCGCTATCAATCGATTGAGAGAGAGAGATAGAGAGAGAGAGAAAGAGATTATTACCTGATGTTCGTGAAGAGATCGACGGGAAGAGAGAAGTGGGAGAGATCTCTAGGGCCGGCGCTGGGAGAGGGGCAGACGGGAGTGGATGAGAGAGAGAGGAGACGTCTCGTTTTAGGGGGAACGGATTGGCTACTCCCCCTGACACCAGCCATTGGCTGGTGGTCGGTGCTCTGTGGGGCTCATCATGATGTATGTGTGTCATCCATGCCGTCCATCTATTTTTATATATCATTTTATGATATTTAAAAAAAAATGAAGTATATCTCAATCTCAAGTGGACCACATTACAGGAAACAGTGTTAAATAAATTTTGACCATTAAAAACATTTTAGGGGCTATTAAAGTTTTGGATCAAGCTGATATTTATTTTTTCCCTTCATCTGGGTCTTTATGACCAAATCAACAGATTGGATGTCAAATAAGCAGTAAGTTGGGCCTTAGGAGGATCTTAATTGTGAATATCCGTCGATTATTTTTTTCCTGTGGTGTGGGCCACCTAAGATTTATATCCCTATAATTTTTTGTATCAACCACTAAAATGATCTGTAAATATGGATGAACGGAATGGATGAAGCACATACATCATTGTGGGGCCCACAGAGCACTGACCATCAGCCACGGGGCTGGTGTCAAGGGGAGTAGCCAATCCGATCCCCGTTTTAGTGGGACGCGGATTTCCTGCGAAAGCCTTTGCATGAAGTTCCTGCGCTGGGAACGCAGGTGGGGCCCACTGGGATGTTTGTGAGAAATCCTCATCGTTTATCCGTTTTTTAAGTTCATTTTAGGACATGAGGCAAAAAACAAACCGTATACAATGCTCCAGTGGGCCGAAAACGTGATAATTGAACGTCCACAGTTGAAATATTCGTGGGGCCACAGAAGTTTTGAATCATGCTAATATTTATGTTTTCAGTTCATCCCAGTAGGAATGACGTTATTAACGGTATGGATGGCATGTAAACATCATTGTCGAACCCAGGGAAGTTTCAACGGTTAGAATTTCCTTAACTATCTTTTCATTTAGTACGACCCACTTGAGTATTGGATGCGGTTCAATTTTGGTCTAATCTCCTAAAATTAGCTCACAAAACGGATGGACGGAGTGGATTCCTGAGAAACATCACGGTGGGCCCCACCTAAGATCCCAGCACAGGAAGTTACTGCAAAAAGCCTTTTGCAGAAATCCATGTCGGTTTTAGGGGACGTGGATTTCATGCTAAAGCCTTTCATAGGAATTTACTGCACATGGATGCTGGGTGAGCCCACCACCATGTTTGTGAGAAATCTACTCCGTTAATCTGTTTATAGAGATTATTTTAAAAAAAGATACCAAAAATGAAGTGCATCCAAAACTCAAGTGGGCCACACGAGATGAAACAGTGGGGATTCAGTGAGAACCGTTGAAATATTCTTACGCTATAAAAAGCTTTGTTTCAAGCTTTTTTTTTTCTTTTCTTTTGTTCACTTATTCCCAGTGTTAATGACCTTATAAACTGTTTGGATGGCATATAAACATCAAGGTAGAGTCGAGAAGGTTTCAACTATAGGTATTTGTTTCCCCACTATTTCCTCTCGTGTGACCCACTTGATTTTTGGATCCAACTCATTTTTGGTCTCTTGTCCTAAAATGATCTCTAAAAATGGATTAACGGAGTAGATTTTCCAAACACATGGTGTTGGGCCCCACCCAGCATTCTAGGACGCCAAGGGCTTTAACAGAAATCCGCTTCCCGTTAAAAAGTGAGGAATGGCTGGTGGTTGGTGCTCTGTGGGCCCCAACATGACGTACATGTTTCATCCACGCCGTCCATCTATTTTTCTAAAAAATTTTATGGTATAAGACCAAAACTGAGGTATATCCCAATCTCAAATGAACCACAAGAATTTTTCAATGGTAGAGGTTCAATCACACTATTTCCTGTGCTGTGGTCCACTTGAGCTTTGGACATGCTTCCTTTTTGTTCTTTAGACCTCAAATTATATGTTAATGTGGATAAATGGAATGGATAAAATAAATAAATAAATAATGGTGGACCCCACAAAGTTTACTTTGGTAAGGGTAATGACTAACTCACCTAAATGTAGAGGGGTTTCCTTAAAACATTCATAATCATATATTGGGCTTGCCTTAATGTGATTCACATATCCAACCCACTCATTATGTGTGTCCCACTTGGATGAGGTGTCAGACCAAGTTTTAGCCGCATCCAAAACTCATGTGGGCCCCACCCAGTGCTTATATATATTTTAAGATGTCTTGACATGGTTTTAAATGGTATGGCCCACCCGAGTTTTGTTTACGGATGATTTTTGAGATATCTCATAACCTAAAGGGGACACATTAAATGTACGGTGTTGATGTTCAACACACATCATGATGGGGCCCACAAAATTTATTAACATCAATTCTTAGGTTCTCGCAAGGTCAATAAGTTGGGTCACAATTTTGACAACAATATTTAGCCCATTTTATATGTCTAGCCCATTCACTCTATTTTATTGGTCAATACCCTCAATTTAACTAGTTACTCGCCCCAATCAAGCTAGCTACATATGAGAAAGATATTGGGCATACTAGATTGATCAACAATTTGAGTGAAATTTGATTTAAACACATGAAGTTATTTACTCTTCAATCTAGACTAATTCGATTGCCCAAAAACGGTTAAATGTTCAATTAGTAGATGTGCCTAATAATTTATTAAATTTATTTTTTTTTTCACAAATAAATTTCAATTTCCATTTAAAAATAATATTTTTTTCAAAATGTATATTTTTTTATTCTTAATTTTGCTTTGAAAACTTTTAACAAAATATCATTTTTATTATAAAATATTTCAAAAAATAAATTAAAATACAAATTCTAAATTTTTATTTTCAAAATATCTAAAATTTTCACAAATTTTATTTTATTTCCCAAAAATTCCAAAATGCCAATTTTTTTTTCTTCAAAAGCATCATGTTGTTTTCAACTTTTCAATTTTTTTTTTTAAATATATATATTTTTTCAAAATCTTAGTATTTTTAGAAATAACTTTTTCTTTTAATTTCGAATTTTGAACAATTTCAATTATTTTTCAAAATCACAAAATTATTCAACTTATTTATTTTTCGTTTCAAAATGTTTGTTTTTTGATAAAGTATAGATTTTTAATATCGTTTTATTTTATTTTTCACTCCAATTTTATTTTGAGTGAAAATAAAATAAAATTTCACATTTTTTAAAATATGAAATTTTATTTTATTTTTCAAATTTCAAACTCTCATTTTCTTTTTTAAAATATTTTCATTTTTCAGCATTGAAAATTTTCACATTTTTTAAAATATTTTTAATTTTCTTTTTCAGGATATTATTTTTTTCTCAAAATCAAATGCTTATTTTTTTTTTCAAATTTATCAACTTTATTCAAAATTCTTTTTTGTTCCCCCAAAATAGATTTTTATTAAATTACGATTTATATTTTTTCAAAATCTAACTTTTTTTCTCAAACTTTGTTAAATTTTTTTAATTTCTCAATATTCTTTTTCATGTGATATTACAAATCATTTAAATATTAATTTTAAATTAAAAAATAAAAATAAGAATTCTACTCATTTGATATAAAAACAGAATAAATTTTCTTTTTTTGCATTCAATCAATTGTTAAAAAATAATCTTAGATACAAATATGTACAATTAAACCATTGAAATTCTATTAAAAAACAACTATTAGACTACAAAAAAGCTTAATTTTCCACCATTTCTTTAAAAAAAAATGAAAAAAAATTAATGTTAAGGCAAGTCCTTTTACGACGGACTATAATCCGTCGCCAAACTCCTTTTACGACGGATCATGATCCGTCGCAAAAGCAACTGAAAAGCGCACCATTCGGTGTTCTGGGCGGGAATTTATAGCTGTCAGAAAATCAACATTTGCGACGGATTTAGTCCGTCGCTTACTAACGACGGACTAAATCCGTCGTATATCAGATTTTAGCGACGGATTTTGGTCCGTCGCTAAATTCAGCGACGTTCAGACTACGGATTTTCGACAAACGGGGGCTTAGCGACGGACTTTTTCCATTAGCAACGGATTTAATCCATCGTTAAACTAAGAGATTTTAGCGACGGACTAAGTCCGTCGCCAAAATACGTCGCAAATTGCCCAATTTGGCGTAGTGTGTCAAATCAATCAAGTGATAGTGATAAAGCAAACATAGCAAACATTCCTAAATACTGTAGTTAATGCATGGATGAAATGACAAGATGTATGCCCTCACCACAACACTTCCTCATGCGACACCATCTTACGTCCGCGGCATGCTTTCATCCCTCAATGCTCCACATCTTCCAGGCACATGCAGTGCGATATGAACATGATTACCGAGTTATTTATTAGTCCTTTTCATACAGTAGGATTGGGAAACTAAGGTACCTCCCTCATATCATTCCCAAACATGATCCATTCTAGGGTCGTCAATCCTAGATAATATCATACGATAGTGTGGTTCTAGGTCGCTGCAAAGGCTACCAAGGCTGTTACACGCAATCATTACACCACTCCCTCATCACCTTTTTAACGATTCATCACTAAGTTGATACAGGCCTAGTTTGTACTCTTGTCGCTACAAAAGGGTCGTCTCCTCCACGTAGACTCAGAGTACGCTCGAGGTCACTACAAAGGGCTGTCAGGGCTGTTACTCGCAATCGTTGCACCGCTCCCCCATCACCTTATCAATGTAGGCCGACAGCTCGAATATGGTGTCCCATACCACCATAATCAGTTCACGAGTCTGGTTGCTCAATGGTCACTACGGGGAGGCTCGGGCTGGCGCAATCGCAACACTAGGAAACCCCAGCGTAGGCCGACAGCTCGACCACAGTGTCCCATACCACCATGCCCAGCTCATGAGTCTTAGCGGATCGAGGTACCATGGTTGATAGGGTTTCATAATGGTAAGTTTGGTACTTTAGCTTCAAACAGTTATGACAAGTACAAGGTGAACATACAACGGTCAATCGGGTTACTTGATGAGTTCGACTAGTACGATCTCCCGTTGAGTTGTACGACATGAAGTGCATAAGCACTTCGTGTGGCCTAACCACTGCCGACAAGCAATGCACGACTCGGGTTCGTCAAACACGTCTTGCGTAGCGAATAGAGGCCAACCACGAGCTCAATTCTATTACCGATTGCCAGGACTTAGTATAGCCCCAAAACACATTCATTCTAACTTAGTAGGCATAATGAAATGTGCAGATTAGAAATAACTGAGTGATTCAAGCATGTTATCAACATTCTTTAAGATGCAACGTATACAAGAATCCATACACATGTAAATCGTAAATAAAGTGATTAAACTACACAACTATATGGAGGAAATCATAAACATCATCAAGGTTGCTAAGAGTCCTATCCCAACACCCAAGTATAACATAATTTACTAATTACATACTCATACATGCATTTATACAAACACTTAGACCACATATTAGCTTACATAACCTATGTTGGCCAAAACGTATAGTATGGCGAATCCTTTCGCCAAACGAATACTACATCCATAACTAGCATGTATATACAAAAAATAATCATGGCAATCACATTCCCAAAATTTATACATATACGGTATTTTCTACAAATACCTAAAATACCTAGAATTCCATATACATCGTATGTAATCGAAACAGAAAACGAATAGCATGTTCTACATGTGAAATAGCATCCTCGTCAATAATCTACCATTAATCGACATTGAAAGCTTTGAAAAATGATAATCTAAGCATCTAAAATCCGCACCTTACGCCGTAGAAGCGTAATAAACTTGATAGAGTTGATAGGCTTTCGTATCCGGCAGTTTGGCAACCTATAGAATGAAATAGGTTAGCTATTTCATCATTTGCAATGTTCACAACCTTAGATCAGATTAGGGTTAGGGTTTCTTACCTAGAAACGAAGTTGAAATCGCCGGGAAAGCGATTAGAAGTGAGTGGTGAAGCTTGTGTAGCGGCAGGGAAAAAGGGCAGGAAGAATCCTCCCACAACTCTCACATTTTCTCTCTTTTCTCTCTCTCTCCTAGGGTTTTCTCAAATTCGTATGGGCTGGATATGAGAGGGTTTAAGGTCTTTATATAGGTTAGAAACTCACCGAATTAGACCTAAAGTCAAGGTTGTTCACTCCTCAAGTAGAGGGTTGTGATGTAGTAATAAACTCGGTAAGACTGAGGTCGAATCCACAGGGATTGAAACCTGTACGTTATCTGAAAATAACTAGAAATACAACTAGAATAAGATGAAATTTAAATCGAGTAAATATGAGTGAATAATTGTGAAGTATGAAACTAAAACTGGTGAAATTTAAAGGTAGGAAATTAGGGTGCCAAGGATCCACTTGTAGAGATCAGGGAGATCTACGCTTGATTCACAAACTCAACTGGACTTCGAGTCCCATCTTCATCCAGTTGGAAGATATGTCACTAAAGCTCGATCTGAACTTCCATTGATCTAGTTTTAAAGAGATGAAAGATATGAGAATTAGAGTCGATTCCATCACAAATTCATGCCCATGAGACAAGGTAAACAACAGAACTCAAATCAATCCACAATCAATCAGACGATGTATGAAGGTTAGGAAGGATTCCATCATCCAACCATGTCCAAGGGGCAATGGTGAACAATAGGGTTTCCTGATTTCACAATCAAACTATGGAAAGAGAATACTCCAAGCCGTCGCAGATCTATTGTAATTTTAGTCACAACAAATCATTGAAAAACTAAAAGCATTCTTAAAATCGAACTAACATCAAAAGAGTTCAACTAGCATGAATCCAAGCCGTAAAAATCACCCATCATGCTACAAGCTTCAGCTCTTGGCCCTAGCCAAGAGGTTCAGCCCAACATGAATGGGCTGGAACCCTTAAACAAAAAAAACCAAAAATAAAAAGAAAACAAATCAAAACCAAAACTACTCTCTCTCCCCCTACACGTTTCCGCCAAGCTGAGATGATCCGTTTTTCTCTTCTTTTTGGTCTCTTTATAGGAAGATGGAGTCTGAGGTGGAGATTGGCTGGAACAGCTGGAGTCGGTGGAGAGCTTACGCATTCGCAGCTTCTTGCGTAGCCGAAATTTCGGAAAAGAAAAACAGCCATGTTTGATTGCTGTGGGCGACATCGGTGGACAAAAGAGACTTGATCCGCCTCCGTAGTGGTGGTCGACCCCATCTTTCTAATTTTCTGGATGGACCAGATCAGTCGTTCGATCACGTCAATGATCGGGAAACAGCCCAACAGTGCCGGTTTTCCCGGACGCTGAAACAGGGCAACGGATCTCATTCGTTGTGGCGCTAGTGGGGCCCATTTCCTGGTGTTTCTCGCCAGATCCAATCCGTTCATTGGCTTGTGCACGGAAAAGTGGTTGGACATGAGTTTTTTTTTCTATGTTTTGGTGTAGTCCACCATATTTCCCCGTACACCGTCTATCTTCCGCTTGAATGGCTGGAATTCGCTCTTCACGACCTTTTGAAATTCTGCCACCTAGGCAGTGATAAGAAACGTCATGGGGAACCGATGGACGGTCCGGATTTAACCGTTGAAACACGGTGGTGGCCCACAAAACCCAACTGCGTCCTTTAAAAACAAAGCTCTTTTGCTTTCGCAGACAGAAACAAGATTTCCTGTTTTGAGACGGTCAAGAGTCGGTTTGACCGTCTCCCTGTTGCCATGCACGGCTAGTGCAATTGTGCACTATGCACACTCATGCATAAATGGGGTCCAGTATGCTGGTTTTAAGAAATCCGTTCCGTTCATTAGTTTTGTCATATCATTTTAACAGTAAAGACCAATTTTGACGCATATCCAAATAACAAGTGAGCCCAAAATCAGGGATTCATGGGCTGATTTGTCCATTGAGTCACTTCCACAGGGATCCAGTGGCTGAGCTTCGACGTGTACGGTTAATTCAGAGTCCTCAGGTCCTGTATAAAGTCTTGAGCTGATCAGATGGTGGGAACCTTGTAATCTAGCATTTTGGATGTCTTTTAAGCCTGTTTTAGGGTGAACTATTGTATTTCCTTGAATCCTAGGCGTGTAAACTCTTCAATTCCAGTTCCCTGGAGTCCGTCCCTTTCCTTCGTGCTTCTTGATCATTAAATTCATGTTTTTAGTATCCTTTTCAGTCTTATGCTCGCAAATACACCCTGTAGCACAAACACCATTAAAATCGGGTGTTAAACAGTATCATGCTCGTAAATTCAGGTAATAAATGGGGTTTAAATATGCAATATTGGACCCTCAACACAACCCCCAACCAGCATTTTGCTAGTCCCAAGCAAAATATGCGAAAATTTAGTTGAGAATTACGAGACAATTCTTGTGAACCCGAGTGATATTTTGAAAAACAATTCAGATACGAAAAATCTAAGATACATGAATGTTGGGCATAGTTCTCTCCTAGACTCAAGCACACGGTAAACTTCATAATTAAGTTCAAAGCATTAATCCATCAATTAGAACAATTCTAAACATTGAGTTCCATGGGTGTATAGTGTAATCTCAGCTTATTAACATTAAGATTCACTTCTCTAGTTCATGATATCATGGTAACCAACAAGAGAATTCATGACAACAAAAACCTAGACCAAAACTTTCCTCACAGGTCATTTTTTCATTCTTTCCGCTTTCAATTTTTTCATTACAAGTAACGCCAAGGAGTGGACTTAAATCTTCACCTATAGGGAGCAAACCTATGGTGAAGACTAGTTGCCTAACTCTTTTCAAATGTCGTCCATGGGGAATCGAATCCCCACCTATAGGGAGCAAACCTATGGTGAAGATTATTCGTTCAATCCTTTCAATTTTTCAAGTTAGTTCCTTTCAAACTTAGTGGTCACCAAGTTAGTCCTTTAATATCGAGTTGAACCTTAATGTGCAAGCGAGATGTGTTTTGTGGAATCATGACTCAATCAATGTTTAAAACTTCTAATCCTAGATTAACAGTTCGAACTTACTGTGAAATCTAACAAATACTGAATCCAAACGTCATAAGTTACCAACACCACATATCTTGAAATTCTAAGTGCCCTAGATGGCCGTCAAAATCACTTCGAATTCACAAGAAATTTCAGAAAATTTTAAAAATTTTCACAATTTTTGCTAAAGACCAAGAAAACACTGATTAAGAAACCTAATCTCCCACCCCCAACCTAAAATCTACATTGTCCTCAATGTACAAGATATGAGTATGGAATGCACATGGGACAACAAAAGTAAATGTGAAGTGATGGGAAGATAGTACTTGGAGGATGAATCGTGAGAGACTTTTCAAGTGCAGGCAGCTTGGAATCCAATCAGCACGAGAGAGATAACAACACAAAAATAACAAAAATAAAATCCTACCTATACCACTTTCGCAGGTGCTCTCGATTGCATTTAGCGCATGCAACAAGCCTTTAAACCCCTAGGTTGCCCCTAGTGGACGAGTTATAGTCTCGTGAGGGTTTGCAGTAATGTTACCCACAAACATTGAGCTAACTAACTAGAAAAATGAAATGAATTAAAAAGCTGGGTTGCCTCCCAGGAGCGCTAAGTTTACCGTCTATCCTAAAACAACATAAAGGAAACTACCCTAGTCCTAAGAAAGCAGGGAAAAGTCTACTCAGTCATGCCACACGGTTCCACTTCCGGCCAATATCTGGATACATTTCTCAATAAGTTTCTCAACAGGATCATCCAAAAGCCCTTTTTGCAATAGGCTTTGATGTCATGAAGCATGAATGGCCAGAGAAACTTATGTACCTCAGCAAAAATTTGTCGTTGATTCGCCTGAGGTATCCAAAGTATATATGATTCACCTGTGTCAGAAAAGGTCTCAAAGTTAGTATCCCATGGTGAATCAGAGACTACAGGTAGATAAAATTCAGAAAAATTTTCAGGAAGTAATGTAGTCTCAATGCATTCCGAAGTTCCAGACTTCAATTCAATTTTTAGCTCCTCTTCCTTTAGTGGTGAACATTCAGGGTCTGGGGAAGAAGGGGCTTCAGATTAAGGGTGCGCTTGGTCCGTGACAACCACCGAGGTAGTGTCATGCAAGGAATCCATCTTTTCTTGTATCATGAGGTCGTTGGAATCTAAAAGGTGTGCCAAACATGAGTTCAAAGATGTGGGAAAATCAGCTGGGAGTGACTCGTCTCGTGCATCGAAATCTGTGATGATGAGCCCAAGGATTCCATCATCTTTTGAAGTAGATGGATGCATGCTCGCTTGCTCTTGCCCTTCACAGACAGATGGACAATCAATAGGTGAAGAATTGATGTGAAGACTCTGGTCATTGAAGCTTCTCAGTGGAAGCATTAAATCATCTAAAGTGTGTGGCTCAGATTGTAGCCTTAACTGGGTAGTTTCAAATTCCAGAGTTATATCAAGCAAATCATCCATCGCCCGAATCATATCATCATTCAATTCAGGGCAGTGGTCCAAACATGTATCACAAGGGTTGGAAGGTTTAGTTGAAAATGGTTCATTCTTCACATTCAAATCAATTATGTCAGACAGGTAGAGTTGATCCTTATGGTTGACAACTTCCTGAACCTCTTGATCATTGGTAGGGGCCACACTTGAGATAGAATCCCAATACTCATCATCATCCAGTTCCGTGTAGTGTGAACTTAGGATGGGATCACATTCCTCACATTTTGTTCCTAGATTGGGTTGAGGTTCTAATAAACTAACATCTACCTCATCATTGTAATCATGTGTGTCATGTGAATGAAGTGTATCACTATCATTATATTTGAAAGAGACCCACGTCTCTTGATCATTCCTTTGGACAGTCATCGAGATCGACTCATCAGGAAATCGAACCATCTGCTCATTAATGGAATCCAATTCTTCATTCGTAATTTCAGTTTCTGCCACAAGCGAGTTATGATCACTTTCTTCACATTCTTCTTCTAGATTGGGATGAGGCTGGGATAACCTAGCCTCTTCCTTCTCCATAAGTTGTGACTGAATGATAGGAATTGAGGCTGTGAGCAATTAACATGATTGTATGACAAGTTGATTGAATTGCTCTTGTGCTTTCATGAGCTTCTGAAGTGAATCCTCTTGGATTGTTTCTAATTGGGTTTCAAAGGTAGGGGACCCAAGAGAATTATCACTATGATATATAGCTGGTTTAGCTTGCCGACATTGATGTTTCCACTGGTTATAGTCATATGGATCATAGGTGGGAGAATCTGATGGTTGGTAATACTTATTATCACTCATAATATAATCACGCATTGTTTTCTTTTTCTCAGATGGGTGATAATGATTCCCACTCCCATAGTTATGATAACCCCAACACTCGCGTACTGTCCGTGGGGTAGAATTGTTCTCCCGTATATGATCGTGTAAGGACTTCTTAACCGATGGAGTGTTATGCTTAGGTTGGTTCTCGATGATTGGTTCAGGAAAATTTTGAGACATAGGTTGATTTTTATCATAATCATCATACATCCCTTCGCACTGTTTCGCATGCTCGAAAGCTATCTCAGCATATTGGCGTTCCCATTCATGCATGTACATAGTAAAACCCTCAATCTGAATCTAATCTTAAGAAAAAAATAAAAGAAAAGATCCTACAGTAGTATGGAAAGTAAGAGGAGGAGAAGTTAGAAGGAAAGTACCAATTGAGAAGTTCCTATGTTAAAATTCTGCAAAAGAAAACAAAAGAGATTAGCTTTTAAAATAGAAAGTCTAAAGTTAGAAAGTTCCTACAATTGAAATAGAAAGTTAGTTTCTAAAAAGGAAAGTTCCCTAAACCTAGAAGCTAAGTTAGTTTCTAAAAAGTAAAGTTTCCTAAAATTTGAAAGTTTCTAAAATAGAAAATTTAAACGTAAAAATTGAAAATTTTCTAAAAATAAACTAATTCCTAAAAAGGAAAGTTTCTAAAAATAAAATAAAGGAAAGATGAGTTAGTTTCTAAAATTAGAAAGAGTCTCTAAAAAGGGAAATAACTAACCTAGTTTCTAAAAACAAAAGAGGAAAGTTCTAAAAATAAATAAAATAAAATAAATTCTAAAAAATAATTAGGAAAGTTCTAAGCCTAAAGCTAGAAAATTCTAAATTAGAAATTCTAACCCTAAAATAGAAACTAGAAATTAGAAAGTACTTACCAAATTAGAAATTTTTATAAAGCCTACAAAACAGGAAAGTTAGTTTCTAAACAGAAGGTCTATAAATAGAAAATTTCTAAAAATTAAATAGGAAAGAAAGTTAGATTCTAAAAGAGCGAGAATTAGAAACTTGCTAAAAAGGAAGACAAATCCTAATCTAGAAAAATAGAAAGGAAGAAATTAAGAAAGGAATTACCAAATTAGAAGCCTATCTCAAAATCCTACAAAACGGGAAAGTTGGGTTAGTTTCTAAAAAGGAAAAAACTATATTAAAATAGAAAGTTACTTGAAAGAAAATTTTCTAAAAATTAGAGGAAAACCTAGAATTAGAAAATTCTAAAAATAAACCCTAAAAATCAGAAAAGTCCTACTCTTAAACTAATTCTAAAACTAGTTAACTTTCAGGAAACGTAGCCTTCAATCACCGGCAACGGCGCCAAAAACTTGTTCACTCCTCAAGTATAGGGTTGTGATGTAGTAATAAACTCGGTAAGACCGAGGTCGAATCCACAGGGATTGAAACCTGTACGTTATCTGAAAATAACTAGAAATAGAACTAGAATAAGATGAAATTTAAATCGAGTAAATATGAGTGAATAATTGTGAAGTATGAAACTAAAACTGGTGAAATTTAAAGGTAGGAAATTAGGGTGCCAAGGATCCACTTGTAGAGATCAAGGAGATCTACGCTTGATTCACAAACTCAACTGGACTTCGAGTTCCATCTTCATCCAGTTGGAAGATATGTCACTAAAGCTCGATCTGAACTTCCATTGATCTAGTTTTAAAGAGATGAAAGATATGAGAATTAGAGTCGATTCCATCACAAATCCATGCCCATGAGACAAGGTAAACAACAGAACTCAAATCAATCCACAATCAATCAGACGATGTATGAAGGTTAGGAAGGATTCCATCATCCAACCATGTCCAAGGGGCAATGGTGAACAATAGGTTTCCTGATTTCACAATCAAACTATGGAAAGAGAATACTCTAAGCCGTCGCAGATCTATTGTAATTTTAGTCACAACAAATCATTGAAAAACTAAAAGCATTCTTAAAATCGAACTAACATCAAAAGAGTTTAACTAGCATGAATCCAAGCCGTAAAAATCACCCATCATGCTACAAGCTTCAGCTCTTGGCCCTAGCCAAGAGGTTCAGCCCAACATGAATGGGCTGGAACCCTTAAACAAAAAAAACCAAAAATAAAAAGAAAACAAATCAAAACCAAAACTACTCTCTCTCCCCCTACACGTTTCCGCCAAGCTGTGATGATCCGTTTTTCTCTTCTTTTTGGTCTCTTTATAGGAAGATGGAGTCTGAGGTGGAGATCGGCTGGAACAGCTGGAGTCGGTGGAGAGCTTATGCATTCGCAGCTTCTTGCGCAGCCGAAATTTCGGAAAAGAAAAACAGCCATGTTTGATTGCTGTGGGCGACATCGGTGGACAAAAGAGACTTGATCCGCCTCCGTAGTGGTGGTCGACCCCATCTTTCTGATTTTGTGGATGGACCAGATCGGTCGTCCGATCACGTCAATGATCGGGAAACAGCCCATCAGCGCCGGTTTTCCCGGACGCTGAAACAGGGCAACGGATCTCATTCGCTGTGGCGCTGGTGGGGCCCATTTCCTGGTGTTTCTCGCCAGATCCAATCCGTTCATTGGCTTGTGCACGGAAAAGTGGTTGGACATGAGTATTTTTTTCTATGTTTTGGTGTGGTCCACCATATTTCTCCGTACACCGTCTATCTTCCACTTGAATGGCTGGAATTCGCTCTTCACGACCTTTTGAAATTCTGCCACCTAGGCAGTGATAAGAAACGTCATGGGGAACCGATGGACAGTCCGGATTTAACCGTTGAAACACGGTGGTGGCCCACAAAACCCAACTGCGTCCTTTAAAAACAAAGCTCTTTTGCTTTCGCAGACGGAAACAAGATTTCCTGTTTTGAGACGGTCAAGAGTCGGTTTGACTGTCTCCCTGTTGCCATGCACGGCTAGTGCAATTGTGCACTATGCACACTCATGCATAAATGGGGTCCAGTATGCTGGTTTTAAGAAATTCGTTCCTTTCATTAGTTTTGTCATATCATTTTAACAGTAAAGACCAATTTTGACGCATATCCAAATAACAAGTGAGCCCAAAATCAGGGATTCATGGGCTGATCTGTCCATTGAGTCACTTCCACAGGGATCCAGTGGCTGAGCTTCGACGTGTACGGTTAATTCAGAGTCCTCAAGTCCTGTATAAAGTCTTGAGCTGATCAGATGGTGGGAACCTTGTAATCTAGCATTTTGGATGTCTTTTAAGCCTGTTTTAGGGTGAACTATTGTATTTCCTTGAATCCTAGGCGTGTAAACTCTTCAATTCCAATTCCCTGGAGTCTGTCCCTTTCCTTCGTGCTTCTTGATCATTAAATTCATGTTTTTAGTATCCTTTTCAGTCCTATGCTCGCAAATACACCCTGTAGCACAAACACCATTAAAATCGGGTGTTAAACAGTATCATGCTCGTAAATTCAGGTAATAAATGGGGTTTAAATATGCAATATTGGACCCTCAACAAAGGTATACTTAGGTTATAACCAAAGTGGGTTGGTTCCGTCTCAAAAGAGCACTTTTGACGGCCCCTTTTCTGTGTACGGTCGGACTTAAGCTCACTAACACCGGATCTAAGTGTTGCTAAGTTTTCGTTCCAGTCGGGCTTCCAGATCACAAATGGCGGACCAATTTTAGTTCAACGGTCAGCGAATCTCGATCAGAGATTCCGAGTACATGGATATGTTTGGGGAAATATCCCTGATCCGAGGGTGTAATTTGGCCTGATTCTGACGGTCTGGTTGCCTAATACTAACCCACAAGCGAAACGTCTCAGATTCCTTTATTTTGTATTTAGTTTAGAATTATTTTCACATTTCTCACACTCCTCACTCCGGGCTCATGTTGTGCACTTCTGGACATAGTCTGGATTTGATTTCCGGGATGGTTATCAAGCCCAACAAGGCAGTCATTTTGGTAATGGTTTCGTCGGTATCGGACTTTCGATGTGCGGTCTAGATCTAATACGAGGTTTCAATGTGTTCCCTAGAGCAAACGGGAAGAGAGTTTGATCCTAGATTTTAGGGTAACCTAGCGTCAATGATTCTGTAAGTTTTGGGTCATGCAGATCGTATTTAAACTGATTAGAGTGGATTTCGTATGAACTCTAGTTTAACACTAGGTAAACCTTGGCTAATTTCTAAAGGAATTGATCCTAAGTGATTTCTGTTCAAGATGGTACTCGGGTCTTTGTACGGGAACTTACGAGTCGTTACAATCACCTAAACTTTAAGATTTATGTCTAACATGAAAGCACTTAGGCAAGTTTGACGGATATGATAATGAAGGTGAGATTTGTGAAGGAAAGGTGAAGTTTTCAAGAAAATGGTTTGAAGAAGGGATTTGAGACCTTTGAATTGAGTGTTTGAATAGTTAATCAGGTGTTAGGGTTGACCCATCGCCTAAGGACATCTAACTCCAGGTTGGGAAAAATCTGGGCTGTTACACAGCCCCTGAGGTTCTTTGAAGACATCTTGATAGGTATTAAGTATAGACTTTAGCTCGGGTGCCGGGAGGGAAGGATCACATAAACCTTCCATGCTACAAAGACGTAGCACCATTCCCCACCCCATTTTCTTAGCTTTTTTTATTGAATGTGGATCCATCCACCAATTGGGGTGCAGTTTGCATCATACCCTTGATAGTATATTCTTGTTTATCAGTAGTGAACCGCATCCACATGAGAGAAATCCCTCTTGTAAGAGAAATCCCACAGGAGGGACCCCAATCAGTTTCATGCACCCACGCTGTCATTCAAAAACACAGAGCAAGGAAAAGGCTGCCACGTTGAGTAATGATGTGGTCCATCCAGAGCTCAAATTCACTTCAATCTTCAAAGAGTGGCCTAAATTGATACCACGAAACTAGTGGATAGACCGGATTCTTCAGTAACCATAGAAGATGGGCCCCACCAAGCATCAATGCAAGATGGGTCCTTTTCTTGTGCACGACGTGACTCGCACGCTTCTGGGCTGCGTAACCAGATTTCGCAGCGGCCGTTCCACCGCCAATGCTTGTAGCCGACCTCCATCAGCCTATAAAAGAAGTGAATAGAGAGAGAATGGGGATCATCCTTGGACGTGGGATCTTGGGCAGCTGTGGAGGCTTGGATGTGGAGTGGAGCATGTCTTCCTTCTTCCTTCTTCTTCTTTTGGTTCATCTTTTCTTTTCCTTTTTTATGAGATTTTTTGCTTAATCATTCTATGGTAGGCTAAACCTCTTAGCTAGGGATAAGAGGTGAAGCTTGTAGCGTGATTAGGATGGTTATTTTTTATTTGATTCATCTTTATTGAACTTTTTCTGGATTCTAGTTTGATTATAAGGAATATTTTTAGTTTTTAATGGTTTGTTGTGACTCAAATTACAATAGATCTGCAATAGCTTGAGATATTCTCTTTTCTTTTATTGAGATTGTGAACTTGGGAACCCTGTTGTTCACCATCGTCTCTTGAGCATGGTAGGGTGACGGAACCCTTCCTAACTTTCACAATTCTCTCATGATTGGCTGTGAGATTGGTAAATTGCTGTTATTTGCCATAGTCTCCTGGGCATGGTTTGGTGACGGAATCACTTCCAAATCTTCACCATTCATATCTATTAATGATTAGATCCATGAGAAGTTCAGAGATCTGACAAATCTCTTCTTACCGGCTGGATAAGATAGGACTCTAATTCCAGTTGTATCCTTCAATTATGCAAGGTAGCTTCCCAATTGCTACAAGTGGATCCTTGGCACCCTAGTTCCCACCTTTATTTTCACAAGTTTTAGAATAATACTTCACCCTTATTCCCTCATATTCACTTAATTTAGATTTCATCTTCTTCTGGTTCTAGTTCTGGTTACTTTCAGATTACGTAAAGGTTTCAGTCCTTGTGGATTCGACCTCGGTCTCACCGAGTTTTTTACTACATCACAACCCTATACTTGGGGAGTGAACATGCGTACAAGCTATGAAGATGTGGGTCCCACAAGTACAGTCTTTTTGATCTAAGCGCGTGATTAGACTGTTTATACCTTATGCCATCTTGTAAAAATGATTTCTTGATCAGAATGACCATGGTTAATTATAGAAAAATTACAAGTATTCGTAAAGGCGATAATGCACCAAAGATTATACACGTGTTCATGTGAAATAGGGTGTATAAATCGAGTGTGTACATGCCACGATCGTGCGGGCGATACCAAAAGTTACTATGTCCAATTATTATATCAAAATGAAGCTTTTATTATAAAGATCACGAGAAAAATAATTTCAAGGTAAGAAAAAGTGCATAATACTGTGGGCCATGCTCAAATGTAAGGTTATAATATATATGGATACTTTTTATGATTTTACATATGCTAAAATAATTTAAAATCATGGTCTTGAAGATCTACTAGAGTAATGAAATAAGAAGCTAGTATACTCTGCTGGGGTCCACAAAATATGCTAAAATTAACGGTTCAAGAATTCTTGGCCATAGATCTCAAATTTTTTATCATTGTTCAAGTCAAGATTTTTATATGGCATTATTGATATTGTGTCAAAGAACGTATTAAATGGTGGTCTATAGAAAGATCAAGTGGTTCAATGGAAAGTTCTTAAGATCTAGATGATACATCTGTCAGATGATAATTTTAACTGTAGATTTGAAAATTAATCAGTTATTATTCAATTTGGATGGTTTGGATTGATGATTCATGGTTTGGATGGGTGATCCAATGGATAGATTATCACAAATATTGGTTTAAATGGTTAAAATAACCCACTTGATGATTGGTTATGATTAAATAATTAGAAAGAAAAAATTAAAAAGAAAAAAAAAATTACCCCTCAAAATTGCTAGTATATTAAAAATCACCACTAGGTATGCCTCATATCGACCTAAATAAGCATATTTAAGATCAGCCGGCAACGATTTTAGGTTAAGTTTCGGTGACTTAATGCTTGACAATTGTTGAGTGTGAAATATTGCATACTTCCCCCTATTTATACCTTTGGTTATCACTTCGCTATTTTCGAGCATCAGTTCAATACACTTTTACCTACAATAGTAATAATTTTATGACACTTTTACCTACAACAGTAATAATTTTATGAATGGTTTGGATGGCATATAAACATCATGGTCAGCTCCGGGAAGAGTTCAACGGTGGACGTTATTGTTCCCACTGTTTTGTTGGTGTGCCTCACCTGAGTATTGGATATGTCTGATATTTCGAATCTTGTCCTATTGCGATCTTTCAAAATAAATGGACGGAGTGAATTTGTCACAGACATCTATGTGGACCTAACACAGCCAAGGCACAGAGTCTCTCAGCGCCCGGGATCACAGGCAATCCGCTCCCTTTCCAAATTTGAATTTTGAAATAATTCAATTAGTCAATCAAGGAAGCAGACTACGTACTGAGTGACTAGTACGCTACGGCTTACGGAGTAAACTCTTTCGGCTCCACCGTGATTTGCACGTATTATCCACGTCGTTCATATGTTTCAACATATTATTTCAGGACGTGGGACAAAAATTAAAGCATATCCAAAATTTAACTGGACCACACAACAGAAAACAGTGTGAATTGAAGACTCACTGTTGAAAACTTCCTAAGGGCCACAGATGTTTTTAATCAAGATAATATTTGTTTCCTTCGTCCATATCTGTGTGACAATTAGAGATGTACACGAGCAAAGTAAGCTCGATTACATGCTCGACTCGACTCACAATTACTCAACTCGACTTAACTCGTCATGAGTTTGAGCCGAGCACAAGCACGAATTTGATACTCGTTTTGATTACAAGTAGAGTACACTCGAATCGAGTACCGAGTCGAGTACCGCCCAGCTCGTACTCGACCAAGGCCATATACCAAAAACGAAAGCCCTAATCCAGTCGCTTTCACGATTTCAGCCCGCCCGCCCAAAACGAAAATACTCTTCCCCTTCCTTCCCTCCCTTCCAGCGCCCGTTCAAAACTACTGAGGCCCAACGTGATGTAACCAACATGATGTAAGTGTTTTATCCACGCCGTTCATTGCTTTTATCAGATCATTTTAAAGTATGATCTGAAAATTGAAGCACGTCCATAGCTCCGGTGGACCACACCAATGAAAGCTGCAGTGATAATGACACCGACCGTTGAAACCTTTCTAAGGGCTACCTTGATGTTTTTTTACTATCCAACCTATTCATAACGTCATGTAGACGTGGATGAAGTGAAAACAAAAATATCAGATTGATCCGAAACTTCTCCAGCTCTTAAGAAGTTTTTAATGGTGTACGTTCAATCCTCACTTTGTGGTCCATTTAATACATGTGCCTACCTCATTTTTTGGATCATATCTTAAAATTATCTAAGAAAAACGATGAACGGTGTGGATAAAACACATACATCACGTTAGGCCCCACGGAGCCTTGCCCGGACGGATGACTGCGCGGGCGGGGGTAGGACGCAAGGACGCAAACGTGATTGCATCCTACCCCCGCCCACACAGTAATCCGTCCGGGCAGGGCTCTGTGGGGCCTAATGTGATGTATGTGTTTTATAAAAATGAGGTAAGCACAGGAATTAAATGGACCACAAAGTGAGGATTGAACGTACACCATTAAAAACTTCTTTGGAGCTAGAGAAGTTTTGGATCAATCTGATATTTTTGTTTTCACTTCATCCACGTCTACATGACGTTATGAATAGGTTGGATGGTAAAAAAACATTATGGTAACCCTTAGAAAGGTTTCAACGGTGGGTGTCATTATCACTATAGCTTTCATTGGTGTGGTCCACTGGAGCTATGGACGTGCTTCAATTTTGAGATCATACTTTAAAATGGTCTGATAAAAGCAATGAACGGTGTGGATAAAACACTTACATCACGTTGGGCCTAACAGAGCCCTGCCCGGACGGAGGGAGCGGATTGGGTACCGAACGCTTCAGTAGCCAAAAGGCTACTGAAGTGATGTGGCAAAACGCCATTGGTTAGATACCAATGGTATGTTCCCTTGGTATAAATGCTACTCATAAAGATCCGTTAATGGATCTTTCTCCGTTTCCGCCGTGCACCCACCCGGTCATGAAATTGGATTGTCATACTGTGAAAATTCAGTTGGGCCCACTGTGAATTTATGTGATTGATCCACACCTTCCATCTGTTTTTCCATCTAATTTTAGCCGTTGAGCCCAAAATTGAAGCTTATAAAAAATCTCAAGTGGACCATACCACATGAAATAGTGGAAATAATGATTTCCACCGTTGAAACCTTTCTAGGCCCCACGGTGATGTTTATTTTTCATCGAAACTGTTCAAAGGATCCAAAAACATGGAAGAAGAAGGAATATATAATATATATATATAATATATATATATATATATATATATATATATATATATATATATATATATATATATAGGGACCGGGTACAATGAGGTCGAGCGTACGACGGTCTCCATGAGGTCGAGCCGAGGTGGGCCCCACCGTGACGCCGTTCGAACATCTACCCCCTCAATCAGATGCACCATCCCTGGACGGGCCCACACGGCTGAAAATCACGTCCATCCGCGACTTTTGTGGGCCACACCACGTCCAGAAGTGGAGAGGGGTCGTGCACCATTCAAACATTCAAAACCACTTGTGGCCCCCTTTCGAGACGTTTTTTGATGATCAACACCGTCCATCATGTGTATCCCACTTGGATGTAATTTTAGACCACTTTTCAGGTGGTATCCACATCTCAGGTGGGCCCCACCAAGTGCTTTTACATGTTTTCGCGTGTATACTTATGTTTTCAGAAGGTATGGCCCACTTGAGTTCCGTGGACAGCCAATTTCCAGCCGTGTGGGTCCCACTTTGAGCGGTGCATCTGGTGGACGGTGTAGATCTTCGAAAGGAATCACGGTGGGGCCCACCCCAGCTCAACCTCATGGACGACCGCTTTACGCTCGACCTCATAGTACTTTTTTCATATACATATATATATATATATATATATTATATATATATATATTATATATATATATATATATATTATATAATCTTGATCCAAAACTTCCGTGGCCCCATAATTTTTCAACGGTATAAATTCAATTCACATTGTATCCTTTGGTGTTGTCGATTTTAGCCTTTTATATGCTTATGTTTTGAGGTAAAGCCCTAAAATTATCTTATAAAATAGATGGACAAACTGGATAAAATACATAAATCATGGTGGACCCCACAGAGTTTACACAGTACGCAATCCGCTTCCCTTGGCCACGTACCAGTATTTTCTGGCCGCGGATTTCCTGCGAAAGCCTTTCGCAGGAAGTTCCTGCACTGGGAACCTAGGTGGGGCTCACTGTGATGTTTGTGAGAAATCCTACCCTTCCACCTGTTTTTTGAGTTCATTTCAGGACATGATGCCAAAAATGAACCATCCATACCGTTGATAACTTCATTCCTACTGAGATGAACTGAAATCACAAATATTAGCATAACTCAAAACTTTCGTGGCCCACGAATATTTTAACCGTGAACGTTCGATTATCATGTTTTTGGTCCACTTGAGCTCTAGAAACGGTTTATTTTTGGTTTCATGTCCTGAATTGAACTAAAAAAACGAGTGGACGTGTAGGATTTCTCACAAACATCACATTGGCCCCACCCGGGTTCCCAGTGCAGGAACTCCTGTGAGGGTCTTTCACAGGAAATCCGCTTCCTTTTATTTATGAAGATAAACAATTATCTGTGCGTAGCGGCCTAACGGAAAAACATCCCTAACGGATCTCCGTTAGAAGAACATTTATTGGAAAGAAACAACCGATTAGTATCCACCAATGCCATTTCGCCACATCACTTCGTTCAGTATCCAATCCGCCCCCAGATGGATTGGGATGTGGATTTCCTTCAGATCATGGCGATTTTCAGGTCATGATCTTTCTGTCAACAATGTCCACGGTTGGGATGATCCATATCCACTAAATAAATTGTCGAATATTTGAGAGCATTGCAGGTAATTTGAAACCATAAATATATAATTAGTGAAAATTTGTTCATTTAAGGTGGACCATTAAAAATTTTCATTTAACCGTCCAATAAATGTCCATTAATCTTAGAAATATGATACTATATAATCCACCTGAAAGGAGTAATGTAATTTGGACAGTTTAGACAAACTTAATCTTTGAAAAATGTGCAACGCTTATACGTGCCTGAGTATGAACCATCGCCCTATGGCGGAGCACAAAGGCTTTTCTTTTTTGTTTTTTTAAAAACCTTAGAGCGCCACGCCACGTCTTTTTGAATTAGTTCAAGTAACTCGACCAAGATCATCTACAACATCTGTTGAAGGAAGCCTGTGCATCACTGAAGATTGATCTAAACCTAATGTATGTGCAAAATTAACTCCACCCATCAGTTAGGAAACCTTATTTTCACCGTACATAAGAATAAAATCAATCTAAATCCTAAGTGGTCCACTGTACAGAGGCAGAAATATAAAATGATGGCTAAAACCAACAAACTCATTACTTTTGGGAATACGAGATATTTTTCGAGACTTATTTTTGACGCTTATCTTCATCATAATGGGCCTGAACCAAATAATGGATTGGATGGCATATAAAGAGCGGGGTGGCCGTAGATATGTTTCTATGGTGAACGTCCTTTCACCAAGTACAAATCAGATAAGCTTTAAATCATCCATTTTTAGGATCAGACGCTAAAATGAGGCTTGGAAACTGATGGACTGATCGGATGACATTTGCATTATGGTTGACCCATAGAGGTCGAGTGTTGCACCGGTCTGTCTACAAACATGTCTTGTAGCATATCCTAATCCCAAACAACCTCATGAACAATAAATACTACATCCATTCGTGCGAGGGAAAATAGTAAATATTCATCGCATCTTACGATCTAACATGGCATAAGTATGTGAGATCTAGGCAGTTTGTTATGTGGATCTCATTAAATAAAAAAAGTTTCCATCCTAAACTTCATACTTCTTAAGTAATGAAATGGGATTAAGATGTACTTTGAACTTTAGACAGTCTGGAAATTTCCTTCAAACAGTTCATTTCCCATATTTATGGGACAAAGGATATGCACGATCCGCGTGAGAAACGGATTGGCTACTCCCCCACCACCTGCCCCGTGGCTGATGGTCGGTGATCTGTGGGCCCTACCATGATGTATGTGTTTCATCCGTTACATTCATCCATTTTTAAAGATTATTTTAGTAATTCATCCCAAAAATTAGAGGTATATAAATCTCAGGTGGTCCACACCACATGAACACAATAGTGATTGGATATCCACCATTAAAATCCTCCTAAGGTCCACTGTACTATTTATTTGACATCCAATCTGTTTATTTGGTAATACAGGCCCAGATGAAGGGAAAAAACAAAAATCAGCTTGATCCAAAACTTTTATGGCCAAAATTTTTTTAATGGTCAACACTCATTCAACACTGTTTCTTATAATGTGGTTCACTTGAGAATGGGATATAACTCGTTTTTGGTATCATACGGTAAACATTTTTGTAAAAATAGATGGACGGAATGGATGAAACACATACATCATAGTGGGGGCCACAGAGCACCGACCATCAGCCATTGGCTGGTCCATTGGCTGGTGTCATTGGCTGGTGTCAGGCGAACTAGCCAATCCGTTCCGATCGGCGTGAGGATTGGTCAGCATCCCGGGACGCGGATTTCCTGCGAAAGCCTTTCGCAGGAAGTTCCTGCGCTGGAAATCTAGGTGGGGCCCGCCTTGAAGTTTGTAAGAAATCTAACCCGTACATCCGTTTTATGAGCTCATTTCAGGACTTGAGAGCACAATTGAGAAGTATCCAGGACTCAAATGGGCCTCACTAAAGGAAAATGTGGGTAGGGAAAATCCTACCGTTGAAACCTCCATGGGTCAACAGTTATGTCTAAATGCAATCCATACCGTTCGTAACGTCCTTATACGGGGATGAACTGCAAAAATAAATTTTACCCTGAAAAAACTTCTATGCCCCACGAATATTTCAACTGTGGAAGTTTAATCCTCACATTTTCGGTCCACTTGGTATTGGATCTGGCTATTTGTACCTGTTGTACTAAAATGAGTTCACAAAACTGATGGACGGAGTGGATTTCTCACAGACTTCATGATGGCCCCACCTAGGTTTCCTGCGCAGGAGCTTCCTGCGAAAGGCTTTCGCAGGAAATCCACGTCCAGCATCCCGTATATCTTTATTCCATTATTAGCATGCGGTAATACGATTCTTTTCTTGAATATCAGCTCTTGCGAATAAATGCAGTGTTTTCTTGGGAGAAATCCTGATGGAAAAGAGCCTCTCTCTGCCCTTTCACCCCTTCACGGGAATCCGCTTTCTACCCGAGAAAGGATCCCCGCGCTCTTCCGTGGTAGAACTCCCTCTCTCTCTCTCTCTCTCTCTTCTCTCTCTCTCTCTCTCTCTCTCTCTCTCTCTCTCTCATTTCACCTCTCTCATTTCACATTCGCAGATCATACATTCGATCTAGGGTTTCTCTCTCTATCTCTCTTCCCTTTTGCATTTTTCATTCGCAGATCAGACATTCGATCTAGGGTTTCTGACTCTCTCTCTCTCTCTCTCTCTCTCCTCTCTCTCTCTCTCTCTCTCTCTCTCTCTCTCTCTCTCTCAGAGATTAGGTGAAAGCTAAAAATCCCCAACTGAGGATAGCAAGAAATGGGTCAGATCCAATACTCTGAGAAATACTTCGATGATTCCTACGAATACAGGTCCGTACGCTGCACATACCTCTTCCATTATCCTTTTTTTTTTTTCCGAAATTTTGATAGATCTCAGCAATTTTTAATTAATTTCTGTCTTTTTTCTGTATGAAATTTTTCATAGGCATGTCGTTCTTCCGCCAGAGGTTGCGAAACTGCTGCCGAAGAATCGGCTCCTCTCTGAGGTAAATTTCGATCCAATTAGGGTTTCAAATTTTCAATCTGCACCTCTGCTTTCTTTCTTTGAGTTCTCACATAAATCGGACGTGTTGCTATGTGGAACATGATCTGTACCGTTTATTGAGTGGGCCTTCTGTGGGATTGGCTGTGGTTTTGTGATCTATATGATTGGATGATTTGAAATGCATGATTGATGAACAATGATGGATGGTGTAAAGGAACAATAGCGATGGTTGCCACTTAATGGGTAGGGCCAACTGATCAGTTCAATTTATGGATGGTTGTTCATCAATTCATAGTGGGGACCACCCATGAACGGTTGGAATCATGCGCTCCCCATGTTTGGATTTTGCAGTTACAGAGATAAGGAAACTAGAGTGCCATAAGTTAGAATTTCCCTTCTGAAAAAGATGGTTTTTTTGCACCATGCACTCTAGTTTTTGTTTGTAGTTTGTACTAGTCGGGTCCGTGATGTGATTCAGTGATCCAGGATGTGGGTCCCACCACTTTGGTAGCCATGCCCCATGGATCTCCTCAATAGACAAAATTCCAGCCATTCAATTCGTGGCCTGCACATAGCCAGCTAGTGATAGAAGTGCAGCAGAAGTCCACATTCAATTGAGAAAATGGCCAAAATTGGTGGCTAGGATCTTCCAATCTGCAAGAGAGTTTTGGGCCATGGTCCATCCATGGTGGGTTGCATCAGACCAACTGCCTTGCTAACTGAAATATGTGCCCCACTTATGCAAGTTAAAAACTCTTACAATCAGATGGTTCGTATGTTAGGGTGAATTGTTTTATTCTCCAAGTTGTTTTGTAATTTACAGCAACAATACACAAACTGAAAGAAAATGGTCATTTGTTTTTGATCACTTGATAGAAGGGGTGGCGTGCAATCGGTGTCCAGCAGAGTCGTGGTTGGGTCCACTATGCCATCCATCGGCCTGAGCCCCACATAATGCTCTTCAGGAGGCCCCTCAATTACCAGCAGCCTCAGGAGAATAATCAACACATGGTCATTGGTAAGTGATGATGTGTGTTTTCTGTGTAGAAATGTTGTTGATGGTTGCCAGCAGTACTGTGAACTTGGAGTGGTCTTTCTGTTGACTGTAGCTTTTCATGGTTGGTGCTGTTTTGGCATTTAAATGTGGTTGTGATGATTCTAGTTAAATAGGATTTGTGGAGATTTGGGTGTATTCCTTGTATCATGGTGTGGATGGAATTGCTCTTCTGGTTTTGTTTTTGGACTGTGCTGGCATAACCTGTGTGGGTGTATGGAGATATTGTGGAGAAGGGGTAGACTCTAATCTCAGTTTTGCACCATTGAAAAGATGGCATTGACTGATCTTCCAACATGCGGTGCTAACTTTCAGCTATGAAAACCATCCAATTTGTGGGTCCCATTGTGGATCAAGCATGTTTATAAAATCACTCTGATGAATGAATCCTAACCATTCATTATGGCTACTAAATGGATTATTAAATTAAAATCAGGCGGTTGATTATGTCTTCCATGGTGCAATTTCTGGTTAAGCTCCATTCACAGGTGGTCAGACTGAGGCATCCAGATCTCGTAGGTGAAAGGCTGCTGATTCCTTATTTCCTGTGTAGGCATGGCTGAGGCGTCCAGATCTCGTAGGAGAAAGGCCGCCCCGACTGTAGACGAGATGCTAAGGGCCGAGCTCCGAACGAAGACGGTCGTTCGGAGGCGGCAGGCGGCTCCTCGCGGTGAGGGCCCCTCGGCTCTAGTTTCTGTTGTTGCAGCTCTAGCTGCAACCCCAATTTCCGTTGCTGTAGCCCCGGTTGCAGCTCCTGCTGTGGCTGAGGCCGCAGCTGCCGATGCTCCGTCTCCACATCCCCCTCCGGCCGTTGCCCCTCACACTCCCCCTGTAGCTCCTGCACCCCGCATTGTCGTTCCCTCTTCATCCGAGCGGGAGGAGGCCGTTCGGACGGCTGATGCCATGCTCTCCCCTCTCGAAGTCGGGGATGACCACAGGGCTAAGGCTCAGGCCTTAGTAGGGAGCAGAATTGATGCCGGGGAAGCCATGGGATCGCCCCAGGTGGGGACGAGCGAAGAGAGATTCGAGCCAGGCTACCACATGTCCTGCCTGGCTCACTGGGCGGCGAAAAATGCCTCGGAGGAGGAGATAGCCAACCTCCTTGACAAATCAGATGAATCCTTCATCAATGACATGACTTCTGTCTTCTACCGGGTACTTTCGTTATCCTTTCTTGCTTTCAGTTTTCGTTGTATTCGGATGCTTATTCTCTTTCCCCCTTTTTCTTTGTTTCAGTCCGTCCCGAAGCTTCTTCTAATTTGGGAGAGACTGCGGGAGTTCAAGAAGAGAGAAGCTGAGGTGGATGCCCTTAAAGGCGAGGCGAGGATCTTGCGAGATGAGGCGGCCTTCCTCCGGATGGAGCAAGCTGAACTGCGTCGGCAGCTTGAGGATGGGAGAGCTCGAGAACTCCAGCTGCAGGTGGCCATGAGCGAGCTTGAGACGCGATGCGGTGCGGCGGCGGACGAGCTGACACGAGGCAGGGCCCATGCGGATTCGCTGGCCAAGGAGAATGCCCGATTGGGAGAAGTCTTGGAGCGAACTAGAGCCAAGGCAGCAGAAGAATAGAGCCGAGCCGTCTCCCAGGCGAAGGAGGCTCAGCGAGCTGAGGACGAGGCCTCCCTGGCCGTAGCGGTGGCCGCTGCAGTGGAGGCCTTCAAGGCTTCGAAGGAGAGGGCGACCGAAGCCACCAAGTTTTACAAGTGTGGCTTGGATGCCTATATCGAAGCGGTCCAAGACTTGTATCCGGACCTCAACCTTGAGCCATTGTTGCCCGAAGACGCCGGAGAAAAGCTTGCTGAAGATGTCCGCCCGGATCAGGGTCCCAGCTCCCCGGCTCCTCCCCCTCTGACCTCATAGATTGGATCATTTACCTTTTTCAAGACTTTTAGAAACTTGGTTTTTTTGAATGATGTGATGGAGAATATTTTGACCCTCTGAAGAGGGCGCGCGAATGATGATTTTTGACCCTCTGTAGAGGGCACATGGATGATGATTATTTTTTTTTTCTTTATATGTAGTTAGTTTTTGGATGTTGATTGTTGTTTACCGACCTGATTTATCGACAGGTCGGTTTACTGCATTGCTGAGCTGACTCTTTGATGGGCCAGCCTGTTCCAATGTCATCTTGTAGAAATTGAATCTTTCACGGTGTCACCGCTGTTAAGTCCGGATCCCCAAGGGATCAGCTTGTCCCACAACTGGCGAGGAACCTTTGATCTATCCGTTAGTTGGGTGATGAGCCGACTCCTCTGTCGAGGAGTCGGGTCATCCATTGGCTTTTTCCTTAACTAAGAGAGGATGCCTTGTCGACTTTTTGTGGGATAACGTTCTGACCCCTTTAAGGGATCAGCTCGTTTAGTCCGCTTCTGCATATGAGAGGCAACTTTTCCTTAGTAGGTAATCTGTTCATGTAGATAGGAAGTGGTGAATTTCATTGAGAGCCTTAAAGGCTAGTCGCTCGGAGGCATACATTTATTGAGAGCCTTAAAGGCTATTCTATCATGGATAGTAAACTTTTAGGTGTTCGGCGTTCTAGGGGTGGATCTCCTCAATAGACAAAATTCCAGCCATTCAATTTGTGGCCTGCACATAGCCAGCTAGTGATGGAAGTGCAGCAGAAGTCCACATTCAATTGAGAAAATGGCCAAAATTGGTGGCTAGGATCTTCCAATCTGCAAGAGAGTTTCGGGCCATGGTCCATCCATGGTGGGTTGCATCAGACCAACTGCTTTGCTAACTGAAATATGTGCCCCACTTATGCAAGATAAAAACTCTTACAATCAGATGGTTCGTATGTTAGGGTGAATTGTTTTATTCTCCAAGTTGTTTTGTAATTTACAGCAACAATACACAAACTGAAAGAAAATGGTCATTTGTTTTTGATCACTTGATAAAAGGGGTGGCATGCAATTGGTGTCCAGCAGAGCCGTGGTTGGGTCCACTATGCCATCCATCGGCCTGAGCCCCACATAATGCTCTTCAGGAGGCCCCTCAATTACCAGCAGCCTCAGGAGAATAATCAACACAATGCTCTTCAGGAGGCCCCTCAATTACCAGCAGCCTCAGGAGAATAATCAACACATGGTCTTTTGGGATCGGTTCAATTTTGTTGGCTGCGTTCCAAAATCAGCAGCGTCTTTACTTTCAGCCTGGCAGGGGCCAAAGTTTGGTAAAGTTAAAACTAAAATTTGGAGATTGGCGATCATTGCTATTTGGTGGGTGGTCTGGAAGGAGAGGAATGATAGAATGCTTCAACGACTCTCAGGCTACAGCTAGATCAGTGGGATCTTTTGTCAAAAAGTTAATTGTAGAATGGGTGACAAATGTTTTGTGCTTAAAAGATTATGATCTTACTTTTTTAGGTTCTTAATTTTGTCCTTAGGCTGCTACCTCAGCAGTCCCCTTTGTTCGTTTTTTTCTCTCTTTAATATATTCTTTCAGTTGCTTTCAAAAAAAAAAATAATAATAATCAACACACGGTCATTGGTAAGTGATGATGTGTGTTTTCTGTGTAGAAATGTTGTTGATGGTTGCCAGCAGTTCTGTGAACTTGGAGTCGTCTTTCTGTTGACTGTAGCTTTTCATGGTTGGTGCTGTTTTGGCATTTAAATGTGGTTGTGATGATTCTAGTTAAATAGGATTTGTGGAGATTTGGGTGTATTCCTTGTATCATGGTGTGGATGGAATTGCTCTTCTGGTTCTGTTTTTGGACTGTGCTGGTGTAACCTGTGTGGGTGTATGGAGATATTGTGGAGAAGGGGTAGACTCTTATCTTAGTTTTGCACCATTGAAAAGATGGCGCTGACTGATCCTCCAACATGTGGTGCTAACATTCAGCTATGAAAACCATCCAATTTGTGGGTCCCATTGTGGATCAAGCATGTTTATAAAATCACTCTGATGAATGAATCCTAACCATCATTATGGCTACTAAATGGATTATTAAATTAAAATCAGGTGGTTGATTGTGTCTTCCATGGTGCAATTTCTGGTTAAGCTCCATTCACAGGTGGTCAGAGATTTGGATGGTCTGGTTGCCGAACAACTGTGCGATGTATATGATTTGAAGTCATCACCATTTTACAATGGTTTAAAACTAATGTTGGAGTCCAGGGCGGTTCACCACCCCCATGAGGCGTTTAGTTGGTTGAAGTTTCCTGTCCTTGTATCTACACAAGTTATGCAAGTGGTTTTGTTTTGTTTCAAGTTTTGGAGATTTTGGGTTTTTATCTTTTTTCATTTCTTCAGGAGAAATAGTAACGCAGCTGCTGTATGTGAACTATCCCAGACAAGCAATTCTCACCTACCGACTTTTCATGTGTAGAATATCCTGCCCCGGGCCACAAAATGATATGATTACTTGGTTTGAACTTGAGGCAAATCCACATACCATGTCGGCCAGACAATTACATTTAGTCATGTGATTAGCTAGCTGTCCATTAGCTGTACATTGATCTTGACTTATTAGCGTACCCAATGAGTGGATTGGCCCAATTTCTATAACAAGTTTCGTGATGACTCACCTTTTGCATGTGTATCGAATATTTTGCAAATGTAACACCTGGCTGGAAACAATGCAGAATGTGAAAGTTCATATACAGTTGCTGCATGTGATCATTTTCTCTTATTTTCTTTGTGCAGGGCGCAGTGTGGGAGTTGTTAATATTTGCCCTGTGCTACACTAGCTAACAACATTTTTAAAATGGTTACAATTCATTCAATGCGCAGTTGGTGGCATGCATTTATGGCCGTCCATTTACCATAATCCCTGTAAAGATTGGATCATTGCCCAACCATCACGATCATCTGTGACCATCTGTTTTTGCCTAATTGAATTGGACCATTTGATTTTATAGATCCCAGACCCAGTTGAATGATAGGATCGATTTCCGTGGTTCTCAAGCTGTCCTCCATCCAGAGTGAGCCCCACTTGTTAGATGGGTCACCATGATTTGGTACTGTGGTGAGGTGGCACCTTAGCCTAACCAATACCTCACAACTTCGAATGTCTGGGCCCTGTTTGGTAAAGAAGATTGTTGCTGGGATGGTATTGACAATGAGTGACCCTTGCCGGGTCCTTACTCTTGCTCGGGTGGTGGAATCTCAGGAGTTTCAACACCCGGTCAAGGGTTTGAGTACCCATAGGTGGTGAAATTCCACTAGCGTGAGTGTGTGGGGTGTGTGTGGGTGTGAGTGACCCTTGCGTGAAAAAATCATCTTGATGGGAAGATCCTAATCGTCCAAATTTTAGCTGTTTTCTACTCCATGAACGGGTTAGTCGTATTTCTTTTTTAATAATCTATTTGAAGGCCTTGATGAAAAAAAAAAATGCATGTTTTTCTACTCCATGAATGGGTTAGTCGTATTTCTTTTCTACTCCATGAACGGGTTTAGTCGTAGAATCATTGATCTATTGTACAACTAAGTAACATGTTTTTTGTATCAAATCCATTTTGAATTTTATTGTCCCTCTAGTGAAGATGGTTTGGATTTTCGGGGCGGCTCATGCAGGTGAAATACCTTTGAATCATGAAAGCAACTCACTAATGTAGATTTTTTACTTTGGCATGTGAAATCATTTCTTTTATGACACTATGTATATAAAAATTTTTGCATGTCATCAGGATATGTGTGTGGGACTGCCTGTACCATTTTAGTTCTGTCTTTCTTCAATAAAGCAGTGGTGTGTCTGTATTGAACTGAAACTTGAATTTAATGTCTGGAACATGCTAGATTGGGCTCTTAGTCAATTGGTGAGTTTTGGACTCTTAGCATCTCTGTTTCAGCATTTCACTAAGCATGCACACCATCCTTATGCATCTTATTCCATGTTGATATTTACATTCAAGTTGACGTTCTTTTAAGAGTGATGCAGAGAAATTATTATCTGTAGTTTATCTTGGGTTTGGAATTTTGTTTCTGTACTTGATTATTTCATTGCTTCATGTATGTTTAACAAGTTAATAATTTCAACAGTTAAATAACTGATTAGAGTTTTTTGTCCATTCAAAACATTGGAACTGATGGTTCTTTCATTTTCAGCTGACTGAGAGGATCGCTATTCTGTCTACCTACTATTACGGTGAGGATCAAACCACCCAAGATCCCATAAGTTTATGATGTGCTCCATATTTCTTGTTCTTTTCATTTATTTCTATGAATAACGTGATGGAATTCACCATATCTTCCTGCCAATGGTGTTTTGGGATTTGAGTGTATTCTAAAATCCAATTTTGCAGGGTTTTTGAAATGCAATTTTGAGGTGAAGACTCTTTTTTGCAATGTGCTCTGTTGCAATCACTTGAGTGGTTTTGTTAACATCTGTTTCAACTTTAGGTTGCTTGCATTTATGAGTAGGTTTTGATGTTTCATGTGTTGACTATTACAAAATGATTTAATTGTGTTTTAAATTTCTTTGAATCCTTCAGGTACATTTAAATTGACACCTCAGTTTACAGAGGATTATCCAAATAAGCCACCAACAGTTCGGTTTGTTTCTAGAATGTTTCATCCAAACAGTAAGTTGAAGAGACAAGTACACATTATTTCTGTTTGCCTTTAAAAAAAAAGGCTATTGTTTGCCTTTTACATATTTAGATCAGACCAGCAGTGTTCATTCTTATGCCTGTCTGTACATCAACTGATTGGGAATGGTATGAAATCATTTGACCTTGTTCCTAGCATTGGAGACTTTTTCATTACTTGTACTCTCTCATATGATATTTGCTAGCTATCAGTAGATTGAATTGTTGGGAATTTCAGTTTTATCCATCTGAATTGTACCATCATTTGCCCTTTTACTTCCCATCAGATATTATACCTCTTGATTTAAAATAAAAAAATCTTACATTCTATTGCACCCATATTTGCTATTTACATCTTGAAGCATGGGTCTCCAGTCTCCTTTTCATTTCCTGGAAATTCAGGTTTTCATTTTCCATTGTGTATCAAACTGAAACTGAAGATTACAAGGCACTTCTTGATTAAAATGTTACTGTTTTCATTGGCAATTGTATGTTCTATTAGAATAAAAGTACAGATAGCTAGGACACTTCTTTCCTCTGTACAAGTTACACAGGCTCTTGGAAATAAGTTTTCGATTGCGTTAATATGTATTTTGATGCAATATTGAGTTGAATTCCAATCTCTAACTCTGATACCAATTAATTTCTTTTCGCTATTTTGTTTTGTAGGTTTTAGGCATGGATGAATGGGAGCTATAGATCGATGGATTTTTTTTTTTTTTAATTATTTTTTTGAAACTATTCGATTTATTATTGTAAATATTATTCGCGGCAGCTCGATGCATGTGAAGGGGGCACATAGGCATGTATTTTTTAATAGGAAAACAATCACTAGGCACAATCGACTTCCTAAGAGGAATGTGAAATCAAGTGGGCCTTGACCAAAAAGGTCAATGATAAGGTCCATCATTTTATGAGTTGGAGAGGTAGAACTCATAAAATGGGACTCACTGTGAGTCGGGCATCTATTTTGTGTCATTTCCTCCTTTTTTATTATAAACTGAATGTTTGCAATCTAATGAACCTGTACATCCAAAACTGCAGGCAACATGAAGCTGTCATAGGCAATGGAAAAGAGAGCTTAACTAGTAAGGCATAGGGAAATAAATAAAAGAAAAACCAAATCACAATTATAGATGCGTTTACAAATGCATATGCATTATGGAATTAGGAGCCTAAATGCTAATATCAGTGTTAGTAAAGTTAAATCAGTCTCACATGGATCAAGAGCCAAAAATTCAAATACCATAACCTGCCGTACAAACTGTCGGTAAATCCCACATGCAGCGGCGGCCAGGACAACTGCCAGTAAATCCCACATGCAGCGGCGGCCTGCACAACCACCAGTAAAGGGAACACGACTGCCGGTAAAGCCTTTACTGACCGAGGCTTTACCAAACCACGGGCAAAGGCTATGCTGGCTGTTTTAAGGCCAGTTTTCTTGTAGTGGTAAATGGTTAACTCTCATCAAACCATTGGACTCCAGTTTCAGGAACTTGTGTCTGCAGCATGCGTTAGGAATCATAAGGTATTGCTCGTGGCTCCAGTTTGCTGAGGACCTAGATTTCCATACATGTGATGCAATCGATCAGTAATCTCGACTGTTCATCTAATCTTCACTATAAGATATACAGCTGGTGTCGCTGCTTCTAAAATCTTCACTATAGGAATTTCCTAACCTTTGAAATTCTGACTGGTGGCCCTCTAATAGGGGGTTAGAAAGTTTATTTTTATTTTTATTTTTATTTTTATTTTATTTTAATACTCCTATACATAGCGGTCCACCATTTAAATGGTTAGGATCGATGAATTTCCTAACAGAAGGATTTAATGTGCTTAGCAAATACCACTTTGCGGAAGGTAACCCATAATTCCATTATCTGAGGGTGGTCTCACCTGCAACTAGTTGTCGTGTGGTGTGCCCACTGTGGTGTTTTTATGGCATCCAACCGGTCTAACAAGGTTACCCCATAATAGAAATGGATTTTTCAAAAATAATGATGATCCATCCATTAAGTGGGCTACAATGTCAATTTCAAGGTCTTTGGATGGGGTATGGACTACTGGGTGTTGGAATGTATCATCATCGTCATCTAAGCCTTATCCTAATTAATTGGAGCTGTTAAATAAATCCTGTTATGCTATATCACTGTAACAAGGGCCATACCTTCTGGCAGACCATCAGTCTCCAAGTTTTTACTTATTACCTCTGTCCATTCTCATTTTGGCACAAGGATTTGGAATTCTCCAGTTGTGTTCGGCCATTGGATTCTGAATCCCTTGTGATCCAAAAATATCTATGCACTTAAAATTATGTAATATATTTACTTGAGTTTGAATTTAATTACTAAATAAAATTTACTATCTCCAATTAATCTACATGTAATGTTTGACACAGTGATGGTAATAAGTTCGTTGTAATATTGGAAGCTTTAGGTGTGCCACAAGCATAGACTCACAACTGACTGACTAATCAATTCGTTGATTTGCAGGGCCTAGAGCTGAACACGAGTCGAGTTTGAGTTGAGCTAGGCTAAGCTCGGCTCAGCTCTACCCCACCATGACCCAAGCTCGAGCTCAACTCATCTCGATCTTTGAGCTCACACCTCTAGCTCGCCTCGGTTCGTTGGTTCGAGTTGAAAATCTGCACCCATGTGCTGTGCTATACCCATTTAGCTTGATTGGTTGGGCTGGGTCTGAGCTTGGGGTCTTTAAGGTCATCGGTTGGCCATCGACATGGTTCGGGCCTTCAAGCAAATGAAGGAATGGTCGCCGACTGACTCTAGTGGGCATAAGAATTCTGGTCTAGAACTGGTCTAGTGAGCATGATAGCTGATCATGGTCGACAAATTCAAGAGGACATTATAGGCCTGATATAGGATCATGGTTTAGAACATGCCCCATACAATTTTGTTTATTGGATTCGGGAGTTAGTTGATACTCTGGCTGTGTATGACGCTTGATATGCATGCACTTGGAAATGGTACACATGGCATGTTTATCTCTAGGTAAACTCACTAAATTGTGGAGCCTATACTCTCTGAATTACAGTCTAAATTTCACATTGGTTGAACAATTATAACCTCTGATTCATAGATGCTTTTCTCTTTTCCAGCAAGTGTCCACCAATCTGATAGATTATCAAATGAATGTATTTTTGGTTCATAATACATCTAATTGGTGCACATAATTTAGATAGTTTAGTTTGAATTATGATGCAACATGGAGTAGAATCTTTTAGTAATTTCTAACTAGCCTGCTTATCATCCATCATGATCTGCCTGAGTATCAAACGGTTTTCTCTAATTAGATTGGCTGCCACTCCTCGCAATAGTAATTGTCTGGTCATTTTGTTAGTCTGTTTATGTATGGAATTCGGTTTATGCCACTTCATCCCCTGATAAGTGTCTTGTTTATAGAGCTGTTCAATGTCTATTTCATCCCCTGACAGGGGGTGATTCCTAACTAGTCTCCTGGTCTCATTTCAAAGTTATATCTTCTATTTTCCTTATATTGCTTAATATATTGTTTCTTGTGCAAGTCCTATTCATCAATACTTCAGATTGTAATTATTCTTCACTCTGCTTTCTACTTTTTTCCTTTCCTTTTCTTGCCTTTTCTTTTCTTTTCTAGCTTACTATATCTTGAAGAGAGTCTTCAGTTTCACTACCAGCTTCCACTTTTCAATAGACAAGTCGTCCCGATAATTTGATTTAAGTGTGTCGATAGATTTCCTCGAGATGTGGCTAACAAGCTCATCATCAATCTCAAAATGCCTGCCATACATCTTTTGTTGTTCTTCGACGTTGGTGCTAGCAATCTTTATGGCCACCTTTTGGCCTTTCTTTGCTATATCAACCTGTTTGTGGTTAATCTCAATGGAAGCTATTCGTCCAATATCGATAAAATCCCTTGAAGGAATACAGATTGGAGTGCCGACCTTTGCAATCCCTTCAAGGACATCAACACCCAAGACAATTGGATCTTTTTTGTTGAAAATGCATGTCACGCCCCAAACTCGGAAACCGGGCTCACAAAATTCTCGATCGCCGAATCCGGTGCCGACAACCTCCATAGTACCCCATTCTCGGCTCCCAGCGCCCATACGCCAGATTCCGATTCTAGGATCCTACAAGGAGGATTTTCAGTATGATTTTTTTTTTTTTTTATAATGGAGCATAACCAAGTCACAAAACAACAACACCACATATCCACTATATCAAAAACTTTGAGTACAATGCAGAAAGGGAAATACAATATGAAGATATCAAAGAAAATTCCAAAAGCTCCAGAAGACTGTTGCACGCTCCGAGCTCAACGCTGCTGCAACCTAACGCCACCTGCACGCATCTATCGTGCATAAGCTTACAAAAGCTTAGAGGGTGGTGTAAGTGTGTGCGTAAGGCAAGTGCCGAGTATACAATATCAGAGTAATGCGGAAGTATGCAGGTAAGTCCATGAATGCTATCAGCTGTACCAAAGCTATACGATGCAAGGCATGAATGCTATCGGCCATACCAAGGCCATGCGATACGAGGCCTATGTAGCCAAATGTCATATGCAAGATGCAAAAAAAGCGTGCCAGTACTCATCAAGTACACATATAAGTACAGTTTCTCTCTGGATATCACCGGGGTCTAATACACCTCACACTGACCGCCTCCTCCCTAGCTGCACAGTCAAGCAAGTGGAAGAGACCACACTATCTGCCTGACCAGTAGTCTGTCAATACCTACCCGGCTCGTCGATAGCGGACACATTTGCGAGCTGGTCAAACTCAGCCTAGCTTATAGCCCCCTCACTCAGGCGGATAAGGCCACACTCCCTTCCAACCGACCACGACACAGTGGGAGACGCGGCCTACTGGTAATCGGCACTCGGGCGCTCGTGTATCCACTCGGTCTAGACGTTGGAGCATCTCCTGGTACCAAAAAGGTTCTGGGACTTTCACCTAAGGACATCCTAAGTGCCCACAGTGCTAAAACAAAGTATTTTCGGTATCCGATACGGTCATCCACGATGTGCCTTTGGAGCCACGGCCCCGATGTCGCTAGGGCGTACAGTGATCACAACATACAATGCGAAATGCATGAGTCACACCATACAATCATGCAGTAATCTCGCGCGTACCACGCGCTCATGTCGGGCACTCCGTCTCATATGGAGTCCCGTAATGTCTCAGCCCAACGGCTTATGCTATGATCAAACATTCCTCATATCAAGCATACATATGATGCGTATGGGCATGAATCATAGAGTTACACTAAGCATGTTATAAGGCGAACTATCAACAAGTATGGCCTATCAACGGGCCTTAGGGAGAATTACAAATGCGGACATTTAACCAACATTAGTCTTACAATGTGGACGTCAAACCAACATTGCTCCCAAGGCATGACCTGCCATAATATCAACACACAAACCATGGGGAAATCACACATTACAATAGACCCTAAGGACACCCCGTTGGGCCTCGACCTATGGGTCTTGGATACATCAAATGGGCCGCCTCATATGGGCTTTATATAAATCAAGTGGGCCGCATCAATGGGCCTTATGAACATTGCAATGGGCCATATCCCATGGGCCTTTGAAAACATCACAATGGGCCTCGTAACATGGGTCTCATATATATCAAAGTGGGCCTCGACAATGGGCCACAAATACATCAAATGGGCCTAAACACATGGGCATTATATATATACCAAGGTGGGCCGCATCAATGGCCACAAAAACACATCAAGGTGGGCCTCAACAACGGCCACAAATACACATCAAGGTGGGCCTCAACAACGGCCATAAATACACATCAAGGTGGGCCTCAAAAACGGCCACACGTACATCGAATGGGCCCCATAACATGGGCCTTATGTGTATCAGATGGGTCACACCAATTGGGCCCCATGTATATCAAATGGGCCACTCTAAATAAGTGGTGATAATGATTTCCACCATTTAAAATTCCTAAGGCCCACCATAATGTAAATTTCCCATCCAACCTGTTCCTAAGTTAACATAGGGATAGATGAAGTGGAACAAATATTAGTTTAATCGGAAGCTACTATGGCCCTTAAAGATTTTGAACGTTGGACGTCATTTACTACTACTTAGATGGTGGGGTCCATTTGACTCTAGATTTGACTTATTTTTAGTCACAAGCTTGTAAGGTTATACACACACACACACACATACACACGCACACACACACACACATGCACACACACGTGCACACTCACACACACATGCACACACACGCACACTCACACGCATGCACAACACGTGCACACTCACACACGCCCACCGTCCCCTGGACGGTGGGGTTAAAACAAATACATCACAGTGGGTACCACCGTCCAGGCGGACAGTGGTAATAAGACACATGCATCATTGTGGGTCCCACGTGGGGCCCACCATAACGCTTACTTTCCATCCAACCCGTTCATAAGGTCAAGCAGGCCTGGACGAAGGGGAGAAACAAATTTCAGCTTGATCTAAAACTTCTATGGGCCCAAAAAGTGTTTCAATGGCAGACGGTTCAATTCACACTGTTTCCTGTGATGTGGGCCACCTGAGCTTTGGATGGGCCTGAAATTTGGAGAGGGCCCACGTCAAGCAGGGGCCCACCTCATGAACGGCTTGGATGGCATACATACATCAATGTGGGGCCCACGGCTGGAGCCGTGAGACCCTGCCCGTTTCACGCCAGCGCACGCTGCTGCGTGCATCAGCAGCGTCTGCAACAGCAGGCGCTGCTGCCCTTTTTATTATTTTATTATTATTTTTTTGAAATCGCATTATCTTGCGGTTTTTCGTGTATAGGGCCCGCTTCAACAAAATCCACCCCACCCATTGCCTTTTATGGTTAAATACAGACCAAATGAGCCCAATATTGGGCGTGTTTCGGGGTACAAAAACAGTAGCGTGTTTTTCAATGGTAGAGAAATTGTTTTCTAAACTATGGCCCACCAGAAAAATGGATTGGCCCCATCTTTCGGCTCAACGCCTAAAAGGATCCGTAGAATGGAATGGACGGCGTGGATTGACTACATACATCAAGGTGGGGCCTACATGAGTGGCCCTTCTCCAATGCTTGGAAAGCCAAGCTCATATTTGTGTTTTCTTTCCAGCAACGTCCAGACGCTGGACGTTTTTTTTTTTTTTTTTTTTGGGCTTAACAACCATATTTAAGGTGGGCCCTGTTTAGGTGGGCCACCACATGATGGAAGGTGTGAGTATAATACATATAAGATGGGCCCCACCCATGGACGGCTTGGATAAAATACTTATTTCATGGAGGGGTCCATTCAAGTGGGCCACACAACCTCGTCACCATCACAAAAAAAAATTATAAAAAGAGAGGGAGAGAGAGAAAAGAAGAGAGTGGGACACGCGTGATGGAGGGACCACGACACTATGGGCCCTCCCTTCCATGATCTACATCATAAATCAAGTGGGTCTCATAACATGTGGGCCCAAAAAAATTGAAATCAAACGGTGGAGATCCTTTCTCCACGAAAATAGACGGTCTAGATGACCCATATACAAGCTAGGAAGGTAAACATCATGATGGGGTCCATGGAGAATGGCCCCATCATGGAATGATATTGATGATCAAGATGGGCCATCGGCCACCTCCTAGGGTCCAAAGTGAGATCCAAACCATTGATCGGTAGGCCTCACTTGGCCCATCATAAAAACATGAAATCTAGGCTATGGAAGCACCCACCTAGCGATCTCCTTGGTCCGTTGGAAAGCCACTCTCCTTATGCTTCACTTTGATGGTGGAGATGAGAAATGGATGGTTAGGATGAGAGATCTTGGGATGGGAAAGTGGGCCACCAAAAATCACTTTTCTCTCTTAGGAAGCTTGGACGTGTGGGCTCTCTCTTGCTTGGAAATGGTGTGAGAAAAGAGGGAGAGAGAGAGAGTTGTAAGGAGAGAGGGATGGGTGTGATGGGTGAAAGGGTGAGGTGAGTGATGGATGTGGTACTTGACATGTAAGGTGGTGTAAGAGAGAGGGTGAGAAAGAGTTGACTTTGGAGAGAGAAAGCATGGGTTGCTTTGTACTTGACATGAGGTGATTGATGGGTTGATGGTTGATTGATTGATTGATGGATTGATGAGACATTTTGTAGAGATTCTCTTGGAATTACAACGCGCGGTGTAAGACCCGTATCTTAGACCGTACCGTTCCGTAGACTCCCGCGGTCTTCCCGATAGAATTCCGGCAACCTTCGACCCTTAACCGACGTTTGCGGACGACCCTGATTCATACGCCGTTAACCCGAGTCGACTCAAACCGAGACTTGTATCCTTGCGACCGCACCGTCGCCGCGGTTCCGATGCCGCGACTCGCGCGCCGAGGTGATATTCTGGTCAAGAGATGTAGGCCAGCGTTCGGTGCGAGGAAAACGCCGCGCGTACGAATTCCGAGAGAATCTCTACGAGATGTCACATCAATCACCCATCAATCACTCCCATCAATCCATCACTTCTCACCCTTCTCCAAGCAACCCCAAAGTCAAAAAGTTCTTACACCACCCATGCTTCCCTTACACCTTTTACCCCAAAAGTCAAAAAGATGCTCTTACACCCATCACCACCACATCAACCATCCATCACCCATCTCTCTTTACAACCCTCTCTTTCTCTCATTTTCAAAATACCTTCCCAAGCAAGAGAAACCCTTCACACGTCCAAGTCCTTCCCCATTTCTTCCAAACCACAAGTGTGGCCCACCCTCTCATCTCCCATCTCCACCATCCAAACCCCATCTCCTCCATTAGAATCCAAGATAAGGAGCTAAGGAAGCCTAGGGTGCAAGAAGAAGGCGGTGGGTGATTTTTTTAAATTTTTGTTTTCATAAATTTTGTTTGATTTAAGGGCCACATGTAGTGGGACCCACCTTGATGTATGCTTATATTTAAGAGGGGCCCATAGTGGCAGGGCCCCTCCGATATTGCCGATGTCTCCCTCTTTCTCTCTCTCTTTTTCTATGATTGTAGCCCACCTAATATATATGTTTATCATCCATGCCATTTTTGGTGGACCCCATCTATGTGGGACACACCATGATGTTTATATGCCATCCCAACCATCCATTGGGGACCCACCTTGAGGTGGCTACTAGTGGGGGTGGCTGCCAGTGAAGGGTGATCTGATGTGGGCCCACACAGCCGTATAGCTCAGGTGGCTGGAGTGAAAGGTGCCTCGTTTCAACGCAGGGAGTCTTGGTATCAATCCCTGTGGAGGTGGCTAGCATGTAGTATGTGTACTCACGTGGAGGGTGGACTGACGTGGGTGCACCAACAGTGATGTGTGTGCAGATGGTGGAGTCCATGGGACCCACCCACGTTGTCCATCCATGGGCCACACCATTATATGTGTTTCATCCAAGCCGTCCATCCATCCTGACGGTCGTCCATCCATCCTTGATGGTGGGGCCACCTTGAGGATGCGCTGCATCCACCGTCCAGCCCATGGACGGTGGATCCCAGCCATGATGTATGTGTTTTACATATGCCATCCATCTATTTTGATGATGGGACCCACTGCCATCTTGACGGCAGCAGTTCTGTGGGTCCCATGTGCGCTCAGGACCGTCCAGATGGAGGGACCCAGGTCCATCATTCAAGTGGCAGACTAAGTGAAAGACACCTCGTTTCAAACGCTGGGGCCCATCCACAGCTCCAGTGATAGACTGAGTGGAGATACCTCGTTCAACGCTTGAGGTCTTGGCATCGAATCCAGCGAGGGTGGCCTCCACGTGGGACCCACCTAAGTATTGGGTGCGGCTAAAACTTGGCCTGACCCTTCATTCAAGTGGGACACCCACGATGGGTGGGCTGGATTCGTAGTCCCCATCTCGGTGGGCCCAAATAAATGATGATGAATGTTTTAATGAAGGGCATCCCTCTCAACTGTTGTATCTTGTGTGGCCCACACAAGTCATGGGCTGACTTGATTTTTGAGACCAAAGCCCACGCTGAAATGGTGCATCTGACCAATGGGTTGGATGTTGGCAAACATCAACGGTGGGGCCCACACCGAACAACCTCATGGGACGTTAACAATCAGCTCGAGCTCCTGTACCTTTTTCCCATGTATTTATATAATATATTATACTATATCATATAATATATAAGGTATATATATACTATAGTGGTGGGCCCTACGTGGGACCCACCTACTTTTTGTTTCAGCAAAAGACAAGGAAAGAAAAGAGAAGAAAAGAAAAAAAGAAAGAAAAGGTGGAAAGGTGCAGCCACGTGCTGCACCCTCTTCATCCCTCTCTCTCTCTAGTTCTCTCTCTCTAGCCCTCTCTCTATCTCTCTCTAGCTCTCTGTCTCCATCTCTCCTCTACCTCTCTCTCTATCTCTCTCCCTGTAACGTAAATGGGCTGTAGGCCCCACATAATGTATTTGTTTTATACATGCCGTCCACTCATTCCACAGGGACAGTGGGTCCCACTACTGTTGACATCCGTCGAGCCTGTGGGACCCATCATGATGCATGGGTTGTACCCAATCCGTCCAACCATCTTAGAAGCTCATTTTTTTATGGCATGAGTTAAAGAATGAGTCGGATCAATAGTTCAAGTAGACCCCACTTTGGTATATGTATGGGGCTTATCTTGGTTTATTTGTGACCCATCCGTTGAGGCCCACCTTGGTATACATAAGGCCCAAGTGATTAGGCCCACCTTGCCATAATTATGGCCCGTTGTTGAAGCCACTTTGATGTGAATGTAAAGCCATGTTACGAGGCCCATTGTGATGTACTCAAAGGCCCAGGGGTTATGGTCCATTGCAATGTACATAAGGCCCATTGATTGGTCCATTTGATTCGGCCCATTGATCAACCCATTGATTCGGGGTCCCACCATGATATATGTAATAATGTTTTTGCCTGTTATGCCCTGGGAGCAATGTTGGTTTGACGTCCACATTTATGGGCAATGATGGTTAGATGTCCTCATTGCGACCTTCCCTTAGGCCTTGTTAGGCCCATTCTCTTCGTGGGTTAACCCAAATAGGTGGGCCCCATTCGCCGTATGTGATTGTTCGGTGTCGATGGTTGAGGCCGGCGCTGATTATCGACCCTGATATCGGTGCCGATTGTCAAGGCCGACGCCGATTATCGACCCTGATTACCGGTGCCGATTATCGATACTCGAGGCCGACGCTGATTATCGATACCGAGTACGAGCATGTGATAGACGTGATATCATCATACATGTCCATACGCATCATCTGCATGCTTGTGATGAGATGAGTGATTGATCATAGCACCTGCCTTTGAGCAGATTGTTTATGGGCTCCCTGATAGGCGGAGTTGCCCTACATGAGCGCGCGATACGCGCAAGATTACTGCATGACTAGATTGCGTGATTCATGCATCTTGCATCGTGTGACATGTGTACTGTACGCCCTAGCGACATCAGGGCCATAGCCGCCACAGGCATATCGTGGTTGACAGTATTGGATACCGAAAATCTTGTTCTACATGGGGTGCTATAGATATCCCTGGGTGGAAGTCCCTAAACCCTTATGGTACCAAGAGGTTGCTCCAGCGTCTAGATCGAGTGGGTACAGGAGCGTCGAGTGTCGATTACCAGACGGCTGCGCTTTCCACTGTGTCGTGGTCGGTTGGAAGGGAGTGCGGCCTTACCCCCCCGAGAGGAGAGGGCAATGCTAGGCTGAGTTTGACCAGCTCGAGGAATGGGTCCGCTATTAACGAGCCGCGCCTGATATTGGCAGGCGGATAGTGAGGTCTCTTCCACTTACCTTATTGCGCGCGATGGGGCGACAATCTGGTTTAAAGTATACTAGACCCCGGTGATATTCCAGATTTGAGCTGTATTGATATGTAGATATAGATGAGGATTTGCATGCTTGAGTTGCATCTCGCATTGCATGGCCTTGGTATGACCGACATCATTCATCCCTAGCATCGCATAGCCTTGGTACGGCTAATGGTATTCATGGATTCACCAGCATGTTCCGCATTACTCTGATACTGCATAATCATATTACTACCTTGCGCACACACTTTCACTACCCTCTAAGCTTTCTATAAGCTTATGCACGACCGTTGCGTGCAGGTGACGCGAGGACGCAGCAGCACTGAGGCAGGAGCGCAGAGCAGCTCTTTTGGAGCTTTTTATCCATTCTCATTGTATTTCCCTTTATGCTCATTGTACTTGTAAAGTTTTTGATCATAGTGGAAATGTGATGGAATTTTTGGTTGTTGTTTGTGGGTTATGCATTTGGTTATGCTTATTACGAATCAAACTGACATTAGAAATCCTCCTCGTAGCATCCCAGGATCGGAACCTGGCGAATGGGCGCCGGGAGCCGAGAATGGGGTTCTACGGAGGCTGTCGGCGCCGGATTCGGCGATCGGGAATTTTGTGAGCCCAGTCCCCGAGTTTGGGGCGTGACACGCGGAGTTTTCTCTAACGGAGCACGGGCCCACATCTTCTGATCACGGTATCGGATCGGTGCGTGAGTCGCGGCGTTGGAACCGCGTCGATGGTGCGGTCGTAATTATACAGGTCTCGGATTAAGCGGACTCGATTCTACAGGATCCGACTTAGGGTCGATCGCAAACGTTGGTTATCGGTTGCGGATTGCCGGACTTCGACGGAAAGGATCGCAGAAGTCGACGGAACAGTACGGACTAGGTTATGGGTCTTACAATGCAGTTCGACATACTCTTTAGAACACAGGGGAAGACTGCATTCTGTAATTTGAGGATCTTAGGATTCCTCTATATATTATGTTGAAAACGTGGAAGCAGCCATTCCCTCAAACTAGACAAGGATGGTACGTCTCTTGTTAAGAATGCACATGTGTAGTTCATCAAACAATACATTATGTGATATCGTGTGCATGATATTTATGTTGTAATTACAGTTATCTATAATAATAATAATTTGTTCATTATAGTGCATTCACAATAGTTATCATTGTGGTTATAGTTATTCATTGTGTGACAGGTTTTCAGGTGAGATGAACGAGTTTCAAAACAAAGCAGTCTGCGGTTTTGAGAAGCGATTCCCAGGATGTATGTATGTTTCAGGGGCCATCTACACCTTGAAAGTATATAATGGAAGGTAAGGAAAACCCTCGAGTTCTCTTCTTTGAATCATGAAAAGGTATTTGTGTTGAATCCCATGCATTTGTGCTGAATCCCATTCATTGGCAATATTAGGCATGTTCATGAGCAGGACATGCATAATTCCGTAAAAATTGATGGAGCAGACCCGGATGTGCGTTGGAGCTATCCGGATGTTGAACGGTGGTCCCTGGAAGGTGGGAACCGCTGTTATGACCATGATGAAGCTGTCCATTTCCTATGGACAGCATTGGAGGGGCTTGACCATTTGGACAGGCCATGTTTATGTATTTTCTCGAAATTAATGGAGCAGACCCGAATATGCGTCGGAGCTATCCGGATGAGCGGGGGTCCCTGGAAGGTGGGAACCGCTGTTATGACCATGATGAAACTGTCCGTTTCCTATGGATGGCATTGGAAGTGCCTGGCCATTTGGACAGGCCATGTTTATAATTGTATTTATAGGGACCACACCCTTAACCTAAACCCGAACCCATTCTCAAATCCAAAAACCTATAACCTAAACCTAAACCTTAACCGAAACTTGAAAACCCAAACTTAAACCGAAACCAAAACCAAAACCTTTTCCTAAACCTATAACCTAAACTCAATTCCCTAAAGCTAAACCTACACCTAATCCTAATCTCAACTCCCTAACCTAAACCTAAACCTAAACTTGAAAACCCAAACTTAAACCCAATCCCGAACTTGAACCCAATTTCCTAAACCTAAGCCATAACCCATTCTCAAATCCAAAAACCTATAACCTACCTAAACCTAAACCTAAACCAAAACCTATAACTTAAACCCGAACCCATTCTCAAATACCAAAACCTATAACCAAAACCAAATCCAAACCGATAACCTAAACCAAAACCAAAACCAAAACCAAAACCGAGAACCGAAACCAAAACCAAAACCTAGAACCTAAACCCGAACCCAGTCTCAAATCCCCAAACCTATAACCTAAACCGAAACCGAACCGGAACGGTAAACCTAGAACCGAGAACCGAAAGCAAAACCAAAACCAAAACCGAAAACCTAAACCAAAACCTATAACCAAAACCAAAACCTAAACCTAAACCTAAACCTGAACGGAAACCTAGAACCGAGAACCGAAACCAAAACCGAGAACCGAAACCAAAACCGAGAACCGAAACCAAAAACCTATAACCTAAACTCAAATCCCTAAACCTTAACCTATAACCTAAACCTAAACCTTAACCTATAACCTAAACCCGAACCCAGGCTCAAATCCCAAAACCGATAACCTAAACCGAAACCGAACCGGAACGGTAAACCTAGAACCGAGAACCGAAAGCAAAACCAAAACCAAAACCAAAACCAAAACCTATAACCGAGAACCGAAACCAAAACCGATAACCGAAACCGAAACCGGAACGGAAACCTAGAACCGAGAACCGAAACCAAAAACCTATAACCAAAACCAAAACCTAAACCTAAACCTAAACCTATTCCTATAACCTAAACTCAAATCCCTAAACCTTAACCTATAAAACCTAAACCTAGACTAATAACCTAAAATTATTCTCAAATCCCAAAACCTATAACCTAAACCTAACCTTTCCATAAACCTATAACCTAAACTCAATTCCCTAAACCTAAACCTAAACCTATAACTTAAACACAAATCCCTAAACCTTAACCTATAGCCGAACCTAAACCTATACTTATAACCTAAAACTATTCCCAAATCCCAAAACCTATAACCTAAACCTAACAATTCCCTAAACCTATAACCTAAACTCAATTCCCTAAAGCTAAACCTACACCTAATCCTAATCTCAACTCCCTACCTAAACCTAAACTTGAAAACCCAAACTTAAACCCAATCCCGAACCTGAACCCAATTTCCTAAACCTAAACCATAACCCATTCTCAAATCCAAAAACCTATAACCTAAACCAAAACCAAAACCAAAACCTATAACCTAAACCCGAATCCATTCTCAAATCCCAAAACCTATAACCTAAACCAAAATCAAAACATATAACTTAAACCCGAACCCATTCTCAAATCCCAAAACCTATAACCTAAACCAAATCCTTAACCTATAACCTAAACCAAAACCTACAACCTAAACCCGAACTCATTCTCAAATCCCAAAACCTATAACCTAAACCTAAACCTTAACATAAACCTATAACCTATAACCTAAATCAAATCCTATAACCTACACCAAAATCAAAAACTATAACCTAAACCCGAACCCATTCTCAAATCCAAAAACCTATAACCTAAACCAATAACCTATAACCGAAACCAAAAACCTATAACCTAAACCAAAACCAAAACCTATAACCTAAACCGAACCCATTCTCAAATCCCAAAACCTAGAACCCAAACCGAAACCGAAACCAAAAACCTATAACCTAAACTCAAATCCCTAAACCTAAACCTAAACCTTAACCTAAACCTATACTTATAACCTAAAACTATTCCCAAATCCCCAAAACCTATAACCTAAACCTAACATTTCCCTAAACATATATCCTAAACTCAATTCCCTAAACCTTAACCTACACCTAATCCTAATCTCAACTCTCTAACCTAAACCTAAACATAAACTTGAAAACCTAAACTTAAACCAAATCTCGAACCTGAACCCGATTTCCTAAACCTAAACCATAACCCATTCTCAAATCCAAAAACCTATAACCTAAACCAAAACCAAAACCAAAACCTATAACCTAAACCCGAACCCATTCTCAAATCCCAAAACCTATAACCTAAACCAAAACCAAAACCTATAACTTAAGCCCGAACCCATTCTCAAATCCGAAAACCTATAACCTAAATCTAAACCTTAACCTAAACCTATAACCTATAACTTAAACCAAAACCTATAACCAAAACCAAAACCAAAACCTATAACCTAAACCCGAACCCATTCTTAAATCCCAAAACCTATAACCTATAAACTAAATGAAAACCTATAACTTAAACAGAAACCAAAATAAAAAACTATAACCTAAACCCGAACTCATTCTCAAATCCCAAAACCTATAACCTAAACCTATACCTTAACATAAACCTATAACCTATAACCTAAATCAAAACCTATAACCTAAACCAAAACCAAAACTTATAACCTAAACCCGAACCCATTCTCAAATCCAAAAACCTATAACCTAAACCTATAACCAATAACCTAAACCAAAACCTATAACCAAAACCAAAACTAAAACCTATAACCTAAACCGAACCCATTCTCAAATCCCAAAACCTATAACCTAAACCTAAACCTTAACCTAATCGTATAACCTAAACTCAAATCCCTAAACCTTAACCTATAACTTAACTTAAACCCAGACTTATAACCTAAAATTATTCCCAAATCAAAAAACCTATAACCTAAACCTAACCTTTCCTTAAACCTATAACCTAAACACAATTCCCTAAACCTAAACCTACACCTAATCCTAATCTCAACTCCCTAACCTAAACGTAAACCTAAACTTGAAAACCCAAACTTAAACCCAATCCTGAACCTGAACCCGATTTCCTAAACCTAAACCATAACCCATTCTCAAATCCAAAAACGTATAACCAAAACTAAAACCAAAACCAAAACCTATAACCTAAACCCGAACCCATTCTCAAATCCCAAAACCTATAACCACAACCAAAACTAAAACCTAAAACCTAAACCTGAACCCATTCTCAAATCCCAAAACCTATAACCTAAACATAACCCTTAACCTAAACCTATAACCTATAACCTAAACCAAAACCACAACCTATAACCTAAACCCGAACCCATTCTCAAATCCCAAAACCTACAACCTAAACCTAAACCTATAACCCATAACCTAAACCAAAACCGATTACCTAAACCAAAACCAAAACCTATGTCACGCCCCAGACTCGGTAACCGGACTCACAAGGAACCCGATGGCTGGTTCTGGCCGCAACAGCCTCCGTAGTACCCCATTCTCGGCTTCTGAGGCAGGTTCCGATCCTGAGATCCTACAAGGAGGATTTTCATAACAGTATAATCATTACTAATACGAGTATACCCAAGATCACAGCAAGTAAATTTGAAAATAACAAAGGCACACATCACAAAATCTACTAAGAATTTGAAATTTTACAAGCTTACATAAAGTCCAAAAGGACATACATAAGATAATAGAAGAAAGAAAGGGAGTCTACAACACTGGGTCCTCAAGCTCAGCTCTAACCCAAACTCTGCCACTGTGACGCCTGTCTAGGATCTCCTGCATGCATCAATCGTGCATAAGCTTATAGAAAGTTTAGAGGGTGGTGAAAGTGTGTGACAATAGTGCTCAAAAGAAGATAGAGTGTGCAGAAGGGAGTCATGATCAATACCAATACCACTAGCCTTACCAAGGCTATCATGAATGCAAGAAACTATACCAAGGCAGTACGATAATGCAGGAAGCCATACCAAGGCTATATAGTGCAATGAGTACTATAATACAATGGGTACTGTAATGTGATGAGTACTGTAATGCAATGAGTACTGTAATGCGATGAGTACTGTAATGCAATGAGTACTGTAATGCATTATGAGGCTTACACAGCCGATGCAAATGCAATGCGAAGTAATGTCAGTGCTCATATCCAATCCACATATCAAGTACATTTTCATCATAAGGAAATCACCGGGGTCCAATACACTGCTGAATGACTGCCGCTCTACAGACCCCACACAGTCAAACGAGCGTAAGAGACCTCACTACCCTGCCTGCGGATAGCCAATCACCAGCAAGGCCTGAAGGTAGCGGACCCATTCACGAGCTGGTCAGACTCAGCCTAGCATTGTCCCCTTACATCAGGCGAGTAAGGCCACACCCCTATCCAACCGACTACACGACAGTGGGAGTCACGGCCTAATGGTATAAGGCCCTCGTGCGCTCATATATTCCACTCGGTCACGGCGTTGGAGCAGATCCTTGGTACCAAGGAAGTTTTGGGAATTTCACCCATGGGCATCCTATGCACCCGGTATGCTCAAGTAATATTTCCGGTGTCCAAACATGGCCATCTACGATGTATCTATGGAGGCTACAGCCCTGATGAAGTAAGGGCGATAATGCTCATATGATATGCAATGCCAGATGCATGAATCACACAATCAACCATGCATCGATTCCAAGCATCCAACGTGCTCAAGAGGGGATACTACGTCCCTCGGGGAAGGTATCATGCAATGCCCAATGGTACAATCATAACCACACACACACAGTGTTATTCAAGCATACAATGATGCACATGAGCCATGAAGATGAATTTAATCACATTATATGGCGATATACAATGTATATAACATTCCTCCTATCAAAGAAGGAACCACGAATAGGTACTTAGACAATATCCCTAAGGAATCCAACTTCTAGTGGGGGCCCATTTACCTGGGGTAGCCCACGAGACTAAGCATACAAGTATGTGTCTAAGTAATACAGAAGTGAGTCTAACAAGAGTTTAAGATGAGCATCTAATCACATTTAGATACAATCGGGCCTAGAGGGGTCCATAATGGGGACATTTAACCACCATTCCCCAAGAGGCATCTCAACCACGAACTATATGGATACAAGGCCCAAGGCCTACATTCAAGATAAGAACACAGGTAACCACATACATATATCCCTCATAATAGGCCATAAGAAAAGGATATAATACCACATTTAACAACATGGGCCCCAAGAGGGAAATTAAGGCCCAAGGCTCAATTCCCAATGACCATAGAATCCATGCATTAAGTTGGACTTGGTGGGCAGCCCGCGTACACAATATACGGCCTAAAAAAATAACAAGTTTAAGTTTGGATGAAATGGGCCCTGCTACATCAGCCCAATAACTAGCAATTTAAGGGAGCAACTAAGGGCCCAATACTATCCTTATCTCAGCCCACAAGTCCATCAAAATGGTGGAAGTCGGCCCAATGTATGGTTGAGCCAAGCTAGGACGTCCCAACCCACTCTGGGCCTAAGGGATGTCCCAAAAATCTGATCTAAGATGGGGTCCTCATGTGATCATTAAAGGTGACCCAAAAGAATGCACTGATTAAGCCCAAAGATTATAAGAAAACATAAGCATGTAACACGTACACAAGTTCTCAATATGGTGGGTCCCATGTCCAATAAAGTTTCAACCATAACAATGTACATTTAAGGCCCCTTGATAAATGTTCGGCCCACTCTGCTTCCTGGGCTTGCGAAAGCCCAGAAATTAGTCAAATAAGTGGGAATGATCTCATGAAGGCCAACAATATTTATAGGGGGCCTCACCAGATGGAGGGTGTGTATACATCAAGAAAAGATCAAGTGGGCCTGCTACTGGATTGTGAATTCAGTAGCAACCCAAGACAGAGAGTGCCTCCATGATCGGGCGAACCAAGGCTTGGACGGCCTGGACCAAACTTACGTTAAGCTAGGTTCCACATACATTCACATTGATCCTTAAACAAATAGCCTAGGGTCTATGGTGGGCCTTTAACCACACATAGAGAAACCTATGGGCCTACCTTAGGATCACCCAGGAGGACATCCAACCTCAACTGGTTTCCAAGAGGTAGCCCGCCACTACTCATATTATGTAAGGTCTAAAGCCCAAGCAATGCATGGCCTAATGGGCCATACACAAAGCCCAACTCATAGGCCATATAGTGGGCCCTCAAGTAAGGTTTGAGCCCAATCACAATGGCCATAATTCCACATATTATGGTGGGCTTCATGGGCAGCCCAGTAATTCATTTACATGGGCAAGTTTCACATTTAACACAAGTGAGTTGGGCCTCACTTTTGGCCCAAGTATAGGGTCAGTTTAGTGGGCAGCCAAGGGCTCAACTTCTTGTGTATTATTGCCCCTAAGCCCATCGCAATAGATGGGAGAGTATAGGCCCGAGATCAATGGGCCTATCCAAAAGAACTGAGTCCACAAGGCCTACTTGCTAACACAAACATAAATATACTATATCACATAAGGGCCCTAAAGAAATGACCCAAGATAAAAGTCATCCAATTCATACATTATGGTGGACTTGAGGGCAACCCATAAGTCCAAGAATACACATGGGCAAGGCCTATACCGATAGGGTGGGCCTTGCCACATCAGCCCAAAGACTTAGCAAGGCCCTCCACAATATACATTAATGTGGGCCTTGCAAGTCAGCCCATAATTAAACACTTTATGAGGGCATCAAGGCCCATTAATACACATGATCAGCTTATAGACAGCCCATTGGGCCCATAAATCAATAAGGTCAGCCCTTGCACAATCTTGGGCTCAAGAAAGAAATTTCCAGCCCATTGAGCCTATAAAACTATCAAAATTTCTGGTTAAAGCTAGCCCACAAAACCACCACAAAGGTGGGCCTCAAGGGGCACTAATTAAGGCCAAAATGTCCAAGGAAGGAGGGCAAAGAGTGTCTGCAACACTCCCTTAAATCTGGTGGGCCGCCACGGCTCGAAGAGATCAACTATGCAACAAATTTGGGCCCTTGCAGGAATTCCAGCCCACCCACTTCCTAGGCCTGCTGGAGTCCAGAAATTTATTTAATTTAAATGGGTTACTGACCCATGGTGACCCACACATATCACAGTGGGTCCCACCAGATAAGAAGAGGGGATATACAACACTTACTTCAAGTGGGCCATGCCGTTAGAATGCAGGCCCAGCAGCCCAAGGTAGGGGCATCCCATGGTGGTTAGTCATATGGGCCTGGGTATTTGGCCCAAAATTGACCCAATTTACAGGCCATACCATGGTCAGTCCAGGGGCCTGATGGCCCTGAAAATTTGTAGGATGGTCCTTCCATAGGTGAACCACAACCCCAAAAAATATCAAAATTTTTGGAGATCTAGAAATATTTTAATTAATTTGTATAAAACAATCTGTCCAGAAAATCGGACTGGCTTGGACGTCCCAACGTGGTGGGCCAGTCCGGACATTGCTACGGTGTACACAGGGGTCTATTTGCCCTGCAATTTTGTAGGTGGGTCCCACCATGAGTGGAACACCTCCCTGTAAATTTTCATAATTTTTGGATACTCAGAAGTATTTTAATAAATTCAGAAGTTACAATGTATCCAGGGTGGAAAGTTGCTGGAACAATGCAGAAAATCCAGACTGTCCACCTCACTTAGACCACACCTTTGGGACCCCAATGAAGGTCGGATGGGGCTGAAATTTGGTATGGTTGTAGGTGAGTCATAAGGATACAAGAATCATATATTATTTTGTTTCAGTATTCACACCAAAGATCCAGAAATCAGGCCCCAAGGTGGCCCAAAAATCTGTCCAGGCAGATTTGGACAGCAACATATGTAGCAGAAATCTAGTTGATCACCCATGTTGGCTCACTCTTTTGGAGGTCCAAAAAGGGTCAGTTGGGGCTGAATTTTGGTAGACTTTTAGGTGGGATATGCACCTTTCAGAATCATATATTAGATGGTATAAATCTCCCCACCAAATGGCCAAAAATCGGGCCCCAAGATGGCCCAAAAATCTGTCCAGAAAGTTCTGGACAGCAACATATGACTGATAAAAATAAATTGTAAACATTATTTAAATGGGGATTTAACCCCAGAAAATCATGGTGTGGTCCACCCAAGTGGGTCCCACAAACATCCCATCCATATCACTATCTAAAACATCCTTGCATGCACCCCTTTTTGGTGCATTTAGGGGCCACACGTCCAAGGGATGGACTGTCCAAAAACGTCCTCCCACTTGGAACTGTTTGGATCTTGTTGGTCCACAAGGTGGGCCACACACTCATGTTCAGAGACTTATTAACAAGAAAAGAAGGAGATCGGCCACAAGGGAAGGGTCTCCGCCTCATTGAGGCCCTTCCGCTCATCACGCAAGCAACTCTATCCACTATCACATGATACATACATAATCTATAAGATCAAAGGCTATTAACTTGGGATCTATAGTGGAGATCCATCCTCCACCAAGGATCAAGGGTCTAGATGACCCAAGGATCCCTGATCTAAGGAAGGAAAGAGCATGAAGGGATCCATGGAGGATGGTCCCTTGCATACACATGCATGCAATGTAGGATAAGCTACAAGCCATATCCATGGAGTCTTGGGGCCACCATCATCACCTGATGGGTCCCACAAGCTCCATCAATGGAAGAGGAATGAAGAATAAGAAGGGATGAAATGAAATCTGAAATTAGACATAAAAGAACACCCACCTCAAATATGACCACCAAACTTCCACACTAAGGTCCTTTAACACCAAGGGAGATGGATCAATGGTGGAGATGGGGTTTCAAGGGTTAGATGGTGGGGGATTAAGGAGGAATGTGGCTGGAGAAAATGGGGGATTTGCTGGATTTTTTGCAAATGGGCGAAGAAATGAGGAAATGAGAAGAAAGAGAGAGAGAGAGAGAGAGAGAGAGAGTTGTAGGGAGGCAATCATGGCCTCTCTCTCCTTGGTTAGAGAAACCATAATGGCCTATGGTGACAATAACAAAGTGCTATGCTTAGTAGGTCTCTTGGTGGTGTTTGTGGTTAGTGGTGTTAGTTATGGATCTTTGTATAGTGTGTGAGTAGTGTACCTTGGAACTTGTGCTAAGGGAGGTGGTGGTCCACACATATTCCACCAAAAGTGGGCCACATGATTAACAACCGTATAATGAAATATACACAACTTTTGATCCATAGGTCGGATGGACGCACAAGACACGTCGTTGGAACCGCAACGACGATGCGAACATGATGGCATAGGTCTCGGGTCAATCCAAGTCGGGTCAACGTGACCGGACTCAAGGTTGACTGCAAACACAACCCAAGGGTCGCGGGTCACCGGGATTCGACCGGTAGGACCGCGAGACCAAAATGAATGGAATGCATACTCACGCCACACATACACACATGTAAACTCGGGTCGGGTCTCACAACCTATAACCTAAACTCGAACTCATTCTCAAATCCCAAAACCTATAACCTAAACCTAAACCATAACATAAACCTATAACCTATAACCTAAATCAAAACCTATAACCAAAACCAAAACCAAAACCTATAACCTAAACCCCAACCCATTCTCAAATCAAAAAACCTATAACCTAAACCTATAACCTATAACCTAAACCAAAACCTAAAACCTAAACCAAAACTAAAACCTATAACCTAAACCTGAACCCATTCTCAAATCCCAAAACCTATAACCAAATCCTAAACCTTAACCTAATCCTATAACCTAAACCCAAATCCCTAAACCTTAACCTATAACCTAACTTAAACCTATACTTATAACCTAAAACTATTCCCAAATCCCAAAACCTATAACCTAAACCTAACCTTTCCCTAAACCTATAACCTAAACTTAATTCCCTAAACCTAAACCTACACCTAATCCTAATCTCAACTCCCTAACCTAAACCTAAACATAGACTTGAAAACCCAAACTTAAACCCAATCCCGAACCTGAACGCGATTTCCTAAACCTAAACCAAAACCCATTCTCAAATCCAAAAACCTATAACCTAAACCTAAATCAAAACCAAAACCTATACCCTAAACCCGAACCCATTCTCAAATCCCAAAACCTATAACCTAAACCAAAACCAAAACCTATAACCTAAACCTGAACCCATTCTCAAATTAATAAACTTATGACCTAAACATAAACCTTAACCTAAACCTATAACCTATAAACTAAACCAAAACCTATAACCTAAGCCAAAACCAAAACCAAAACCAAAACCAATAACCTAAACCCAAACCCATTCTCAAATCCCAAAACCTACAACCTAAACCTAAACCTATAACCTATAACCTAAACCAAAACCTATAACCTAAACCCGAACTCATTCTCAAATCCCAAAACCTATAACCTAAACCTAAACCTTAACATAAACCTATAACCTATAACCTATAACCTAAATCAAATCCTATAACCTACACCAAAACCAAAACCTATAACCTAAACCTGAACCCATTCTCAAATCCAAAAACCTATAACCTAAACCTGTAACCTATAACCTAAACCCAAACCAAAACCTATAACCTAAACCTAAACCTTAACCTAATCCTATAACCTCAACTCAAATCCCTAAACCTTAACCAATAACTTAACCTAAACCTATACTTATAACCTAAAACTATTCCAAAATCCCAAAACTTATAACCTAAACCTAACATTTCCCTAAACTTATATCCTAAAATCAATTCCCTAAACCTTAACCTACACCTAATCCTAATCTCAACTCCCTAACCTAAACCTAAACCTAAAATTGAAAACCCAAACTTAAACCCAATCCCGAACCAGAACCCGATTTCCTAAACCTAAACCATAAGCCATTCTCAAATCCAAAAATCTATAACCTAAACCTAAACCAAAACAAAAACCTATAACCTAAACCCGAACTCATTCTCAAATCCCAAAACCTATAACCAAAACCAAAACCAAAACCTATAACCTAAGCCCGAACCCACTCTCAAATCCGAAAACCTATAACCTAAATCTAAACCTTAACCTAAACCTATAACCTATAACCTAAACAAAAACCAATAACCAAAACCAAAACCAAAACCTATAACCTAAACCCGAACCCATTCTTAAATCCCAAAACCTATAACCTAAACCTATAACCTATAACCTAAATGAAAACCTATAACCTAAACAGAAACCAAAACCAAAAACTATAACCTAAACCCAAACTCATTCTCAAATCCCAAAACCTATAACCTAAACCTATACCTTAGAATAAACCTAATCTATAACCTAAATCAAAACCAGTGACCTAAACCAAAACCAAAACCTATAACCTAAACCCGAACCCATTCTCAAATTCAAAAACCTATAACCTAAACCAATAACCTATAACCTAAACCAAAACCTATAACCAAAACCAAAACCAAAACCTATAACCTAAACCCGAACCCATTCTCAAATCCCAAACCATATACCTAAACCAAAACCATAACCGAAACCTATAACCTATAACCTAAACCCGAACCCATTCTAAAATCCCAAAACCTATAACTTAAACCTAAACCTTAACCTAATCCTATAACCTAAACTTAAATCCCTAAAGCTTAACCTATAACCTAACTTAAACCTATACTTATAAACTAAAACTATTTCCAAATCAAAAATCCTATAACCTAAACCTAACCTTTCGCTAAACCTATAACCTAAACACAATTCCCTAAACCTAAACCTACACCTAATCCTAATCTCAACTCCCTAAACTAAACCTAAACCAAAACTTGAAAACCAAAACTTAAACCCAATCCCGAACTTGAACCCTATTTCCAAAACCTAAACCAGAACCCATTCTCAAATCCAAAAACCTATAACCAAAACCAAAACCAAAACCAAAACCTATAATCTAAACCCGAACCCATTCTCAAATCCCAAAACCTATAACCTAAACCAAGACCAAAACCTATAACCTAAACCCGAACCCATTCACAAATCCCAAAACCTAAAACCTATACCAAAACCTTAACCTAAACCTATAACCTATAACCTAAACCAAAACCAAAAACCTATAACCTAAACCCGAACCCATTCTCAAATCCCAAAACCAACAACCTAAACCTAAACCTATAACCTATAACCTAAACCAAAACCTATAACCTAAACCAAAACTAAAACCAAAACCTATAACCTAAGCCAGAACTCATTCTCAAATCTCAAAACCTATAACCTAAACCTAAACCTTAACGTAAACCTATAACCTATAACGTAAATCAAAACCTATAACCTAAACCAAAACCAAAACCTATAACCTAAACCCGAACCCATTCTCAAATCCAAAAACCTATAACCTAAACCTATAACCTATAACCTAAACCAAAACCTATAACCTAAGCCAAAACCAAAACCTATAACCTAAACCCGAACCCATTCTCAAATCCTAAAACTTATAATCTAAACCAAACCAAAACCTAAAACCTAAACCTGAGCCCATTCTCAAATCCCAAAACCTATAACCAAAACATAAACCTTAACCTAAACCTATAACCTATAAACTAAACCAAAACCACAACCTATAACCTAAACCCGAACCCATTCTCAAATCACAAAACCTACAACCTAAACCTAAACCTATAATCTATAACCTAAACCAAAACCTATAACCTAAACCAAAACCAAAACCAAAACTATAACCTAAACCCGAACTCATTCTCAAATCCCAAAACCTATAATCTAAACCTAAACCTTAACATAAACCTATAACCTATAACCTAAATCAAAACCTATAACCAAAACCAAAACCAAAACCTATAACCTAAACCCTAACCCATTCTCAAATCAAAAAACCTATAACCTAAACCTATAACCTATAACCTAAACCAAAACCTAAAACCAAAACCAAAATCAAAACCTATAACCTAAACCTGAACCCATTCTCAAATCCCAAAACCTATAACCAAATCCTAAACCTTAACCTAATCCTATAACCTAAACTCAAATCCCAAAACCTTAACCTATAACCTAACTTAAACCTATACTTATAACCTAAAACTATTCCCAAATCCCAAAACCTATAACCTAAACCTAACCTTTCCCTAAACCTATAACTTAAACTCAATTCCCTAAACCTAAACCTACACCTAATCCTAATCTCAACTCCCTAACCTAAACCTAAACCTAAACTTGAAAACTCAAACTTAAACCCAATCCCGAACCTGAACCCGATTTCCTAAACCTAAACCAAAACCCATTCTTAAATCCAAAAACCAATAACCTAAACCTAAAACAAAACAAAAACCTATACCCTAAACCCGAACCCATTCTCAAATCCCAAAACCTATAACCTAAACCAAAACCAAAACCTATAACCTAAACCCGAACCCATTCTCAAATCAATAAACTTATGACCTAAACATAACCTAACCTAAACGATTAACCTATAAACGAAACCAAAACCTAGGAACCTAAACCAAAACCAAAACCAAAACCAAAACGAATAACCTAAACCCGAACCCATTCTCAAATCCCAAAACCTACAATCTAAACCTAAACCTATAACCTATAACCTAAACCAAAACCTATAACCTAAACCCGAACTCATTCTCAAATCCCAAAACCTATAACCTAAACCTAAACCTTAACATAAACCTTTAACCTATAACCTAAATCAAATCCTATAACCTACACCAAAACCAAAACCTATAACCTAAACCTGAACCCATTCTCAAATCCAAAAACCTATAACCTAAACTTGTAACCTATAACCTAAACCAAAACCAAAACCAAAACCTATAACCTAAAACCGAACCCATTCTCAAATCCCAAAACCTATAACCTAAACCTAAACCTTAACCTAATCCTATAACCTAAACTCAAATCCCTTAACCTTTACCTATAACTTAACCTAAACCTATACTTATAACCTAAAACTATTCCAAAATCCCAAAACTTATAACCTAAACCTAACATTTCCCTAAACCTATAACCTAAAATCAATTCCCTAAACCTTAACCTACACCTAATCCTAATCTCAACTCCCCAAACTAAACCTAAACCTAAAATTGAAAACCCAAACTTAAACCCAATCCCGAACCTGAACCCGATTTCCTAAACCTAAACCATAACCCATTCCCAAATCCAAAAACCTATAACCTAAACCTAAACCAAAACCAAAACCTATAACCTAAACCTGAACCCATTCTCAAATCCCAAAACCTATAACCTAAACCAAAACCAAAACCTATAACCTATGCCCGAACCCATTCTCAAATCCGAAAACCTATAACCTAAATCTAAACCTTAACCTAAACCTATAACCTATAACATAAACCAAAATCTATAACCAAAAGCAAAACCAAAACCTATAACCTAAACCCGAACCCATTCTCAAATCCCAAAACCTATAACCTAAACCTATAATCTATAACCTAAATGAAAACCTATAACCTAAACCAAAACCAAAACCAAAAACTATAACCTAAACCAAAACCAAAACCAAAAACTATAACCTAAACCCGAACTCATTCTCAAATCCCAAAACCTATAACCTAAACCTAAACCATAACATAAACCTATAACCTATAACCTAAATCAAAACCTATAACCTAAACCAAAACCAAAACCTATAACCTAAACCCGAACCCATTCTCATAACCAAAAACCTATAACCTAAACCAATAACCTATAACCTAAACCAAAACCAAAACCTATAACCAAAACCCGAACCCATTCTCAAATCCCAAAACCTATAACCTAAATCTGAACCTTAACCTAATCCTATAACCTAAACTCAAATCCCTAAACCTTAACCTATAACCTAACTTAAACCTATACTTGTAACCTAAAACTATTCCCAAATCAAAAATCCTATAACCTAAACCTAACCTTTCCCTAAACCTATAACCTAAACATAATTCCCTAAACCTAAACCTACACCTAATCCTAATCTCAACTCCCTAACCTAAACCTAAACCTAAACTAGAAAACCCAAACTTAAACCCAATCTCGAACCTGAACCCGATTTCGTAAACATAAACCAGAACCCATTCTCAAATCCAAAAACCTATAACCTAAACCAAAACCAAAACCAAAACCTATAACCTAAACCAGAACCCATTCTCAAATCTCAAAATCTATAACCTAAACCAAAACCAAAACCTATAACCTAAACCCGAACCCATTCACAAATCCCAAAACCTATAACCTAAACCTAAACCTTAACCTAAACCTATAACCTATAACCTAAACCAAAACCAAAACCTATAACCTAAACCCGAACCCATTCTCAAATCGCAAAACCTACAACCTAAACCTAAACCTAAAACCTATAACCTAAACCAAAACCTATAACCTAAACGAAAACCAAAACCAAAACCTATAATTAAACCCGAACTCATTCTCAAATCACAAAACCTATAACCTAAACCTAAACCTTAACATAAACCTATAACCTATAACCTAAATCAAAACCTATAACCTAAACCAAAACCAAAACCTATAACCTAAACCCGAACCCATTCTTAAATCCAAAAACCTATAAACTAAACCTATAACCTATAACCTAAACCAAAACCTATAACCTAAACCAAAGCCAAAATCTATAACCTAAACCCGAACCCATTCTCAAATCCCAAAACCTATAACTTAAACCTAAACCTCAGCCTAATCCTATAACCTAAACTCAAATCCCTAAACCTTAACCTATAACCTAACCGAAACCTATACTTATAACCTAAAACTATTCCCAAATCCGAATACCTATAACCTAAACCAAACCATTCCCTAAACCTATAACCTAAACTCAATTCCCTAAACCTAAACCTACACCTAATCCAAATCTCTACTCCCTAACCTAAAACTAAACCTAAACTTGAAAACCCAAACTTAAACCCAATCCCGAACCTGGACCCGATTTCCTAAACCTAAACCATAACCCATTCTTAAACCCAAAAACCTATAACCTAAACCAAAACCAAAACCAAAACCTCTAACCCAAACCCAAACCCAATCTCAAATCCCAAAACCGATAACCTAAACCAAAACAAAAATCTATAACCTAAACCCAAACCCATTCTCAAATCTCAAAACCTATAACCTAAACCAAAACCTATAACCTTAATCAAAACCAAAACCTATAACCTAAACCCGAACCCATCCTCAAATCTCTAAACCTATAACCTAAACCTAAACATATAACCTATAACCTAAACCAAAACCTATAATCTGAACCAAAACCAAAACCAAAACCTATAACCTAAACCCGAACTCATTCTCAAATCCCAAACCCTATAACCTAAACCTAAACCTTAACAGAAACCTATAACCTATAACCTAAATCAAAACCTATAGCATAAACTAAAACCAAATCTATAACCTAAACCCAAACCCATTCTCAAATCCAAAAACTTATAACCTAAACTATAACATACAACCTAAACCAAAACCAATAACCTAAACCAAAACCAAAACCTAAAACCTAAACCCGAAGCCATTCTCAAATCCCAAAACCTATAACCTAAACCTAAACCTTAACCTAATCCTATAACCTAAACTCAAATCCCTAAACCTTAACCTATAACCTAACTTAAACCTATACTTATAACCTAAAACTATTCCCAAATCCCAAGACCTATAACCTAAACCTAACCTTTCCCTAAACCTATAACCTCAACTCAATTCCCTAAACCAAAACCTACACCTAATCCTAATCTCAACTCCCTAACCTAAACCTAAACCTAAACTTGAAAACCCAAACTTAAATTCAATCCCGAAACTGAACCGATTTCCTAAACCTAAACCATAACCCATTCTCAAATCCACAATCCTATAAGCTAAACCAAAACCAAAACCAAAACCTATAACCTAAACCCGAACCCATTCTCAAATCCCAAAACCTAAAACCTAAACCAAAACCAAAACCTATAATCTAAACCCGAACCCATTCTTAAATTCCAAAACCTATAACCTAAACCTCAACATTAACCTAAACATATAACCTATAACCTAAACCAAAACCAAAACCTATAACCTAAACCTGAACCCAATCTCAATTCCCAAAACCTACAACCTAAACCTAAACCTATAACCTATAACCTAAACAAAAACAAAAACGTATAACCTAAACCCGAACCCATTCTCAAATCCAAAAACCTATAAACTAAACTAAAACTAATAACCTAAACAAAAACAAAAACCTACAACCTAAACCCGAACCCATCCTCAAATCACTAAACCTATAACCTAAACCTAAACCTATAACCTATAACCTAAACCAAAACCTATAACCTAAACTAAAACCAAAACCAAAACCTATAACCTAAACCCGTACTCATTCTCAAATCCCAAAACCTATAACCTAAACCTAAACCTTAACAGAAACCTATAACCTATAACCTAAATGAAAACCTATAACTTAAACCAAAACCAAATCTATAACCTAAACCTGAACCCATTCTCAAATCCAAAAACCTATAACCGTAACTATAACATATATCCTAAACCAAAACCAAAACCTATAACCTAAACCCGAAGCCATTCTCAAATCCCAAAACCAATAACCTAAACCTAAACCATAACCTAATCCTATAACCTAAACTCAAATCCCTAAACCTTAACCTATAACTTAACCTAAACCTATACTTATAACCTAAAACTATTCCCAAATCCCAAAACCTATAACCTAAACCTAACATTTCCCTAAACCTATAACCTCAACTCAATTCCCTAAACCTTAACCTACACCTAATCCTAATCTCAACTCCCTAACCTAAACCTATAACCTAAACTAAACCTAAACCTAAACCAAAACCAATAACCTAAACCTAACATTTCCCTAAACCTATAACCTAAACCCAAACCCATTCTCAAATCCAAAAACTATAACCTAAACCTAAACCAAAACAAAAACCTATAACCTAAACTCGAACCATTCTCAAATCCCAAAACCTATAACCAAAACCAAAACCAAAACCTATAACCTAAGCCGGAACCCTTTCTCAAATCCGAAAACCTATAACCTAAATCTAAACCTTAACCTAAACTTATAACCTATAACCTAAACAAAAACCTATAACCAAAACCAAAACCAAAACCTATAACCTAAACCCGAACCCATTCTTAAATCCCAAAACCTATAACCTATAAACTAAATGAAAACCTATAACTTAAACAGAAACCAAAATAAAAAACTATAACCTAAACCCGAACTCATTCTCAAATCCCAAAACCTATAACCTAAACCTATACCTTAACATAAACCTATAACCTATAACCTAAATCAAAACCTGTGACCTAAACCAAAACCAAAACCTATAACCTAAACCCGAACCCATTCTCAAACTCAAAAACCTATAACCTAAACCAATAACCTATAACCTAAACCAAAACCTATAACCTAAACCAAAACCAAAACGTATAACCTAAACCCGTACCCATTCTCAAATCCCAAAACCTATAACCTAAACCTAAACCTTAACCTAATCCTATAACCTAAACTTAAATCCCTAAAGCTTAACCTATAACCTAACTTAAACATATACTTATATACTAAAACTATTCCCAAATCAAAAATCCTATACCCTAAACCTAACCTTTCCCTAAACCATTAACCTAAACACAATTCCCTAAACCTAAACCTACACCTAATCCTAATCTCAACTCCCTAACCTAAACCTAAACCTAAACTTGAAAACCCAAACTTAAACCCAATCCCGAACCTGAACCCGATTTCCTAAACCTAAACCAGAACCCATCTCAAAGTCAAAAAAAAACCGAGAACCTAAACCAAAAAACCAAAACAAAAACCTATAACCTAACCCGAACCCATTCACAAATCCCAAAACCTATAACCAAAACCAAAACCAAAACCTATAACCTAAACCCGAACCCATTCACAAATCCCAAAACCTATAACCAATACCTAACCCTTAACCTAAACCTATAACCTATAACCAAAACCAAAACCAAAAACCTATAACCTAAACCCGAACCCATTCTCAAATCCCAAAACCTACAACCTAAACCTAAACCTATAACCTATAACCTAAACCAAAACCTATAACCTAAACCAAAACCAAAACCAAAACCTATAACCTAAACCAGAACTCATTCTCAAATCCCAAAACCTATAACCTAAACCTAAACCTTAACGTAAACCTATAACCTATAACGTAAATCAAAACCTATAACCTAAACCAAAACTAAAACCTATAACCTAAACCCGAAGCCATTCTCAAATCCAAAAACCTATAACCTAAACCTATAACCTATAACCTAAACCAAAACCTATAACCTAAGCCAAAACCAAAACCTATAACCTAAACCCGAACCCATTCTCAAATTCCAAAACCTATAACCTAAACCTAAAACTTAACCTAATCCTATAACCTAAACTCAAATCCCTAAACCTTAACCTATAACCTAACTTAAACCTATACTTGTAACCTAAAACTATTCCCAAATCCCAATACCTATAACCTAAACCAAACCATTCCCTAAACCTATAACCTAAACTCAATTCCCTAAACGTAAACCTACACGTAATCCAAATATCAACTCCCTAACCAAACTAAACCTAAACTTGAAAACCCAAACTTAAACCCAATCTCGAACCTGAACCCGATTTCCTAAACCTAAACCATAACCCATTCTTAAACCCAAAAACCTATAACCTAAACCAAAACCAAAACCAAAACCTATAACCTAAACCCGAACCCAATCTCAAATCCCAAAACATACAACCTAAACCAAAACAAAAACCTATAACCTAAACCCGAACCCATTCTCAAATCCCAAAACCTATAACCTAAGCCAAAACCTATAACCTAAACCAAAACCAAAACCTATAACCTAAACCCGAGCCCATCCTAAAATCTCTAAACCTATAACCTATAACCTAAACCAAAACCTATAACCTAAACCAAAACCAAAACCAAAACCTATAACCTAAACCCGAACTCTTTCTCAAATCCCAAAACCTATAACCTAAACCTAAACCTTAACAGAAACCTATAACCTATAACCTAAATTAAAACCTATAACCTAAACCGAAACCAAATCTATAACTTAAACCCGAACCCATTCTCAAATCCAAAAACGTATAACCTAAACGATAACATATAACCTAAACCAAAACCAATAACCTAAACCAAAACCAAAACCTATAACCTAAACCCGAACCCATTCTCAAATTCCAAAACCTATAACCAAAAACAAAACGAAAACCTATAACCTAAACCAGAACCCATTCTCAAATTCAAAACCTATAACCTAAACCTAAACCATAACCTAAACCTATAACCTTTAACCTAAACCAAAACCTATAACCTAAACCAAAACCAAAACCTATAACCTAAACCCGAACCCATTCTCAAATCCCAAAACCTATAACCTAAACCTAAACCTATAACCTATAACATAAACTGTAACAGCCCGGATTTTTCCCAACCGGGGTTAGACTTCCTTAGGCGATTGGTCAACCCTAACTCCTGATTGACTTCTCAAACACTCAACTCAAAGGTCTCAAATCCCTTTTCAAACCATTTTCTTCAAAATCTCACCTTTCACCACCTTGTTCTTCACATGTTTGTAAGTACTTTCGCATTAGACACAAATCCTAAAGGTTAACTGAGGAAGAATAATACTTAAACTAAAACTTACTGTAAATATGGAAATACATAAAAAAATTGGGCTTTGACCATTGACCTAATGGGATCTCACACAGAACGAATAGGTTATTTGGAAAGATCAGCCTCTCCTGCCCTAGGACCTTATTCTGTTGTAATTAGGGTGTAATTTAGTTAAGTATTAATAGCTTGAATCGCCTTCTAAATAAACTTCAAAGGCCCAAGTACCACCTCAGGCAGAAATCACTAGGAACCAAATCCTTTAGAAATTAGGCAAAGTTAATGTCACACCCCAGACTCGGTAACCGGACTCACAAGGAACCCGATGGCCGGTTCTGGCCGCAACAGCCTCCGTAGTACCCCATTCTCGACTCCTGAGGCAGGTTCCGATCCTGGGATCCTACAAGGAGGATTTTCATAATAGTATAATCATTACCAATACGAGCATACCTAAGATCACGGCAAGTAAATCTGAGAATAACAAAGGCACACATCACAAAATTCACTATGAATTTGAACTTTTACAAGTATCCATAAGGTCCAAAAGGACATACATAAGATAATAGAAGGAAGAAAGGAAGTCTGCAACACTGGGTCCTCAAGCTCAGCTCTAATTCAAACTCCGCTACTGCGACGCCTGCCTAGGATCTCCTGTACGCATCAATCATGCATAAGCTTATAGAAAGCTTAGAGGGTGGTGAAAGTGTGTGACAATGGTGCTCAGAAGAAGATAGAGAATGCAGAAGGGAGTCATGATCAATACCAATACCACTAGCCTTACCAAGGCTATCATGAATGCAAGAAACTATACCAAGGCAGAACGATAATGCAGGAAGCCATACCAAGGCTATATAGTGCAATGAGTATTGTAATGCAATGAGTACTGGGGGCCATGCCAAGGCAATGCAATATGAGGCTTACACAGCCGATGCAAATGCAATGTGAAGTAATGCCAGTGCTCATATCCAATCCATATATCAAGTACATTTCCATCATAAGGAAATCACCGGGGTCCATTACACTACTGGATGACTGCCGCTCTACAGACCCCGCACAGTCAAACGAGCGTAAGAGACCTCACTACCCTGCCTGCGGACAGCCAATCACCAGCAAGGCTGAAGGTAGCGGACCCATTCACGAGCTGGTCAGACTTAGCCTAACAATGCCCCCTTACATCAGGCGAGTAAGGCCACACTCCTATCCAACAGACTACACGACAGTAGGAGTCGCGGCCTAACGGTATAAGGCCCTCGTGCGCTCATATATTCCACTCGGTCACAGCGTTAGAGCAAATCCTTGGTACCATGAAAGTTTTGAAAATTTCACCCATGGGCATCCTATGCACCCGGTATGCTCAAGTAACATTTCTGGTGTCCAAACATGGCCATCCATGATGTATCTGTGGAGGCTACAGCCCTGATGAAGAAAGGGCAAAAATGCTCATATGTTATGCAATGTCAGATGCATGAATCACACAATCAACCATGCATCAATTCCAAGCATCCAACGTGCTCAAGAGGGAATACTACGTCTCTCGGAGAAGGTAACATGCAATGCCCAATGGCACAATATGACCATACACGCACAGTGGTTCAGTGTCAACCAAGCATACAATGATGTACATGGGTCATGAAGATGAATTTAATCACACTATATGACAATATATAATGTAGTACACTCCTCCTATCTAAGAAGGGACCAAGACTAGGTATTTAGACAATATTCATAAGGAATCCCACCTCTAGTGGGGGCCCATTTACCTGGGGTAGCCCACAGGACTAAGCATACAAGTACGTGTCTAAGTAATACAGAAGTGAGTCTAACAAGAGTTTAAGATGAGCATTTAATCACATTTAGATATAATCGGGCCTAAAGGGGTCCATAATGGGGACATTTAACCACCATTCCCCAAGAGGCATCTCAACCACGAACTATATGGATACAAGGCCCAAGGCCTACATTCAAGATAAGAACACAGGTAACCACATACATATATCCCTCATAATAGGCCATAAGAAAAGGATATAATACCACCTTTAACAACATGGGCCCCAAGAGGGAAATTAAGGCCCAAGGCTCAATTCCCAATGGCCATAGAATTCATACATTAAGTTAGACTTGGTGGGCAGCCCGCGTACACAATATACGGCCCAAAAAAAAATAACAAGTTTAAGTTTGGATGAAATGGACCCCGCTACATCAGCCTAATAACTAGCAATTTAAGGGAGCAACTAAGGGCCCAATACTATCCTTATCTCAGCCCACAAGTCCATCAAAATGGTGGAAGTCGGCCCAATGTATGGTTGGGCCAAGCAAGGACGTCCCAACCCACTCTGGGCCTAAGGGATGTCCCAAAAATCTGATCTAAGATGGGGTCCTCATGTGATCACTAAAGGTGACCCAAAAGAATACACTGATTAAGCCTAAAGATTATAAGGAAAACATAAGCATGTAACACATACACAAGTTCTCAATATGGTGGGCCTCACAGCCAACTAAAGTCTCAACTATAACAATATGCATTTAAGGCCCTTTGATAAACTTTTGGCCCGTTTGACTTCCTGGATCTGCTAAGGTCCAGAAATTAGTCAAATAATCTCATGAAGGTCAACAATACTCACAGGGGGCCCCACCAGATGGAGGGTGTGCATACATCATGAAAAGATCAAGTGGGCCTGCTAATGGACTGGGAGTCCAGCAGCAACCCAAGGCAGAGAATGCTTCCATAATCGGGCGATCCAAGGCTTGGATGGCCTGGACCAATCATGCGTTAAGGTAGATTCCACATACTTACACATTGAGCCTTAAACAAATGGCCTAGGGTCTATGGTGGGCCTTTAACCATCCATAGAGAAACCCATAGGCCTACCTTAGGATCACCCAGGAGGACATCCAACCTCAACTGGTTTCCAAGAGGTTGCCCGCCACTACTCATATAATGTAAGGTTTAAAGCCCAAGCAATGCATGACCTAATGGGCCATACACCAAGCCCCAACTCATAGGCCATATAGTGGGCCCTCAAGTAAGGTTTGGGCTCAACCACAAAGGTCCTCAAGTAAGGTTTGGGCCCAACCACAAAGGTCATAATTCCACATATTGTGGTAGGCTTCATGGGTAGCCCAGTAGTTCATTTACATGGGCAAGTTTCACATTTAAAACAAATGAGTTGGGCCTCACTTTTGGCCCAAGTACAGGGTCAATTTAGTGGGCAACCAAGGGCCCAACTTCTTGTGTATTATTGTCCCTAAGCCCATCACAATAGATAGAAGAGTATAGGCCCAAGATCAATGGGCCTATCTAAAAGGACTTAGTCCACAAGGCCTAATTACCATCACAAAGAGAGCGGCCATATACATTATATCACATAATGGGCCCTAAGGAAATGACCCAAAAACAAAAGTTACTTAATTCATGCATTATGGTGGACTTAGAGAGCAGCCCATAAACCTAAGAATACATATGGGCATGGCCTAAACCGACAATGTGAACCTTACCACATCAGCCCAAAGGCTTAGCAAGGCCCTCCACAATATGCATCAATGTGGGCCTTGCAAGTCAGCTCACAATTAAACACTTCATGAGGGCATCAAGGCCCATTAATACACATGATCAGCTTATAGACAGCCCATTGGGCCCGTAAATCAATAAGGTCAGCCCTTGCACAATCTTGGGCTCAAGAAAGAAATTTTCAGCCCATTGAGCGTATAAAACTTTCAAAAATTCTGGTTAAGGCTAGCCCACAAAACCACGACAAAGGTGGGCCTCAAGGGGGCACTCATTAAGCCTAAAATGTCAAAGGAAGGAGGGCAAAGAGTGTGTCCAACACTCCCTTAAATCTGGTGGGCCGCCACGGCTCCAAATGATCAACTATGCAGCAAATTTGGGCCTTTACTGGAATTCTAGCCCACCCACTTCCTGGGCCTGCTGGAGTCCATAAATTTATTTAATTTAAATGGGTTACTGACCCATGGTGACCCACACATATCACAGTGGGTCCCACCAGATAAGAAGAGGGGATATACAACACTTACTTCAAGTGGGCCATGCCGTTAGAATGCAGGCCCAGCAGCCCAAGGTAGGGGCATCCCATGGTGGTTAGTCATACGGGCCTGGGTATTTGGCCTAAAACTGACCCAATTTACAGGCCATACCACGGTCAGTCCAGGGGCCTGATAGCCCTAAAAATTTGCAGGATGGTCCTTCCATAGGTTAACCACAATCCTCCAAAATTTTAGAATTTTTGGACATCTAGAAATATTTTAATTAATTTGAATAAAACAATCTGTCTAGAAAATCGAACTGGCCTGGACGTCCCAACGTGGTGGACCAGTCCGGGCCTTGATACGGTGTGGACAGGAGTCCATTGGCCCTGAAATTTTGTATGTGAATCCCACCATGACTAGACCACCTCCCTGTAAATTTTCATAATTTTTGGATATTCAGAAGTATTTTAATAAATTCAGGAGTTACAATGTATCTAGGGTGGAATGTTGCTGGAAATAACCGTACTAAATTTGGACTATCCAAATGGATGGGTTCCGGGCCTCCAAAATTCCTGAAATTTGGACCCAAAGTCCCTCATCAAGCCTACATCAAGATGGGATTCAGAAATATGGCTCACCTTCTGAGAAAAATATTTTTAAAATTTTATTTTTTATGGAACTATATTGTTGGACTGCACAGCAGAATTTCTGGTAGCCCACTATATTGGCCCACCCTTTTGGATGCCCAAATGGGGTCCATTGGCCCTAAAATTTTGTAGGTAGGCCCTACCATGGGTGGGACACCTCTATACAAAAGTTTAGAATTTTTGGGATATCAAAAGTATTTTACTTAACTCTTACAATTTATGGACAGCAAGGTATTTCTGAAAAAAATTCTGTTGCTAAAACAATGCTGCTGCCCCTGATTTGTGCACCCCATTAGAGTGGGCCCAGGTCTGCCAAATTTTAAGAAAATGTAGGACCAACATCCCTACACAAGTATACAATAAGGTGGGGTCCACAAAGGTGGCCCACCATTTCAGAAACAGACTGATAATTATGTTTGTACAGCAAGCAGGGTTGCTAGACAGTTCGGAAAATCTGGACTATCCACCCTCCTTGGCCCACTCTTTTGGGTGATCAAATAGGGACGGATGAAGGTGAAATTCAACATACTTCTAGGTGGGGTCCACACCTCGAGAAATAATCAAATATTGGAGGTAAAACATCCTCTAAATCAGTCCATAATCTGCCAAAAACAACAACCCAAAAACAGTACAGAATTTTCTGGACAGCAAGGTATGTCTAAAATAACTGAACATAACCACTGATTAAATGGGAAAATACCCCACAAAATTTGTGTTAAGATCCACCTTAGTAGGCCCCACAAACATCCAGGCCATACCCCTTTCATGAAACCCATTGCATGTGCCCAAAATGGAGCAAATGGAGTGTCAACGTCCAAGGAATGGACAACCATGTGCGTCCACTTTGCTTGGACGGTCTGGATATTCCGGGGCCACTAAGTGGGCCACAAACATCAGGAAAACAAGAATACAATAATGGAAAAATAGAAATAATCCAGCCACAAGAGAGGAAAATGACATGCATCAAAGGAAAATGCTATGATGGGGTCCATGGAGAATGGCCCCATCCATGGAACATGCATGCAAAGAAATGGGCCATTGGCCTCAATCATGGAGGCATGGGGGACCTCCATCCTTAAAGATAAGATGAATAAAGATTTAAGAGCACCCACCTTAGATTTCTACAAACTTGGACCTCCTAGCTCCTAGTGCACTAAGGGACCCATATCAATGGGTGAGATTAGATTTTAATGGATGGATGGGGAGAGAAATGGGAGATGAGAGGCTGGAAAATGGAGGGAAGATGAGGTGAAGGTTGCTGGATTTTTTTTTTTGCAAGAGAGAAAGAAGGAGAGAAATGAGAGGCAAAGGAGAGAAATGAAGTGAAAGGTTAGCAAAGGAGGGTTTTAGCCAAAGTAATGATTACTTTTCTAGGAATGGGGCTCTCTCTCTCTCCCTAGAGAAGAGAAATTCTGAAAATTTCAGATATAGGTAAGAGGAAAAGTGGCTTTTATATGGAAAATGGAAAAAGGAATTCTCTTTGGTAAGAGGACCCATAATTGCTAGCTAGCTAAGTAGGCTAGGGACCTACCCTACTCCACCTACCCTATGATGGCTAGGGTGATGAAACCTAGGCTAGGGACTTGCACCAAAACCTAGGTGGACCCCACAATCATGATCAATGGCCTAGAATGAGCACGACCCACAACTCATGATCTACAATTCGGATTACCGCACGAGACGCGGCGATGGAACCGCGGCGACGATGCGGTTACTATGGCATAGGTCTCAGCTCGATCCGAGTCGGGTCTACGTTACCGGACTTAAGGAAGACCGTAAATGCTATCCAAAGGTCGCGGGTCGCCGGGATTCGACTGGTAGGACCGCGGGACCAAGATGGATGGAATGCATACTCACACACACACATGCACACATTTGAACTCGGGTCGGGTCTCACAGTTAACCAAGTGCTAAACTAGATTAGCTACGAAATTTACACTAACCACTTTAAATACGATCTGCAAGACCCAAAACTTGTAGAATCATTGACGCTAGGTTACCCTAAAATCTAGGATCAAACTCATTACTCGGTTGCTCTCGGGAGCACCTTGAAACTCCGTATCAGATCTAGACCGCACATCGAAAGTCCGAATAATACAAAGTTAAAGAATTAGGACCGCCTTGCTGGGCTTGACAACCATCTCAGAAATCAGAACCAGATAATGTCCCGGGCTATTCGCTTGAGCCCGGAGCGGGGAGTGTGAGAAATGTGAAAATAATTCTAAAATAAATTCAAAATAAATAAATCTGGCACGTTTCGCTTGCGGCTTAGTATTAGGCAATCAGACCGTCAAAATCAGGCCAAATTACACCCTCGGATCAGGGATATTTCCCTAAACATATCCATGTACTCGAAATCTCCGATCGAGATTCGCTGACCGTTGAACTAAAACTGCTCCGCCATTTGTGATCTGGGATTCCGACTAGAACAAAAACTTAACTCGACCTAGATCCAGTAGTAGTGAGCTTAAGTCCGATCGCACGCACAAAAGGAGCCTCCAGAAGTGCTCCGTTGGATTGAAACAGGGCCACTTTGGCTGTAACCTAGGTATACCTTGACTTGGAGTCTATTTTGGTTATGTTCTAACCTATATAAGGACCTTAAACCCACCCCTCTCTCTCCCATACGAATTTGAGAAAAACCTAGGGGAGAGAGAGAGAGAGAAAAGAGAGAGAAAGAGAGAGTTGTGGGAGATTCTTCCTGCTCCTTTTCCTTGCCACTACACAAGCTTCACCACTCCTTTCTCGGCGTTTTTCCGACGATTCCGGCATCATTTCCAGGTAAGAAACCCTAACCCTAATATGATTTGGGGTGTTAACAGTTGTAGGTTATGAAATAACTGACCTAAAGTGTGTAACAGGTTGCCAAATCATCGTAGGCGAAAGCCTACACATTTTATCGAGTTTATCATGCTCCAACGGCGTAAAGGTGCGGACTTTAGATGTATAGGTTATGGTTTTCAATGCTTTCAATGTCGGTTAATGATAGATTCATGATCTGGATGCTATTACACATGTACAAAGTGCTGTCTGTTTCGTTTTTCAGTTATACGTTAACTATATTAAATATACTATATTCCTCATATTTGTAGAAAATACTGTATACGTATGAAATACGGATTTATGCTTGCCATGATTATTTGTTGTCTATGTATGCTGGATACATGAGTAATAACTTCTGGGTGAATAGATTAGCCTAATACCTGTTATGTTAACATACGTCGTGTATGTACAAGTTGTAGCCTAAGTGTTTGTAAAAATGTTTAAGTGAGTATAAACTATGTATTAATGTACGCCACGACTAACTGTCGTGGATATATGATTGTCGTGTAGGCGGTAACCCTTAGCGAAAGACTTGCCCTAAATCACGCCACGGCCATTATACGCTATGTATGTTAAAGCGTGTAGCCCAAGCGTTTGTGGAAATGAATGAATGAATATGGAACTTGGATTCATGCTTGCCATGACTAATCGTCATGGGTGCACGCGTGTTATAAATGGGGCAACTCCCTAGTGAAAGGATTTGGTCTAATACCTTTGTGATCAACATACGTCATGTATGTTGATGCATGTATTCTAAAGTGTTTGGTGAAATGTCTGAATGAGTAAGTAGTTAGTAACTTGTATGTCTAAGGGTGTTGAGATATGATTCTCAGCGCTTTTAACTATGTGTATGTATTCCTCCACGTATGCCATGTTTAGATGTCCGTGTAATTATGAATTGAATATGTATAAACTCTTGCTTATGTTGTACTTCATAACATGCTTAATTGAATGTATTTGGGGCTATGTATCGTTTCCGTGAAGGGTGATGGGGGAGCGGTGCAACGAGTGCGAGCAACAGCCCTGGCAGCCCTAAAGCGGACTATACTGGACCCCTGATTGTATGATTGGAAATCTTGATTCATTACTGCTTGGACTGTCTCATATGCTTACCTGTTGAAATGGAATGTGAGTGGGGCTATTGTATAGTCCAGGCGATCGGAAATGGAAAGGAATTCGTGACTGAGATCTGTTCGTCACGAGAGATGTGTTCGACGAACCCGAGTTATGCTTCGGTTGATGATAGTGGCTGGCCACATGAAGTGCTTATGCGCTTCATATCGTTCAATTTATTGTGCACTCGAGCTAGCCGAGCTCGTCAAGTAACCCGATCTGTCTTATGTATGTTCACCATGTTTGGTCACCTCTGTTTGAACCTAGGGTACCAAACTTACCAGTGGAATCCCGTTAACCATGGTACCTCGATCCGCTAAGACTCATGAGCCGGGCATGGTGGTATAGGACACCGTGGTCGAGCTGTCGGCCTACGCTGGGGCCATGTGCCTCCCCGTAGTGACCATTGAGCAACCAGACTCGTGAGCCGATTATGGTGGTATGGGACACTATATTCGAGCTGTCGGCCTACACTGGCGTAGCCTGGCTGTGGTCCCCAGTCGGGTTGCATCCGGGTCCCATTGTCAGTAAGTGGACCGGTCGGGCTTCGAAAATAGACTGCCAGTTGGTAGGGCGTTAGTGGAGTGACCTCGAGCATACTCTAAAACTGTGATTGACGATGAGCCCTTCGCAGTAACTAGAGCATGAGTTGAGCCGAGTACGGTGAGACCTGTATTCAAGCTGACGGCCAGCGATTGAGCCGAGTACGGTGAGACCTGTATTCGAGCTGACGGCCAGCAATTGAGCCACATACGGTGAGATCTGTATCCGTGCTGACGGGTGACGAGCCCTTTGTGATGCATTCGCGATGCCTCTCAAACCATAATATCGTATGAGATTATCTAGGAGTGACGACCCTAGAATGGATCATGTTTGGGAATAATGCAAGGGAGGTACCTTAGTTTCCCAATCCTGCTGTTTGAAATGGACTAATAATAACTCGGTAATCATGGTCATCATAGCATTGCATGTGCCTGGAAGATGTGGAGCACTGAGGGATGAACGCATGCTGCGAACGTAAGACGGTGTCGCATGAGGGTGGTTTTGCAAGGGCATACATCATGTCATTTCATACTTGCATTAACAAGAGTAGTTAGGATTGTTTGATTGTACTGCTTTATCATTACTGCTTGACTGGATTGATAACATGTTAACCTATGCTTTATTGTTCCACTGAGTTGATCACTCACTCCCACGTTACGGGACGGTGTTTGCAACACCAACCAGACTTGTCTTAATTTTAGATGACGTCGATGCTTGTGAAGCGGAGCCGGATGTTTACACTGATGAGGAGAGTTTCTCCTGTTTATTGCTTTCAGGTGGGTTCATGTGAACCGTGTTCTGATCGACGGGGTTACAGGGTACTGATTAGATGCCATTATACCTGTTATTTAGCGCTTTTAGTACACTCATGTATACTCTTTTTGATCATTTTTGGAGTATATATGTCAGTATTTAACCTGGTAACATGTTCACACTCTGAAGACTCACATCAATCTATATGTCTTATATATTTATCACAGTCTTCCGCTTGCATAATTTAATTGTCTCTGGAGTATGAATTACTATTTTGGTATAATCTCACTCATGTTTATTGTACTAACACAGACAACATTTAATCATCATTATCTATGTTGCATAAGTGATGTTCTGGAACTCGAGAGTTGAGTTGCTACTCGACCCTCGATTTTCGGGATGTTACAGTTGGTATCAGAGCATGGTTTTGATTAAACCGGACCTGAGTTATTTTCCCACGACGTACGTTGACGTCTTTTTACATAGGAGGGTGCGAGAACAATGTAGAAACAGTCTTAGGTATCCTAGGTTCGTTCAACGGCAAAGTTCACTGAAAATGAACGCCGAAATCGAGTCTATACTCAACCCTGGTCGCATGGGTCGACCTTAAAACACTCCTAGGTCCTCTATTGATGGATCTAGATCACAATCCACCCCACCCTAGCCGTTAAAAATTGGTAAAATACCATTTGTATCAAAACATATTCGAGATAGCCTGAATTGACTCAAAACGGAGTCGAGGGCTACACAACGCAATCCGAGGGGACCCATGGTGGACCTGGGGTGCCATTGGCACCTTGGGAGCTGGGTGACCACTGCCCTACCGCGGCGACACCGCCCACAGTCCAGAGGACCGCGGCGGAACCGCGGTCGACCGCGGTCAGGTTTGGCCGTACGGGTCGGGCCGGGTCTGGTCATGGTCGGCCTGATCCCATGGCACGTGTGGTGCGTGCGAAATTGTGGGGGGACCCCTATTTCTTGTCCGATTCACCCCCTTTCTCTCATTTCACCCTTCCAAGTCTCTTCCCTCTCTAAACTTGCTGTCCTCTCTCTCAAATCTTCCTCCAAATCTTCCAATCTACCATTTTCGACCACCACCCATCCTTATCCATTGATCACAGCAACCCTACCTTCCTACCGTCCCCATTTCTTTCACATTTGAGCTCTCACACACCCATTTAAAGCTCAAAATCGTGTAACCTTCTACCCCATCCCATTTGTCCCTTGTTCCTTCTTCATTCCCTGTTATTGGGGCTTTTACAAACCCTATGGAGACCTAAGTTCATGGAGAACTAAAAACTCTAGCCCCTATTCTCCATTTCCTTCACTTTTCGTGGCCTTATTCGATTTGATTACGGCCATTTTCTCGATCTCCACCTTCCTCTCTCTCATTGGAAAGAGAAAGGGTGCCCTCCTTCATCTCCAAATTCGGACGACTTGTGATGCATGCAGTCGTCTTTTAGTTGCTTTGTTGTTTGTTTTATTTTTGTTGTTTCTATGTATAGCCTTGATAGGCTTAGCGATGTGGTAGGATGGTTTGTAGGTTTGGTTTATGGAACCCTGCTTAAATTAGCCCACCTGCGTTCCTGTCATAATTCATGTAAAACTATATCACATGTATTGTGACAATTTTGTTAAATGAGATGCATGCCGTTTCTTCCACTATAAGGAGGATGGAATCGTAAAGGTAACAATAAATGCATGTGTAAGGTATTGTCCCTAGGTTGGGTGTATCCCATGTTTTCCTAAACCATGTTTGGAATGTATGTAGTTAAGAGTAAATCCTGGGTTTTCCTTTCAAATTACGCTTAGGAATCCATTACCATGGGATTTGGAAATCCCGTTTCACACTCTTTGACACAAGGCTCATTTTCCAAAGCCTATAAGATTAATTTTAATCCCCTCCCACCCTCTACCAAACATGTCACTCCTAATCCTTAGGTGGAATTAACAATGCAACCCATTTAATACAACTTAATACCCAAATAGGCCCTTAGAGTTTTGGACTTAAAGTTGGTACTTTTAGATTTCAAAGAATTTGACAGTATAGGAAATCCCATAAATTAATAACACGAACCCCATGACCTCCTTAGATAGTACGAGCATGTGTGTAATGCTCGAGCTTGATTACATTCAAGTTCGGACAACTCAATTCCAATCAGACAACTTTTGACCCTAAGCGATAAAACAACGTCCTGTATTAGAAATGGTACGAAATCATTTAGTGTATAAAGCTTAGACTTTGGATTTCAACTAGTAGATTACTACGACTCATAGGTTATGACTAGGTTACTAGTTATCCTAAAGAATGTAAAAGACTTAATATACTAAGAAACATTGAATGATAGACTTAGATAGTCATCTTGACTAGGTTGGAGCGAGACCCCATTCCTTCGTTGAATCCCCTTGGTACTCATAGGCTTCTTTAGTAACTCTTAGGGAGCTTGTTTAACGTAGAAACTATTCACGTTCAGAGAGAACTTATATCCCTTGGATTTAATGTTAGGTCAAATTAACACACCCCCTAGAATTGCCTTCTCAAGGACATATTTCAATCGGGAACATGGAGTAGAGAAACTACATATAAGTGAAATGCTCGTGGTTTGAATTGAATTCTCAATCCTGGTAGTTACCAATGAACTCTTTGCTCTGATCAAGCAGAAAGTCGGGATCAACTAGGATTAAGAACTGATATGACAAACTTTCTACCATAGCTAGGCAGAAGGTCTATGTATCCGGCTCTGACCCACTACACAACTTTTCTTCCATGTTGGCCCGACTCCTTACAACCAAAAGTTATTACTTCACCTTTGAGAAGCGCTGAGAACACATAGCCGATAGGGATATTAAGTCTAGGCCCAAGAAGTATTAGGTCCATTATTTTTAGGCCCAAGGAATTTCCCAAATGGGCAACAGACAGTTAGGAACTAGGTCCTAAATTTAACCTTGTTTCGACATATGGGTCGGGACATAGCGTCTTGAGTCTTGAGAGTAGAATTTGTTTTTGAGGGGGGTAGAACGTTATGTGCCCCATCTAGTTAGGTCGGTTTGTTCACCCACATGATCAGAGTGACGCAGCGGAGGCGTGGTGGGCCTCTACCCCACTGGCCCAGGATCGAAGGAAGTTGATCTAGAGTGTGCGTAAGGATAGGTCCTGAATCCTTCTTAGAATGTCAAGAATGAAGTTACTGGAAGGAAAATAATTAGGGACTAAGTATTAAACCAATTCGTAATAATAGGTATGAGTTGAAGTACAATAACCGAGATTTGTGCATGCACCCATCTGCTCGTTACATACGAACCTAATAGAAGTCTTAGCAAATTCTACGATTAGAAGTTTTTGTTTTTGGGTGAGCTAGTAAGATATGTATTAACTCCCACCTTGGGTATAGATTAGAACGATGACTCTCTGAGGCTAAGACCCAAAGACAACTTGATGAATAGGGAATTTAAACCTTTCAGTGATGTACATTCCCTAAAAGTTTAGAGTGATCGGACAATGGAGTTACTGAAATATACAACTGTGAAACATTCGCGGCTTGACTCAATTATCAATCCTGGATGACTACTAATGGACTCACTGCTTAGCCGAGCAGAAGACCCGGATCCATCAGGACTAGGAAGCGATACGATGAGCCTTCTACCCTGGCAAGGTAGATGATCGATGTATCGGGATCAAGCCCACTACAACTGTCTCTCCGTGTTGGTCAAACAATGAAAATAGCTATCTTACTCTAAATAAGTGGGAATCGTCGTCAAGACTTCAAATAGATAACGAAATAAACTATAGCAAACCACTAGGGTATAAGAAATGGATAAAGAAATAAGTTTTAAGGGGGGTAGACTAAAATGAACCAGACTAGTATATACCCTACCAAGCGTAGAAACTCGAAACCAATAAAACTTAGGCAAAAGAAATAATGAAAGCTTTCCTTGTTACCCTTAGCCAATTTCGGGGATGAAATTTTGTTTTAAGGGGGGTAGATTGTAACAGACCGGATTTTTCCCTACCTGGGGTTAGACGTCCTTAGGCGATGGGTCAACCCTAACTCCTGATTGACTTCTCAAACACTCAACTCAAAGGTCTCAAATCCCTTTTCAAACCATTTTCTTCAAAATCTCACCTTTCACCACCTTGTTCTTCACATGTTTCTAAGTACTTTCGCATTAGACACAAATCCTAAAGGTTAACTGAGGAAGAATAATACTTAAACTAAAACTTATAGTAAATATGGAAATACATAAATAAAATTGGGCTTTGACCATTGACCTGATGGGATCTCACACAGAACGAATAGGTTATTTGGAAAGATCAGTCTCTCCTGCCCAAGGACCTAATTCTGTTGTAATTAGGGCGTAATTTAATTAAGTATTAATAGCTTGAATCGCCTTCTAAATAAACTTCAAAGGCCCAAGTACCTTAACCTAATCCTATAACCTTAACTCAAATCCCTAAACCTTAAACTATAACCAAACTTAAACCTATACTTATAACCTAAAACTATTCCCAAATCTCAAAACCTATAACCTAAACCTAACCTTTCCCTAAACCTATAACCTAAACTCAATTCCCTAAACCTAAACCTACACCTAATCCAAATCTCAACTCCCTCACCTAAACCTAAACCTAAGCTTGAAAACCCAAACTTAAACCCAATCCCGAACCTGAACCCGATTTCCTAAACCTAAACCATAACCCATTCTCAAATCCAAAAACCTATAACCTAAAGCTAAACCAAAACCAAAACCTATAACCTAAATCCGAACCCATTCTCAAATCCCAAAACCTATAACCTAAACCAAAACCAAAAACCTATAACCTAAACCCGAACCCATTCTCAAATCCCAAAACCTATAACCTAAACCTAAACCTATAACCTATAACCTAAACCAAAACCTATAACCTAAACCAAAACCAAAACCTATAACCTAAACCCGAACCCATTCTCAAATCCCAAAACCTATAACCTAAACCTAAACCTATAACCTATAATCTAAACCAAAACCTATAACCTCAACCAAAACCAAAACCAAAACCTATAACCTAAACCCAAACTCATTCTCAAATCCTAAAACCTATAACCTAAACCTAAACCTTAACATAAACCTATAACCTAGAACCTAAATCAAAATGTATAACATAAACCAAAACCAAAACCTATAACCTAAACCCGAACCCATTGTCAAATCCAAAAACCTATAACGTAAACCTATAACCTATAACCTAAACCAAAACCAAAACCTATAACCTAAACCCGAACCCATTCTCAAATCCCAAAACCCATAACCTAAACCTAAACCTTAACCTAATCCTATAACCAAAACTCAAATCCCTAAACCTTAACCTATAACCTAACCTAAACCTATACTTATAACCTAAAACTATTCCCAAATCCCAAAACCTATAACCTAAACCTAACCTTTCCCTAAACTTATAAACTAAACTCAATTCCGTAAAGCTAAACCTACACCCTATCCTAATTTCAACTCCCTAACCTAAACCTAAACCTAAACTTGAAAACCCAAACTTAAACCCAATCCCGAACCTGAACCCGATTTCCTAAACCTAAACCATAACCCACTAGCAAATTCAAAAACCCATAACCTAAACCTAAACCAAAACCAAACCTATAACCAAAACCCGAACCCATTCTCAAATCCCAAAACCTATAACCTAAACCAAAACCAAAACCTATAACCTAAACGAGAACCCATTCTCAAAACCTAAAACCTATAACCTAAACCCGAACCCATTCTCGAATCCGAAAAAGTATAACCTAAACCTATAACCTATAACCTAAAACAAAACCTATAACCTATAACCTAAACCAAAACCTATAACCTAAACCAAAACCAAAACCTATAACCTAAACCCGAACCCGAACCCGTTCCCAAATCCCAAAACCTATAACCTAAACCTAGACCTTAACCAAATCCTATAACCTAAACTCAAATCCCTAAACCTTAACCTATAACCTAACCTAAACCTATACTTATAACCTAAAACTATTCCCAAATCTCAAAACCTATAACCTAAACCAAACCTTTCCCTAAACATATAACCTAAACTCAATTCCGAAATGCTAAACCTAAACGTAATCCTAATCTCAACTCGCTAACCAAAACCTAAACCTAAACTAGAAAACCGAAACTTAAACCCAATCCCGAACCTGAACCCGATTTCCTAAACCTAAACCATAGCCCATTCTCAAATCCAAAAACCTATAACATAAACCTAAACCAAAACCTATAACTTAAACCCGAACCCATTCTCAAATCCCAAAACCTATAACCTAAACCAAAACAAAAACCTATAACCTAAGCCCGAACCCATTCTCAAATCCCAAAACCTATAACCTAAACCGAAAGCTTAACCTAAACTTATAACCTATAACCTCAACCAAAACTTATAACCTAAGCCAAAACAAAAACCTATAACCTAAACCCGAACCAATTATCAAATCGCAAAACCTATAACCTAAACCTAAACCTATAACCTATTGCCTAAACCTAACCCTATAACCAAAACCAAAACCTATAACCTAAACCCGAACTCATTCTCAAATCCCAAAACCTATGACCTAAACCTAAACCTTAACATAAACCTATAACCTATAACCTAAATCAAAACCTATAACCTAAACCAAAACCAAAACCTATAACCTAAACCCGAACCCATTCTCAAATCCAAAAACCAATAACCTATAACCTAAACCAAAACCAAAACCAATAACCTAAACCCGAACCCATTCTCAAATCCCAAAACCCATAACCTAAACCTAAACCTTAACCTAATCCTATAACCTAACGTCAAATCCCTAAACCTTAACCTATAACCTAACCTAAACTGATAATTATAACCTAAAAATATTCCCAAATCCCAAAACCATAACCTAAACCTAACCTTTCCCTAAACCTATAACCTAAACTATATTCCCTTAAGCTAAACCTACACCTAATCCTAATCTCAACTCCCTAACCTAAACCTAAACCTAAACTTGAAAACCCAACCTTAAACCCAATCCTGAACCTGAACCCGATTTCCTAAACCTAAACCATAACCCATTCTCAAATCCAAAAACCCATAACCTAAACCTAAACCAAAACCAAACCTATAAGCTAAACCCAAACCATTCTCAAATCCCAAAACCTATAACCTAAACCAAAACCAAAACCTATAACATAAACCAGAACCCATTCTCAAATCCCAAAACCTATAACCTAAACCCGAACCCATTCTCGAATCCAAATACCTATAATATAAACCTATAACATATAACCTAAACCAAAACCTATAACCTAAACCAAAACCAAAACCTATAACCTAAACCCGAACCCATTCCCAAACCCCAAAACCTATAACCTAAACCTAAACCTTAACCAAATCCAATAACCTAAACTCAAATCCCTAAACCTTAACCTATAACCTAACCTAAACCTATACTTATAACCTAAACCTATTCCCAAATCCCAAAAACTATAACCTAAACCTAACCTTTCCCTAAACCTATAACCTAAACTCAATTCCCTAATGCTAAACCTAAACGTAATCCTAATCTCAACTCCCTAACCTAAACCTAAACCTAAACTACAAAACCCAAACTTAAACCCAATCCCGAACCTGAACCCGATTTGCTAAACCTAAACCATAACCCATTCTCAAATCCAAAAACCCATAACCTAAACCTTAACCAAAACCAAAACCTATAACCTAAACCCGAACCCATTCTCAAATCCCAAAACCTATAACCTAAACCGAAACCTTAACCTAAACTTATAACCTATAACCTAAACCAAAACTTATAACCTAAACCAAAACCAAAACCTATAACCTAAACCCGAACCAATTATCAAATCCCAAAACCAATAACCTAAACCTAAACCTATAACATATAACCTAAACCAAAAGCTATAACCTAAACCAAAACCAAAACCAAAACCTATAACCTAAACCCGAACTCATTCTCAAATCCTAAAACCTATAACCTAAACCTAAACCTTAACATAAACCTATAACCTACAACCTAAATCAAAACCTATAACCTAATCCAAAAGCAAAACCTATAACCTAAACCCGAACCCATTCTCAAATTCAAAAACCTATAACCTAAACCTGTAACCTATAACCTAAACCAAAACCTATAACCTACACCAAAACCAAAACCTATAACCTAAACCCGAACCCATTCTCAAATTCCAAAACCTATAACATAAACCTAAACCTTAACCTAATCCTATGACCTAAACTTAAATCCCTTAACCTTAACCTATAACCTAACTTAAACCTATACTTATAACCTAAAACTATTCCCAAATCCCAAAACCTATAACCTAAACATAACCTTTACCTAAACCTATAAGCTAAACTCAATTCCCTAAACCTGAACCTACACCTAATCCTAATCTCAACTCCCTAACCTAAACCTAAACCTAAACTTGAAAACCCAAACTTAAACCTAATTCCGAACCTGAACCCGATTTCCAAAACCCAAACCATTACCCATTCTCAAATCCAAAAACCTATAACCTAAACCTGAACCAAAACCAAAACCTTTAACCTAAACCCGAACCCATTCTCAAATCCCAAAACCTATAACCTAAACCAAAACCAAAACCTATAACCTAAACCCGAACCCATTCTTAAATCCCAAAACCAATAACCTAAACCTTAACCTTAACCTAAACCTATAACCCATAACCTAAACCAAAACCTATAACCTAAACGAAAACCAAAACCTATAACTTAAACCCGAACCCATTCTCAAATCCCAAATCTACAACCTAAACATAAACCTATAACCTATTAACAAAACCAAAACCTATAACCTAAACTAAAACAAAAACCAAAACCAATAACCTAAACCCGAACTTATTCTCAAATCCCAAAACCTATAATCTAAACCTAAACCTTAACATAAACCTATAACCTATAACCTATAACTGAAACCAAAACCAAAACCTATAACTTAAACCAAAACCAAAACCTATAACCTAAACCCGAACCCATTCTCAAATACCAAAACCTTTAACCTAAACCAAAACCAAAACCTATAACCTAAACCTATAACCTATAAACAAAACCAATAACCTAAACCAAAATCAAAACCTATAACCTAAACACGAACCCATTCTCAAATCCCAAAACTTATAACCTAAACCTAAACCTTAACCTTAACCTAAACCTATAACCGATAACCTAAATCAAAACCCAAACCTAAACCTATAACCTAAACCTATAACCTATAACCTAAACCAAAACCAAAACCTATAACCCAAACCCGAACCCATTCCCAAATCCCAAAACCTATAACCTAAACCTAAACCTTAACCAAATCCTATAACCTACACTCAAATCCCTAAACCTTAACCTATAACCTAACCTAAACCTATACTTATAACCTAAAACTATTCCCAAATACCAAAACCTATAACCTAAACTTAACCTTTCCCTAAACATATAACCTAAACTCAATTCCCAAATGCTAAACCAAAACGTAATCCTAATCTCAACTCCCTAACCTAAAGCAAAACCAAAACTACAAAACCCAAACTTAAACCCAATCTCGAACCTGAACCCGATTTGCTAAACCTAAACCATAACCCATTCTCAAATCCAAAAACCTATAACCTAAACCTAAACCAAAATCAAAACCTATAACCTAAACCCGAACCCATTCTCAAATCGCAAAACCTATAACCTAAACCAAAACCAAAACCTATAACCTAAACCCGAACCCATTCTCAAAGCCCAAAACCTATAACCTAAACCGAAACCTTAACCTAAACTTAAAACCTATAACCTCAACCAAAACTTATAACCTAAACCAAAACAAAAACCTATAACCTAAACCCGAACCAATTATCAAATCCCAAAACCTATAACCTAAACCTAAAGCTATAACGTATAACCTAAACCAAACCCTATAACCTAAACCAAAACCTATAACCTAAACCCGAACTCATTCTCAAATCCCAAAACCTATGACCTAAACCTAAACCTTAACATAAACCTATAACCTACAACCTAAATCAAAACCTATAACCTAAACCCGAACCCATTCTCAAATTCAAAAACCTATAACCTAAACCTATAACCAATAACCTAAACCAAAACCTATAACCTACACCAAAACCAAAACCTATAACCTAAACCGAACCCATTCTCAAATCCCAAAACCTGTAACATAAACCTAAACCTTAACCTAATCCTATAACCTAAACTTAAATCCCTTAACCTTAACCTATAACCTAACTTAAACCTATACTTATAACCTAAAACTATTCCCAAATCCCAAAACCTATAACCTAAACCTAACATTTCACTAAACCTATAACCTAAACTCAATTCCCTTAACCTAAACCTACACCTAATCCTAATCTCAACTCACTAACCTAAACCAAAACCTAAACTTGAAAACCCAAACTTAAACCTAATTCCGAACCTGAACCCGATTTCCTAAACCTAAACCATTACCCATTCTCAAATCCAAAAACCTATAACCTAAACCTAAAACAAAACCAAAACGTTTAACCTAAACGCGAACCCATTCTCAAATCCCAAAACCTATAACCTAAACCAAAACCAAAACCTATAACCTAAACCCGAACCCATTCTCAAATCCCAAAACCAATAACCTAAACCTTAACCTTAACCTAAACCTATAACCCATAACCTAAACCAAAACCAATAACCTAAACCAAAACCAAAACCTATAACCTAAACCCGAACCCATTCTCAAATCCCAAATCTACAACCTAAACCTAAACCTAAACCTATAACCTAAACCAAAACCTATAACCTAAACTAAAACTAAAACCAAAACCAATAACCTAAACCCGAACTTATTCTCAAATCCCAAAACCTATAACCTAAACCTAAACCTTAAGATAAACTTATAACCTATAACCTAAAAGAAAACCTATAACTTAAACCAAAACCAAAACCTATAACCTAAACCCGAGCCCATTCTCAAATTCCAAAACCTATAACCTAAACCAAAACCAAAACCTATAACCTAAACCTATAACTTATAAACAAAACCTATAACCTAAACCAAAATCAAAACCTATAACCTAAACTCGAACCCATTCTCAAATCCCAAAACTTATAACCTAAACCTAAACCTTAACCTTAACCTAAACCTATAACCTATAACCTAAATCAAAACCCAAACCTAAACCTATAACCTAAACCTATAACCTATAACCTAAACCAAAACCAAAACTTATAACCTAAACCCGAACCCATTCCCAAATCCCAAAACCTATAACCTAAACCTAAACCTTAACCAAATCCTATAACCTAAACTCAAATCCCTAAACCTTAACCTATAACCTAACCTAAACCTATACTTATAACCTAAAACTATTCCCAAATCCCAAAACCTATAACCTAAACCTAACCTTTCCCTAAACATATAACCTAAACTCAATTCCCTAATGCTAAACCAAAACGTAATCCTAATCTCAACTCCCTAACCTAAAGCTAAACCAAAACTACAAAACCCAAACATAAACCCAATCCCGAACCTGAACCCGATTTCCTAAACCTAAACCTAAACCATAACCCATTCTCAAATCCAAAAACCTATAACCTAAACCTAAACCTAAACTTGAAAACCCAAACTTAAACCTAATTCCGAACCTGAACCCGATTTCCTAAACCTAAACCAAAACAAAAACCTATAACCTAAACCTAAACCAAAACCAAAACCTATAACCTAAACCCCTACCCATTCTCAAATCCCAAAACCTATAACCTAAACCGAAACCTTAATCTAAACTTATAACCTATAACCTCAACCAAAACTTATAACCTAAACCAAAACAAAAACCTATAACCTAAAGCCGAACCAATTATCAAATCCCAAAACCTATAACATAAACCTAAACCTATAACGTATAACCTAAACCAAACCCTATAACCTAAACCAAAACCAAAACCAAAACCTATAACCTAAACCCAAACTCATTCTCAAATCCCAAAACCTATGTCCTAAACCTAAACCTTAACATAAACCTATAACCTACAACCTAAATCAAAACCAATAACCTAAACCCGAACCCATTCTCAAATTCAAAAACCTATAACCTAAACCTATAACCAATAACCTAAACCAAAACCTATAACCTACACCAAAACCAAAACCTATAACCTAAACCGAACCCATTCTCAAATCCCAAAACCTATAACATAAAGCTAAACCTTAACCTAATCCTATAACCTAAACTTAAATCCCTTAACCTTAACCTATAACCTAACTTAAACCTATACTTATAACCTAAAACTATTCCCAAATCCCAAAACCTATAACCTAAACCTAACATTTCACTAAACCTATAACCTAAACTCAATTCCCTAAACCTAGACCTACACCTAATCCTAATCTCAACTCCCTAACCTAAACCTAAACCTAAACTTGAAAACCCAAACTTAAACCTAATTCCGAACCTGAACCCGATTTCCTAAACCTAAACCATTACCCATTCTCAAATCCAAAAACCTATAACCTAAACTTAAAACAAAACCAAAACCTTTAACCTAAACCCGAACCCATTCTCAAATCCCAAAACCTATAACCTAAACCAAAACCAAAACCTATAACCTAAACCCGAACCCATTCTCAAATCCCAAAACCTATAACCTAATCCTAAACCTTAACCTAAACCTATAACCTATAACCTAAACCAAAACCTATAACCTAAACCTAAACCAAAACCTATAACCTAAACCCGAACCCATTCGCAAATCCCAAAACCTACAACCTAAACCTAAACCTATAACCTATAACCTAATCCAAAACCTATCACCTAAACCAAAACTAAAACCAAAACCTATAACCTAAACCCGAACTTATTCTCAAACCCCAAAACCTATAACCTAAACCTAAACCTTAACATAAACTTATAACCTATAACCTAAATCAAAACCAATAACCTAAACCAAAACCAAAACCTATAACCTAAACCCGAACCCTTTCTCAAATTCCAAAACCTATAACCTAAACCTATAACCTATAACCAAAACTTATAACCAAAACCTATAACCTAAACCAAAACCAAAACCTATAACCTAAACCCGAACCCATTCTCAAATCCCAAAACCTATAACCTAAACCTAAACCTTAACCTTAACCTAAACCTATAACCTATAACCTAAATCAAAACCCAAACCTAAACCTAAAACCTATAACCTAAATCCAAACTTATAACCTAAACCTAAGCCTTAACCGAAACCTATAACCTATAACCTAAATCAAAACCAAAACCTAAACCTAAAACCTAAACCTATAACCTATAACCTAAATCAAAACCTACAACCTAAACTAAAATCCTTAAACGTAAACCTAAACCTAATCCTATAACCTAAACTCAAATCCCTAAACCTTAACCTTTAACTTAACCTAAACCAATACCTATAACCTAAAATTATTCTAAAATCCAATTACCAATAACCTAAATCTAACCTTTCCCTAAACCTATAACCTAAATTCAATTCCCTAAACCTAAACCTAAACCAAAACCTAAACTCAAATCCCTAAACCTTAACCTATAACCTAACCGAAACCTATACTTATAACCTAAAACTATTCTCAAATCCCAAAACCTATAACCTAAACCTAACCTTTCCCTAAACCTATAACCTAAACTCAATTCCTTAAAGCTAAACTTACACCTAATCCTAATCTTAACTCCTAACCTAAACCTAAATCTAAACTTGAAAACCCAAACTTAAACCCAATCCCGAACCTGAACCCGATTTCGTAAACCTAAACCATAACCCATTCTCAAATCCAAAAACCTATAAGCTAAACCTAAACTAAAGGCAAAACCTATAACCTAAATCCGAACCCATTCTCAAATCTCAAAACCTATAACCTAAACCAAAACCAAAACCTATAACCTAAACCCAAACCCATTCTCAGAACCAAAAACCTATAACCTAAACCTATAACCTATAACCTAAACTAAAACCTATAACCTAAACCAAAACCAAAACCTATAACCTAAACCCGAACCCATTCTAAAATCCCAAAACCTATAACCTAAACCTAAACCTTAACCTAATCCTATAACCTAAACTCAAATCCCTAAACCTTAACCTATAACCTAACCTAAACCTATACTTATAACCTAAAACTATTCCCAAATCCCAAAACCTATAACCTAAACCTAACCTTTCCCTAAACATATAACCTAAACTCAATTCCCAAATGTTAAACCTAAACGTAATCCTAATCTCAACTCGCTAACCAAAACCTAAACCTAAACTAGAAAACCCAAACTTAAACCCAATCCCGAACCTGAACCCGATTTCCTAAACCTAAACCATAGCCCATTCTCAAATCCAAAAACCTATAACCTAAACCTAAACCAAAACCAAAACCTATAACCTAAACCCGAACCCATTCTCAAATCTTAAAACCTATAACCTAAACCAAAACCAAAACCTATAACATAAGCCCGAACCCATTCTCAAATCCCAAAACCTATAACCTAAACCGAAAGCTTAACCTAAACTTATAACCTATAACCTCAACCAAAACTTATAACCTAAACCAAAACAAAAACCTATGACCTAAACCCGAACCAATTATCAAATCGCAAAACCTATAACCTAAACCTAAACCTATAACCTATTACCTAAACCTAACCCAATAACCAAAACCAAAACCAAAACCAAAACCTATAACCTAAACCCGAACTCATTCTCAAATCCCAAAACCTACGACCCAAACCAAAACCTTAACATAAACCTATAACCTATCACCTAAATCAAAACCTATAACCTAAACCAAAACCAAAACCTATAACCTAAACCCGAACCCATTCTCAAATCCAAAAACCTATAACGTAAACCTATAACCTATAACCTAAACCAAAACCAAAAACAATAACCTAAACCCGAACCCATTCTCAAATCCAAAAACCCATAACCTTAACCTAATCCTATAACCTAAACTCAAATCCCTAAACCTATAATTATAACCTAAAAATATTCCCAAATCCCAAAACCTATAACCTAAACATAACCTTTCCCTAAACCTATAACCTAAACTATATTCCCTTAAGCTAAACCTACACCTAATCCTAATCTCAACTCCCTAACCTAAACCTAAACCTAAACTTGAAAACCCAACCTTAAACCCAATCCTGAACCTGAACCCGATTTCCTAAACCTAAACCATAACCCATTCTCAAATCCAAAAACCCATAACCTAAACCTAAACCAAAACCAAATCTATAAGCTAAACCGAAACCATTCTCAAATCCCAAAACCTATAACTTAAACCAAAACCAAAACCTATAACATAAACCAGAACCCATTCTCAAATCCCAAAACCTATAACCTAAACCCGAACCCATTCTCGAATCCAAAAACCTATAATCTAAACCTATAACATATAACCTAAACCAAAACCTATAACTTAACCAAAATCAAAACCTATAACCTAAACCCGAACCCATTCCCAAACCCCAAAACCTATAACCTAAACCTAAACCTTAACCAAATCCAATAACCTAAACTCAAATCCCTAAACGTTAACCTATAACCTAACCTAAACCTATACTTATAACCTAAAACTATTCCCAAATCCCAAAACCTATAACCTAAACCTAACCTTTCCCTAAACCTATAACCTAAACTCAATTCCCTAATGCTAAACCTAAATGTAATCCTAATCTCAACTCCCTAACCTAAACCTAAACCTAAACTACAAAACCCAAACTTAAACCCAATCCCGTACTTGAACCCGATTTCCTAAACCTAAACCATAACCCATTCTCAAATCCAAAAACCTATAACCTAAACCTAAACCTAAACCAAAACCTATAACCTAAACCCGAACCCATTCTCAAATCCCAAAACCTATAACCTAAACCTAAACCTTAACCTAAACTTATAACTTATAACCTAAACCAAAACTTATAACCTAAACCAAAATCAAAACCTATAACCTAAAGCCGAACCAATTATCAAATCCCAAAACCTATAACCTAAACCTAAACCTATAACCTATAACCTAAACCAAAAGCTATAACCTAAACCAAAACCAAAACCAAAACCTATAACCTAAACCCGAACTCATTCTCAAATCCTAAAACCTATAACCTAAACCTAAACCTTAACATAAACCTATAACCTTGTGAGACCCGACCCGAGTTCACATGTGAGTATGTGTGTGTGTGTGAGTATGCATTCCGTTCATTTTGGTCCCGCGGTCCTACCGGTCGAATCTCGGCGACCCACGACCCTTGGGTTGTGTTGCGGTCAACCTTAAGTCTGGTCACGTTGACCCGACTCGGATTGACCCGAGACCTATGTCATCATGTTCGCATCGTCGTTGCAGTTCCAACGATGCGTCTTGTGCGTCCATCCGACCTATGGATCAAAAGTTGTGTACATTTCATTATATGACCCTTCATCATGTGGCCCACTTAGGTGTCATGCAAGTGGACCCCACTCCTCTTGGTACAAGTTCCCATGCAACACTATACACACCACTAAAATTCCATAGCTAACACTACCCGCCCCACACACACCACCCAAAAGCCTACCCTACTCTACAACCTTGTTTTCTCCTCCCATAGGTAATTATTTCTTTTCTTACAAACAAATGATTTCTTTCTCTCTCTTTATTCTCTCCCTCCCTCTCATTTCCCTCCATTGCTGGAATTTCCAGCAACTTCCCTTCCATCTCCTTCTCTTCTCCAGCCCCTCCTCTCTTTAATCCCCTCCAATCTAACCATTCCCAACTCATCTCCACCATAAGAAGCTTTTTCTTGGAGCTAGAGGATCATTGTGGTGTAGGATTGAAGATAGATCTTAAGGCGGGTGTTCTTTTATGTCTAATTTCAGATTTCCTTTCATCCCTTCTTATTCTTCATTCCTCTTCCATTGATGGAGCTTGTGGGACCCATCAGGTGATGATGGTGGCCCCAAGACTCCATGGATATGGCTTGTAGCTTATCCTACATTGCATGCATGTGCATGCAAGGGACCATCCTCCATGGATCCCTTCATGCTCTTTCCTTCCTTAGATCAGGGATCCTTGGGTCATCTAGACCCTTGATCCTTGGTGGAGGATAGATCTCCACCATAGATCCCAAGTTAATAGCCTTTGATCTTATAGATTATGTATGTATCATGTGATAGTGGATAGAGTTGCTTGTGTGATGAGGGGAAGGGCCTCAATGAGGCGGAGACCCTTCCCTTGTGGCCGATCTCCTTCTTTTCTTGTTAATAAGTCTCTGAACATGAGTATGTGGCCCACCTTGTGGACCAACAAGATCCAAACCGTTCCAAGTGGGAGGACGTTTTTGGACAGTCCATCCCTTGGACGTGTGGCCCCTAAATGCACCAAAAAGGGGTGCATGCAAGGATGTTTTGGATAGTGAGATGGATGGGATGTTTGTGGGGCCCACTTGGGTGGACCACACCATGATTTTCTGGGGTTATATCCCCATTTAAATAATGTTTACAATTTATTTTTATCAGTCATATGTTGCTGTCCAGAACTTTCTGGACAGATTTTTAGGCCATCTTGGGGCCCGCTTTTTGGCCATTTGATGGGGAGATTTATACCATCTAATATATGATTCTGAAAGGTGCATATCCCACCTAAAAGTCTACCAAATTTCAGCCCCAACTGACCTTTTTTGGACCTCCAAAAGAGTGAGCCAACATGGGTGATCAACTAGATTTCTGCTACATATGTTGCTGTCCAAATCTGCCTGGACAGATTTTTGGGCCACCTTGGGGTCTGATTTCTGGATCTTTGGTGGGAATATTGAAACAAACTAATATGTGATTCTTGTAGCCTTATGACCCACCTACAACCATACCAAATTTCAGCCCCATCCGACCTTCATTGGGGTCCCAAAGGTGTGGTCCAAGTGAGGTGGACAGTCTGGATTTTCTGCACTGTTCCAGCAACATTCCACCCTAGATACATTGTAACTTCTGAATTTATTAAAATATTTCTGAGTATTCAAAAATTATGAAAATTTACAAGGAGGTGGTCCACTCATGGTGGGACCCACCTACAAAATTTCAGGGCAAATGGACTCCTGTGTACACCGTAGAAAGGTCCGGACTGGCCCACCACGTTGGGACGTCCAGGCCAGTCCGATTTTCTCGACAGATTGTTTTATACAAATTAATTAAAATATTTCTAGATGTCCAAAAATTCTGAAATTTTGTGGGGTTGTGGTTCACCTATGGAAGGACCATCCTGTATATTTTCAGGGCCATCAGGCCCTTGGACTGACTGTGGTATGGCCTGTAAATTGGGTCAGTTTTGGGCCAAATACCCAGGCCCATATGACTAACCACCATGGGATGCCCCTACCTTGGTCTGCTGGGCTTGCATTCTATCGGCATGGCCCACTTGAAGTAAGTATTGTATATCCCCCCTTCTTATCTGGTGGGACCCACTGTGATATGTGTGGGTCACCATGGGTCAGTAACCCATTTAAATTAAATAAATTTCTGGACTCCAGCAGGCCCAGGAAGTGAATGGGCTGGAATTCCAGCAATGGCCCAAATTTGTTGCATAGTTGATCTCTTCGAGCCGTGGCGGCCCACCAGATTTAAGGGAGTGTTACAGCCACTCTTTGCCCTCCTTCCTTGGACATTTTGGCCTTAATTAGTGCCCCTTGAGGCCCACCTTTGTGGTGGTTTTGTGGGCTAGCCTTAACCAGAATTTTTGATAGTTTTATAGGCTCAATGGGCTGGAAATTTCTTTCTTGAGCCCAAGATTGTGCAAGGGCTGACCTTATTGATTTATGGGCCCAATGGGCTGTCTATAAGCTGATCATGTGTATTAATGGGCCTTGATGCCCTCATGAAGTGTTTAATTGTGGGCTGACTTGCAAGGCCCACATTAATGTATATTGTGGAGGGCCTTGCAAAGTCTTTGGGCTGATCTGGCAAGGCCCACCCTGTCGGTATAGGCCTTGCCCATGTGTATTCTTGGACTTATGGGCTGCCCTCAAGTCCACCATAATGTATGAATTGAATGACTTTTATTTTGGGCCATTTCTTTGGGGGCCATTATGTGATATAGTATATGCATGTTTGTGTTAGCAAGTAGGCCTTATGGACTCAGTTCTTTTGGATAGGCCCATTGATCTCCGGCCTATACTCTCTCATCTATTGTGATGGGCTTAGGGGCAATAATACACAAGAAGTTGGGCCCTTGGCTGCCCACTAAACTGACCCTGTACTTGGGCCAAAATTGAGGCCCAACTCACTTGTGTTAAATATGAAACTTGCCCATGTAAATGAATTACTGGGTTGCCCATGAAGCCCACCATAATATGTGGAATTATGGCCTTTGCAGTTGGGCTCAAACCTTACTTGAGGGTCCACTATATGGCCTATGAGTTGGGCTTGGTGTATGGCCCATTAGGCCATGCATTGCTTGGGCTTTAGACCTTACATAATATGAGTAGTGGCAGGCTACCTCTTGGAAACCAGTTGAGGTTGGATGTCCTCCTGGGTGATCCTAAGGTAGGCCCATAGGTTTCTCTATGGGTGGTTAAAGGCCCACCATAGACCTTAGGCTATTTGTTTAAGGATCAATGTGAATGTATGTGGAACCTAGCTTAACGTAAGTTTGGTCCAGGCCGTCCAAGCCTTGGATCGCCCGATCATGGAGGCACTCTCTGCCTTGGGTTGTTGCTGAAATCACAATCCAGTAGTAGGCCCACTTGATCTTTTCTTGATGTATACACACCCTCCATCTGGTGAGGCCCCCTATGAATATTGTTGGCCTTCATGAGATCATTCCCACTGATTTGACTAATTTCTGGGCTTTCGCAAGCCCAGAAAGCAGAGTGGGCCGAACGTTTATCAATGGGCCTTAAATGTACATTGTTAGGGTTGAAACTTTATTGGACATGAGGCCCACCATATTGAGAACTTGTGTACGTGTTACATGCTTATGTTTTCTTATAATCTTTGGGCTTAATCAGTGCATTCTTTTGGGTCACCTTTAGTGATCACATGAGGACCCCATCTTAGATCAAATTTTTGGGACATCCCTTAGGCCCAGAGTAGGTTGGGACGTCCTAGCTTGGCCCAACCATACATTGGGCCGACTTCCACCATTTTGATGGACTTGTGGGCTGAGATAAGGATAGTATTGGGCCCTTAGTTGCTCCCTTAAATTGCTAGTTATTGGGCTGATGTAGCGGGGCCCATTTCATCCAAACTTAAACTTGTTATTTTTTTTTGGGCCGTATATTGTGTACGCGGGCTGCCCACCAAGTCCAACTTAATGCATGGATTCTATGGCCATTGGAAATTGAGCCTTGGGCCTTTATTTCCCTCTTGGGGCCCATGTTGTTAAAGGTGGTATTATATCCTTTTCTTATGGCCTATTATGAGGGATATATGTACGTGGTTACCTGTGTTCTTATCTTGAATGTAGGCCTTGGGCCTTGTATCCATATAGTTCGTGGTTGAGATGCCTCTTGGGGAATGGTGGTTAAATGTCCCCATTATGGACCCCTCTAGGCCCGATTGTATCTAAATGTGATTAGATGCTCATCTTAAACTCTTGTTAGACTCACTTTTGTATTACGTAGACATGTACTTGTATGCTTAGTCTCATGGGCTACCCCAGGTAAATGGGCCCCAACTAGAAGTTGGATTCCTTAGGGATATTGTCTAAGTACCTATTCGTGGTTCCTTCTTTGATAGGAGGAATGTTATATACATTGTATATTACCATATAATGTGATTACATTCATCTTCATGGCTCATGTGCATCATTGTATGCTTGAATAACATTGTGTGTGTGTGGTTATGATTGTACCATTGGGCATTGCATGATACCTTCCCCGAGGGACGTAGTATCCCCTCTTGAGCACGTTGGATGCTTGGAATCGATGCATGGTTGATTGTGTGATTCATGCATCTGGCATTGCATAGCATATGAGCATTATCGCCCTTACTTCATCAGGGATGGAGCCTCCATAGATACATCGTGGATGGCCATGTATGGACACCGGAAATGTTACTTGAGCATACCGGGTGCATAGGATGCCCATGGGTGAAATTCTCAAAACTTCCATGGTACCAAGGATCTGCTCCAACGCCGTGACCGAGTGGAATATATGAGCGCACAAGGGCCTTATACCATTAAGCTGCGACTCTCACTGTCGTGTACTCGGTTGGATAGGGGTGTGGCCTTACTCGCCTGATGTAAGGGGGCATTGCTAGGCTGAGTCTGACCAGCTCATGAATGGGTCTGCTACCTTCAGGCCTTGCTGGTGATTGGCTATCCGCAGGCAGGGTAGTGAGGTCTCTTATGCTCGTTTGACTGTGCGGGGTCTGTAGAGCAGCAGTCATTCAGCAGTGTATTGGACCCCGGTGATTTCCTTATGATGGAAATGTACTTGATATGTGGATTGGATATGAGCACTGACATTACTTCGCATTGCATTTGCATCGGCTGTGTAAGCCTCATAATGCATTACAGTACTCATTGCATTACAGTACTCATGCATTACAGTACTCATTGCATTACAGTACTCATCGCATTACAGTACCCATTATATTACAGTACTGTAACGACCAGTAAATTTCCGTACATTGGCTCGAGTACCACCTCGACCAGAAATCAATTAGGATTAAATCCTTTAGAAATTTAACAAAGTTAACTAAGTACTAAACTCGGTTAGCCATGAAATCCGTTAGGATCGCTTTAAATACGATCTGCAAGACCCAAAACTTGCAGAATCAGTGACTCTAGGTTACCCTAAAGTTTAGAACCAAACTCATTTCCCGGCTGCTCTTGGGAATGAAACGAAACTTCGTATTAGGTCTAGATCGCACATCGGGAGTCCGATTAACACGAAGCTAAGGAACTAGGACCGCCCCACTGGGCTTGACAATCATCTCAAAATTCAGGTCCGGCCGATGTCCCACGGCCATTCGTTTCGATCCGGAGTGAGGGTGTGTGAAAAACACTATTCCCATCCCAAAATAAATAGCAGGAATAGTGATCTGGCACCATTCGCTTGCGCGTCAGTATTAAGCAACCTGACCATCAGAATCAGACCAAATTACACCCTCAGATTAAGAAAAATTTCAGGAACATTTACATGTACTTGGAATTTCTGATCGTGGCCCACTGACCGTTGAACTGAAAGTGGTCCTCCACGTGCAATCTGGGAATCCGATTGAGTCAAAAATGTAATCCCACATAGATCCATGTGTGGTGAGCTTAAGTCTGGCGTTTGACTCAAGGAGGGCCACCAGAACCTCTCTTTTGAGCTAGAAAAGTGACGAATATCCTATTTTAGCAGTCACCCTTGAACCTGAGTCTATTTTGGGGATGTTTTTGGCTATAAAAGGGGCTTAGAATAGCCCCTCTCACAGCCATACGAATTTGGGAGAAAAACCCTAGAGAGAGAGAAAGAAAAGAGAGAGAAGAGCTTGGAGTTTGTAGGTGATCTTCCTCCTACTGCTTTTGGTTGTCACACGGCCTACACCGCTCCTTTCCAGGTGTTTTTCCGGCGGTACCCATTCCGTTTGAAGGTAAGAAACCCTAACCCTAGGTCTGATTTGATGTAGGTTCGTTGTAGGTTATGTAAAGGCTAACCGATTTCGCTCTTTAGGCTAGAAAACTCCCGTATACGGAAGCTCTTCTACCCTTGTTGATTCGTTGGGATTCCAAGGGCAAAGGTGAGGACTTTAAGTGTATAAGTTACGTTTTTCAACGCTTTCAATGTCAGATAATGATAGATTCATGATCTGCATGTAAATGCACATGTAAAAGTGCTTTCCGTTTCCTGTTTCGATTAACGTTTTAGAATATGGAATTTCACATACTCTAGGTATACGTAGAAATACCGTATACGTATTTTTTCGGGAAAATGTTTGACATGTTTATTTAATACATGATTATATAATATATGGATAAAATACTAGTTTGGCGAAAGGAATCGCTGAAATACATGTTCGCTTGTAAACGCTATGTATGTTGAAATTGTGTATTCTAGAAATACCGCATATGTGTAAATTTTGGAAGTGTAATTGTCATGATTATTTGTTGTATGAATATGGTATACGCGGATAAAATAACCGCTTGGCGAAAGAATAGCCCTAATGCGTATTTTGCTAACATACGTCATGTATGTTGGAATAACGTATTCCAAGTGTTTGTGTAAATGCTTGTGTGTGTAAATGTTTAAGTATTAGTGCCTTAGAGAGGTGCTGATATGGGATTCCCGACTCCCTTAGAGACATGTAGGATCCCCTCCATGCGGTGGTTCGCCATAACCACTCACTTGTGATGTGTATGTAATTGTATCCCTATGTGTATAGTGCTTTACTACATGCTTTACAACATGCTTTACAACATGCTTTACTTCATGCTTTACTTCATGCTTTATAACATGCCTGTTAACATGCTTGTATTGCTTGTTTATCATACTTTACTCCACATGCTATTGATGAGAATTGTTTGAGTTTGGGACTATGCCTATAGTCCAAACATTCGGTACCAGACTTGAGGTTGTGGCTGAGATGCACGTCGCCACAAAGGATGTGTCTGGCGAACCCGAGTCATACTTCGGTTGGCGATAGTGGTTCGCCACACGGAGTGCTTTTGTGCTCCATATTGCCCAACTTGTGGTGCGCTCGAGCTAGTCAGGCTCGTCAAGTAAACCAAAGTGTATATGTGTGTTCACCATGTTTGGTCGCTACTGCTTGAACCTAGGGTACCAAACTTACCAGTGGCGATCCCGCTAACCATGGTACCTCGATCCGCTAAGACGCATGAGCCGGATATGGTGGTATGGGATACTGTATTCGAGCTGTCGATACTTACGGCGAGAGCCGAGTACGGTGAGACCTGTGCTCGTGCTGACGGGCGATGAGTCCTCCGTAGTATCTTCGAGTATACTCCAAGTGTCTGTGATTGGCGACGAGTCTTTCACAGCAACTAGAGTATGAGTTGAGCCGAGTACGGTGAGACCTGTACTCGAGCTGACGGCTAGTGATTGAACCGAGTACGGTGAGACCTGTACTCGAGCTGACGGCCAGCAATTGAGCCGCATACGGTGAGATCTGTATCCGCGTTGACGGGTGATGAGCCCATTGCGATGCCTTCGCTACGCTTCTCAAACCATAATATCGTATGAGATTAACTAGGATTGACGACCCTAGAATGGATCATGTTTGGGGAATGATACAAGGGAGGTACCTTAGTTTCCCAATACTGCTGTTTGAAATGGACTAATAATAACTTGGTAATCATGAGCATCATCGCACCGCATGTGCTTTGTAGATGTGGCGCACTGAGGGAGTAAGCATTCGCGAACGTAAGATGATGTCGCTTGAGGGTGGTTTGGCAAGGGCATACAGCATCATGTCATTTCATTTTCGCACTTAACAAGAGTAGTTAGAAATGTTTGATTTGTACTGCTTTATCATTACTGCTTGATTGAATTGATAACATGTTAACCTATACTTTATTGTTCCACTGAGTTAGCTACTCACTCCCACGTTACGGGACGGTGTTTGCAACACCCACCAGACTCTGTCGCAGGTGTAGATGGTGCCTCGGTTCAGGAGTCGGAGCCCGACTTCGATGAGGATCAGGAGGAGTTCTCCTTTATGCAGTACTCTGACGGCTTTGCTTAGGCCGGCTGCATCGCGTTTTCAGGGCTTCTCTTGAGAGTTGTATTTTGATTTTTGACATAGAAACAATACATGTATATTGGTACTCAGTTAGTACTCATACTCTGGAGTTCATAAAATTTTGTTACTTTACATTGAATATAAAATTTCAGTCTTCCGCTTGCCTTTATACAATTGAACTGGAGTATGAATTACTGTTTTGGTATAATCTCATTCATGTTTATTGCGCTAACTCAGACAACATTTAACCATCATTGTGTATGTTGCATAAGTGATGCGTTGGAACTTGGGAGTTGAGTTCATACTCGACCTCCGAATTTCAGGGCGTTACAAGTACTCATTGCACTATATAGCCTTGGTATGACTTCCTGCATTATCGTACTGCCTTGGTATAGTTTCTTGCATTCATGATAGCCTTGGTAAGGCTAGTGGCATTGGTATTGATCATGACTCCCTTCTGCATTCTCTATCTTCTTCTGAGCACTATTGTCACACACTTTCACCACCCTCTAAGCTTTCTATAAGCTTATGCACGATTAATGTGTGCAGGAGATCCGAGGCAGGCGTCGCAGTGGCAGAGTTTGGGTTAGAGCTGAGCTTGAGGACCCAGTGTTGTAGACTCCCTTTCTTTCTTCTATTATCTTATGTATGTCCTTTTGGACTTTATGTAAGCTTGTAAAAGTTCAAATTCTTAGTGGATTTTGTGATGTGTGCCTTTGTGTAACGACCCGTAAATTTCCGTACTTTGACTCGAGTACCATCTCGACCAGAAACCAATTAGGATTAAATCCTTTAGAAATTTAACAAAGTTAACTATGTGCAAAACTCGATTAGCCATGAAATCCGTTGGGATCGCTTTAAATACGATCTGCAAGACCCAAAACTTGCAAAATCAGTGACTCTAGGTTACCCTAAAGTTTAGAACCAAACTCATTACCCGGCTGCTCTCGGAAATGAAATGAAACTTCGTATTAGGTCTAGATCGCACATCGGAAGTCCGATTAACACGAAGTTAAGGAACTAGGACCGTCTCACTGGGCTTGACAATCATCTCAAAAATCAGGTCCAGCCGATGTCCCACGGCCATTCGTTTGGATCCGGAGCGAGGGAGTGTGAAAAACACTATTCCCTTTACAAAATAAATATCTGGAATAGTGATCTGGCACCATTCACTTGCGCATCAGTATTAAGCAACCAGACCGTCAGAATCAGACCAAATTACACCCTCGGATTAAGAAAAATTTCACGAACATTTACATGTACTTGGAATTTCGGATTGTGGCCCACTGACCGTTGAACTGAAAGTGGTCCGCCACGTGCGATCTGGGAATCCGATCGAGTTGAAAATGTAATCCCACATAGATCCATGTATGGTGAGCTTAAGTCTGACGTTTGGCTCAAGAAGGGCCACCAGAACCCCTCTTTTGAGCTGGAAAAGTGACGAAATACCTATATTAGCAGTAACCCTTGAACCTGAGTCTATTTTGGAAAGGTTTTAGGTTATAAAAGGAGCTTACAACAGCCCCTCTCATAGCCATACTAATTTGGGATAAAACCCTAGAGAGAGAGAGAGAAAAGGGAGAGAAAAGCTTGAGATTTGTGGGAGTACTTCCTCCTGCTGCTTTCAATCATCGCACAGCCTACACCGCCTCTTTCCAGGCATTCTCCCGACGGTATCCACTCCGTTTTAAGGTGAGAAACCCTAACCCTAGGTCTGATTTGAAGTATATAGACTATAGATTATGAAAAGGCTAACCGATTCCGCTCTTTAGGCTAGAAAACTCCCGAATACGGAAGCTCACCAAACCTTACAGATCCGTTGAGATTCCAAGGGCAAAGGTGAGGACTTTAGGTGTATAGGTTACAGTTTTCAATGCTTTCAATGTCAGATAATGATAGATTCATGATCTGCATGCAATTGCACATGTACAAAATGCTTTCCGTTTCCTGATTCGATTAACGTTGTAGAATATGGAATTTCACATACTCTAGGTATACGTAGAAATACCGTATACGTATTTTTTTTGAGAAAATGTTTGACATGTTTATTTAATGTATGATTATATGATATATGGATAAAATACTAGTTTGGCGAAAGGAATCGCCGAAATACATGTTCGCTTGTAAATACCAAGTATGTTGAAATTGTGTATTCTAGAAATACCGCATATGTGTAAATTTTGAAAATGCAATTGTAATGATTATTTGCTGTGATTATGGTATACATGGATGAAATACTCACTTGGCGAAAGGATAGCCCTAATACGTTGCTAACATACGTCATGTATGTTGGAATAGCGTACTCTAAGTGTTTGTGTAAATGCTTGTGTGTGTAAATGCTTGAGTGTTAGTGCCTTAGAGAGGTGCTGACATGGAATTCCCGACTACCTTAGAGACATGTAGGATACCCTCCATGTGGTGGTTCGCTATAACCACTCACTTGTGATGTGTATGTAATTGTATCCCTATTTGTATAGTACTCTACCACATGCTTTACAACATGCTTTACTTCGTGCTCTACAACATGCTTTACTTCATGCTTTATAACATGCTTTATGACATGCCTGTTAACATGCTTGTATTACTTTGTTTATCATGCTTTACTCCACATGCTATGGATGAAGATTGATTGAGTTTGGGACTATGCCCATAGTCCAGACATTCGGTATCAGACTTGAGGTTGTGGCTGAGATTCATGTCGCCACAAGGGGTGTGTCTGACGAACCCGAGTCGTACTCCGGTTGGCGATAGTGGTTGGCCACACGGAGTGCTTTTTGCGCTCCATATCGCCCAACTTGTTGTGCGCTCGAGCTAGTCTGACTCGTCATGTAAACCGATGTGTTGAATGTGTGTTCACCATGTTTGGTCGCTACTGCTTGAACCTAGGGTGCCAAACTTACCAGTGGCGATCCCGTTAACCATGGTACCTCGATCCGCTAAGACTCATGAGCCGGACATGGTGGTATGGGACACCGTGGCCGAGCTGTCGGCCTATGCTGGGGCCAAGTGCCTCCCCATAGTGACCATTGAGCAACCTAAACTCGTGAGCCGAATACGGTGGTATGGGACACTGTATTCGAGCTGTCGGTACTTACGGCGAGAGCCGAGTACGGTGAGACCTGTACTCGTGCTGACGGGCGACGAGTCCTCCGTAGTATCTTCGAGTATACTCCAAGGGTCTGTGATTGACGACGAGTCTTTCACAGCAACTAGAGTATGAGTTGAGCCGAGTACGGTGAGACTTGTACTCGAGCTGACGGCTAGTGATTGAGCCGAGTACGGTGAGACCTGTACTCGAGCTGACGGCCAGCAATTGAGCCGCATACGGTGAGATCTGTATCCGTGCTGACGGGTGACGAGCCCTTTGCGATGCCTTCGCTATGCCTCTCAAACCATAATATCGTATGAGATTAACTAGGATTGACGACCCTAGAATGAATCATGTTTGGGAATGATACAAGGGAGGTACCTTAGTTTCCCAATAATGCTGTTTGAAATGGACTAATAATAACACGGTAATCATGATCATCATTGCACCACATGCGCTTAGTAGATGTGGCGCACTGAGGGAGTTAAGCATTCGCGAACGTAAGATGATGTCGCATGAGGGTGGTTTGGCAAGGGCATACAGCATCATATCATTTCATTCTCGCACTTAATAAGAGTAGTTAGAATTGTTTGATTTGTACTGCTTTATCATTACTGCTTGATTGAATTGATAACATGTTAACCTATGCTTTATTGTTCCACTGAGTTAGCTACTCACTCCCATGTTACGGGACGGTGTTTGCAACACCAACCAGACTCTATCGCAGGTATAGATGGCGCGACGGTTCAGGAGCCGGAGCCCGATTTCGACGAGGACCAGGATGAGTTCTCGTTTATGCAGTATTCGGACGGCTTTGCTTAAGCCGTTTGCATCGCGGGGATTACAGGACACATCTTTAGATTGTATTTTGATTTTTGACTCCAAAAACAGTACATGTATATGGGTACTCAGTTAGCGATCATACTCTGATGTTCATAAAAATTTTGTTTCCTTGCATACTTTAAATATAAAATTTCAGTCTTCCGCTTGCCTTTATGCAATTGAACTGGAGTATGATTTACTGTTTTGGTATAATCTCATTCATGTTTATTGCTCTAACTCAGACAACATCTAACCATCATTGTGTATGTTGCATAAGTGATGCATTGGAACTCGGGAGTTAAGTTCATACTCGACCCCCGAATTTCAGGGCGTTACACTTTGTTATTTTCATATTTACTTGCTGTGATCTTGGGTATGCTCGTATTGGTAATGATTATACTGATATGAAAATCCTCCTTGTAGGATCCCAGGATCGGAACCTGCCTCAGGAGCCGAGAATGGGGTACTACGGAGGCTGTTGCGGCCAGAACCGGCCATCGGGTTCCTTGTGAGTCCGGTTACCGAGTCTGGGGCGTGACAAACCTACAACCTAAATCAAAACCTATAACCTAATCCAAAAGCAAAACCTATAACCTAAACCCAAACCCATTCTCAAATTCCAAAAACCTATAACATAAACCTGTAACCTATAACCTAAACCAAAACCTATAAACTACAACAAAACCAAAACCTATAACCTAAACCCGAACCCATTCTCAAATCCCAAAACCTATAACAAAAACCTAAACCATGACCTAATCCTATGACCTAAACTTAAATTCCTTAACCTTAACCTATAACCTAACTTAAACCTATACTTATAACCTAAAACTATTCCCAAATCCCAAAACCTATAACCTAAACATAACCTTTACCTAAACCTATCACCTAAACTCAATTCACTAAACCTGAACCTACACCTAATCCTAATCTCAACTTCCTAACCTAAACCTAAACCTAAACTTGAAAACCCAAACTTAAACCTAATTCCGAACCTGAACCCGATTTCCAAAACCCAAACCATTACCCATTCTCAAATCTAAAAACCTATAACCTAAACCTGAACCAAAACCAAAACCTTTCACCAAAACCTGAACCCATTCTCAAATCCCAAAACCTATAACCTAAACCAAAATAAAAACCTATAACCTAAACCCGAACCCATTCTCAAATCCCAAAACCAATAACCTAAACCTTAACCTATAACCTAAACCTAAACCAAAACCAAAACCAAAACCTATAACCGAAACCAAAACCAAAACCTATAACCTAAACCCGAACCCATTCTCAAATCCCAAACCTATAACCTAAACCTAAACCTATAACCTATAACCTAAACCAAAACCTAGAACCTAAACTAAAACTAAAACCAAAACCAATAACCTAAACCCGAACTTATTCTCAAATCCCAAAACCTATAACCTAAACCTAAACCTTAACATAAACCTATAACCTATAACCTAAACCTAAACCAAAACCTATAACCTAAACCTAAACCAAAACAAAAACCTATAACCTAAACCCGAACCCATTCTCAAATACCAAAACCTATAACCTAAACCAAAACCAAAACCTATAACCTAAACCTATAACCTAACCTAAACCTAAACCTATAACCTAAACCAAAATCAAAACCTATAACCTAAACCGAACCCATTCTCAAATCCCAAAACCTATAACCTAAACCTAAACCTAAACCTAAACCTTAACATAAACCTATAACCTAAATCAAAACCCAAACCGAAACCGAGAACCTAAACCTATAACCTAAACCTAAACCAAAACCAAAACCTATAACCTAAACCCGAACCCATTCCCAAATCCCAAAACCTATAACCTAAACCGAAACCTTAACCTAATCCTATAACCTAAACTCAAATCCCTAAACCTTAACCTATAACCTAACCTAAACCGATACTTATAACCTAAAACTATTCCCAAATCCCAAAACCTATAACCTAAACCTAACCTTTCCCTAAACATATAACCTAAACTCAATTCCCTAATGCTAAACCAAAACGTAATCCTAATCTCAACTCTCTAACCTAAACCTAAACCAAAACTACAAAACCCAAACTTAAACCCAATCCCGAACCTGAACCCGATTTCCTAAACCTAAACCATAACCCATTCTCAAATCCAAAAACCTATAACCTAAACCTAAACCAAAATCAAAACCTATAACCTAAACCCGAACCCATTCTCAAATCCCAAAACCTATAACCTAAACCAAAACCAAAACCTATAACCTAAACCCGTACCCATTCTCAAATCCCAAAACCTATAACCTAAACCGAAACCTTAACCTAAACTTATAACCTATAACCTCAACCAAAACGTATAACCTAAACCAAAACAAAAACCTATAACCTAAACCTGAACCAATTATCAAATCCCAAAACCTATAACCTAAACCTAAACCTATAACCTATAACCTAAACCTAAACCAAACCCTATAACCTAAACCAAAACCAAAACCAAAACCTATAACCTAAACCCGAACTCATTCACAAATCCCAAAACCTATGACCTAAACCTAACCTTAACATAAACCTTAAACCTACAACCTAAATCAAAACCTATAACCTAAACCCGAACCCATTCTCAAATTCAAAAACCTAAACCTAAACCTATAACCTATAACCTAAACCAAAAACCTATAACCTACACCAAAACCAAAAACTATAACCTAAACCCGAACCCATTCTCAAATCCCAAAACCTATAACATAAACCTAAACTTTAACCTAATCCTATAACCTAAACGGAAATCCCGGAACCTTAACCTAAACCGAACGGAAACCTATATTATAACCTAAAACTATTCCCAAAATCCCAAAACCTATAACCTAAACCTAATATTTCACTAAACCGATAACCGAAAACTCAATTCCCTAAACCTAAACCTACACCTAATCCTAATCTAAACTCCCTAGCCTAAACCTAAACCTAAACTTGAAAACCCAAACTTAAACCTAATTCCGAACCTGAACCCGATTTCCTAAACCTAAACCATTACCCATTCTCAAATCCAAAAACCTAGAACCTAAAACCTAAAACAAAACCAAAACCTTTAACCTAAACCCGAACCATTCTCAAATCCCAAAACCTATAACCTAAACCAAAACCAAAACCTAGAACCTAAACCCGAACCCATTCTCATAGCCCCAAAACCTAAATAACCTAACCTAAACCGAAACCGAAACCTATAACCTATAACCTAAACCAAAAACCTATAACCAAACCTAAACCAAAAACCTATAACCTAAACCGAACCCATTCGTAAATCCCAAAACCTACAACCTAAACATAAACCTATAACCTATAACTTAATCCAAAACCTATCAACTAAACCAAAACTAAAACCAAAACCTATAACCTAAACCCGAACTTATTCTCAAATCCCAAAACCTATAACCTAAACCTAAACCTTAACATAAACCTATAACCTATAACCTAAATCAAAACCTATAACCTAAACCAAAACCACAACCTATAACCTAAACCCGAACCCTTTCTCAAATATCAAAACCTATAACCTAAACCAAAACCAAAACCTATAACCTAAACCTATAACCTATAACCAAAACCTATAACCTAAACCAAAACCAAAACCTATAACCTAAACCCGAACCCATTCTCAAATCCCAAAACCTATAACCTAAACCTAAACCTTAACCTTAGCCCAAACCTATAACCTATAACCTAAATCAAAATCCAAACCTAAACCTAAAACCTAAACCTATAACCTATAACCTAAATCGAAACTTATAACCTAAACCTAAGCCTTAACCGAAACCTATAACCTATAACCTAAATCAAAACCAAAACCTAAACCTATAACCTATAACGTAAATCAAAAACATAAACCTAAACTAAAATCCCGAAACCCTAAAGGAACCTAAGCCTATAACCTAAACTCAAAGCCCTAAACCGTAACCGAAACTTAACCTAAACCAATACCTATAACCTAAATTATTCTAAAATCCCAGTACATATAACCTAAATCTAACATTTCCCTAAACCTATAACCTAAATTCAATTCCCTAAACCTAAACCTAAACCATAACCTAAACTCAAATCCCTAAAAACCTATAACTAACCGAAACCTATACTTATAACCTAAAACTATTCTCAAATCCAAAAACTATAACCTAAACCTAACCTTTCCCTAAACCTATAACCTAAACTCAATCCTTTAAAGCTAAACCTACACCTAATCCTAATCTTAACTCCCTAACCTAAACCTAAACCTAAACTTGAAAACCCAAACTTAAACCCAATCCCGAACCTGAACCGATTCGGAAACCCTAAACCACAACCCATTCTCAAATCCAAAAACCTATAACCTAAACCTAAACTAAAAGCAAAACCTATAACCTAAATCCGAACCCATTCTCAAATCCCAAAACCTATAACCGAAACCAAAACCAAAACCTAAAACCGAAACCCGAACCCATTCTCAAATCCAAAAACCTATAACCTAAACCTAAACCGATAACCTAAACTAAAACCTATAACCTAAACCAAAACCAAAACCTATAACCTAAACCCGAACCCATTCGAAAATCCCAAAACCTATAACCTAAACCGAACCTTAACCTAATCCTATAACCTAAACTCAAATCCCTAAACCGAGAACCTAAACATTACCTAAACCTATACTTATAACCTAAAACTATTCAAAAATCCCAAAACCTATAACCTAAACTTAACCTTTCCTTAAACCTATAACCTAAACTCAATTCCCTAAACCTAAACCTACACCTAATCCTAATCTCAACTCCCTAACCTAAACCTAAACCTAAACTTGAAAACCCAAACTTAAATCTAATCCCGAACCTGAACTCGATTTCCTAAACCTAAACCATAACCCATTCTCAAATCCAAAAACCTATAACCTAAACCTAAACCTAAACCAAAACCTATAACCTAAACTCGAACCCATTCCCAAATCCCAAAACCTATAACCTAAACCAAAACCAAAACCTATAACCTAAACCCGAACCCATTCTCAAATCCCAAAACCTATAACCTAAACCTAAACCTATAACCTATAACCTAAACCAAAACCTATAATGTAACGACTCAAAAAATTTCCGTACAAAGACCCGAGTACCACCTCGAGCAGAAATCACAGAGGACCATATCCTTTAGAAATTAGACGATGATTAACTAGTGTTAAAATAGATTGGATACGAAATCCACACTAATCACTTTAAATACGATCTGCAAGACCCAAAACTTGTAGATTCATTGATGCTAGGTTACCCTTAAATCTAGGATCAAACTCTATTCCCGTTTTCTCTTGGGAGCATATTGAAACTTTGTATCGGATCTGGACCGCACGTCGAAAGTCCGATTACTACGAAACTACACCATTATGACCGCCTAGTTGGACTTGACAACCACCCCGAAAATCAAGTCCTAATTGTGTCCAGAAACGCACAACTTGAGCCCAGAGCGAAGAGTGTGAGAAAACGTGGTTTTCTTATAAAATTAATTTCGATTTAAGTAATCTGAGACGTGTCGCTTGTGGGCCAAATATAAGTAAACAGACCGTCGGAATCTGACCCAAATACACCCTCGAATCAGGGATATTTTTCAGCACATGTCCGTGTACTTAAAATCCTCGATCGAGTTTCAGTGACCGTCGAACTGAAACTGGTTTACCACGTGCGATCTGGGAATCCGACTGGAACGAAAACTTAACTATACCTAGATCCAAGGTCAGTGAGCTTAAGTCCGACCGCATGCAGAAAAGGGGGCTCCAGAAGTGCTCCGTTGAGATGGAACAGTCCTCCTTTGGACATAACCTAAGTATACCATGGCCCTGGGGCTATTTCCGTGAGTTCTGGGCCTATATAAGGACCTTAAACCCTCTCTCATTCAACCCATACGAATTTGAGAAAACCTAGGAGAGAGAAGAGAGAAAAGAGAGAAAGTGTGAGAGAAGTGAGAGAGTCTTCCTGATACTCTATCCTACTGCTATACGTGCTTAACCATCATGATCTAATTGCTTTTCCGGCGATTTCGGCTTTGTTCTTAGGTAAGAAAACCTAACCTTAACTTGTTTTAGGGTTCCGGCTAGTGTAAGTTATGAAATAACTAACCTAAATCATGTTGTAGGTTGTTAAATCACCGTTGGTAGCGAATACGTGTTCTAAACGAATTCGTTACGCTTCTACGGCATAAGGTGTCACGCCCCAGACTCGGTCATCGGACTCACATGGAACCCGATGGCCGGTTCTGGCCGCAACAGCCTCCTTAGTACCCCATTCTCGGTTCCTGAGGCAGGTTCCGATCCTGGGATCCTACAAGGAGGATTTTCATAACAGTATAATTATTTCCAACACGAGCATACCCAAGATCACTGCAAGTATATCTGAGAATAACAAGGAACACATCACAAAATTCACTATAAATTTGAACTTTTACAATCATCCATAAGGTCCAAAAGGACATACATGAGACAAGACAAAAAGGAAAGAGAAAGGTCGGTAACACTGGAGTCCTCAAATGATCAGCTCTACTCCACGCTCTGCTGCTACGACGCCTACCTAGAGTCTCATGCACGCATCAATCGTGCATAAGCTTATAGAAGCTTAGAGGGTGGTGTAAGTGTGTGACAATGGTGCACAGAACAATAGGGGAGATGCAAAGGGAACATGCTCAATGAGAATATCACTAGCCTTACCAAGGCTTATCATGAATACGATGCGATGAGTACTGGATGCTATACCAAGGCAATGCATGAAGGGGCTTATACAGCCAATGCTAATGTGATGCAAGTAATGTCAGTGCTCATATCCAAACCATATGTCAAGTACATTTCCAATCATAAGGAAATCACCGAGGTCCATTACACTGCTGAATGACTGCCGCTCTACAGACCCCGCACAGTCAAACGAGCGTAAGAGACCTCACTACCCACCTGTGTACAACCAATCACCAACAAGGCCTGACGGTAGCGGACCCATTTACGAGCTGGTCAGACTCAGCCTAGCAATGCCCCCTACACATCAGGCAGGTAAGGCCACACCCCTATCCAACCGACTACACGACAGTGGGAGTCGTGGCCTAACGGTATAAGGCCCCCGTGCGCTCATATATTTCACTCGGTCACGGCGTTGGAGTAGATCCTTGGTACAATGGAAGTTTTGGAAATTTCACCCATGGGCATCCTATGCACCCGGTATGCTCAACTAATATTTTCGGTGTCCACACATACAGCCATCCACGAATACCCCCGTGGAGGCAAGGCCCTGATGAAGTAAGGGCGGATATCCACAAGCTATGCAATGCTAGATGCATGAATCACACAATCACCCATGCATTAATCCCAAGCATTCATCTCTCGGGGAGATACCAACATGTCCTACACAATGGCACAACTATGGCCAATCATTCCTCAACCAAGCATGCATATGAAGCGTATGGGAGTGGGCCATAAAGATGAAGAGGGGTGCCAATGAAGTGAAGATGAACTCTCTACCTAACCATGAAGGGTCTAAGTACTTAACCAATTTCCTCATAAGGAATACAACCTCTAGTGGGGGCCCATTTACCTGGGGTAGCCCACAAGACTAAGGAGAACAATGATATGGGCCTGAATAGATGAGACGGGCCTAGCAAGGGTCTATGGTGGGCCTTTAACCACCCATAGAAGCCCATGGGCCTACCTTAGGGCCACCAGTGTGGGCATCCAACTACAATTGGTCCCCAAGAGGTAAGTCATCTCTAATTGATCACGGATCAAGGCCCAAGGACCACACAACATTAGAAATAAGAAATGGGCAGCCATAAACATACCACATACACTCATGTTGGGCTTTAGAAAGGCGGCCCAAGGCCTATCCAAAACATGGGTCCAAGGAAAACATACATAGTCCAACCCATACATGCCACTATGGGCCCATAGGGGAAGGGTTAGGGCCTAACATAAATGCCACTAATCCCATATATTGTGGTGGCCTAGTGGGCAGCTCATTGCTCAAACCACATAGGCAAATGTCATGCTCTTAGTCAAGTAAGGTTGGGCCTACAACCCGGCCCAAGTATAAAGTTAATTTGGTGGGCAACCAAAGGCCCATCTACTTGTGTAACCTGGCCCACTAGCTCAACACAATAGTATGGTAAAAGAAAATGGCCCAAGAGCATTCTAAAATATAAGGGAGCAATAAATGCCCAATTTCCTCAATATGGTGGGCTCCACAATCATGGCCCCAATGGGCCCTAGAACATCAGGGATGAGTCTCCAACAATCATACACAAAGTCCAATGGGCTGGGGCCCAAAAGTTCTGAAATAACAAAGGGGACAATAATGTACAGAAAATTTCTACAATACATGTTGCTGTCCTAAATTTGGGCACACCATTGGAGCAAGTCTAGGGCCTCTAAAATTATGAAAATTTAGGGTCAAGGTCCCTCATCATGCATATAATAAGATAAAACCCAAAAAGGTAGCCCACCATCAGAGGAAACATTTTTGAATTATGGTTTTTATCAAGGCATATTGCTGGACTGCACAACAGAAAATCTGGCAGTCCAACCATCTTGGCCTATTCTTTTGGATGCCCAAATGAGGTCAGTTGGGGCTAAACTTTTACAGAGTGAAACTTCCATAGGTGGGTCACACCCCCACAAAATTTCAGAAATTTTGGGTATTCCTAAGTATTTTAATTAATTTAAACAAAACAGTCTGTCCAGAAAATCGGACAGACCTGGACGTCCCAACGTGGTGGACCAGTCCGGCCCTCCCCATGGTGTGTACAGGGGTCCATTGGCCCTAAAATTTGGTATGTAGGTCCCACCATGGGTGGAACACAACTCCCCAAAATTACAGAATTTTTGGACATCTAGAAATATTTTAATTTATTTAAAGAAATCAATCTGTCCTGAAAATCGGACTGATCTGGACACCATATTGTAATGGGCCGGTCCAGCCACCACCATGGTGTGTACAGGTGTCCATTGGCCCCAAACTTTTGTAGGTGAGTCCTAACATGAGTGGACCACCTCTCTGTAAATTTTTATAATTTTTAGACATCCAAAAGTATTTTAATAAATTTCAGAATTCCAACATGTCCAGGGTGGAATGTTGCTGGAACAGTGCAGAAAATTCAGACTGTCCACCTCACTTGGACCACACCTTTGAGACCCTAATGAAGGTCATTTGGGGCTAAAATTTGGGGGACATCAAGATGAGATTCCCACCTTTAAGAAAAGTATATTTGATGGGTATAAAAGTCCTCCATCAGTCCCAAATTCAAGCCCAAGGTCCAACAAAAATCTGTCCAGAAAATTTCTGGGCAGCAACATGCATATGAAATAAAATGAGCATAGGAACCAAAATAAGAGGAAATCACCCTATGGAATTTGAGTTCTGGTCCACCTCAGTGGGCCCCACAAATATCCAGACCTAATCCGTACCATAAAATCCATTGCATGTGTCCAAAAAGGAGCAAATGGGGCACCTATGTTCATAGAGTGGACAGACATGGGCTTCCACTCTCTTTGGATGGTCTGGATACTTTCAGGCCACAAGGTGGGCCACACACATCTGAGAATAACAGATCAATAAAGAATAGTAAGAATCGGCCACAAGGGAAGGGGCTCCGCCACATTGAGGCCCTTCTCTTCATCACAAATCACACATATCACTATATTGATGGGATTATAAGATCTACCCATGCATGCATCCTCTAATCAAAATCCAATGGTGGAGATGCCATCTCCACCAAGGATCAAGGGTCTAGATGACCCACAAACCTATAAATCAAAGGGAAATCTCATGATGGGGTCCATGGAGAATGGCCCCATCATGGCAATCATGCATGCATAAAGTGGGTTGTTAGCCACACTCATGGAGTCATGTAGGACCTCCACCATTGATTGGTGGGTCCTACACACTCCCAATCAAATGAAAAAAAGGTTCATGCAAGAGGAAAGGAAGGAGACTAATCCCATGAATCACCCACCTTGAATCTTCAAGATTCTCCTATCTCCAAGCTCCTCAAGCTCCAAGGATTATAGATCTATGGTTGAGATCATGTTCCAAGGGCTAGATGATGGGGGATTAGAGGGAGAAGGGGCTGGAGAAGAGAAGGAGATGGAAGGGAAGTTGCTGGAAATTTCAGCAATGGAGGGAAATGAGAGGGAGGGAGAGAATAAAGAGAGAGAAAGAGAGGCCATGATGGGTTTGTAAGAGAATCCATCATTACCATAGGGAGGAGTTTACAAAGTTGTAGGTTAGACTAGGCCTCTTGGTGGTGTTGTGGTTGGTGGTGTTAGTTTCATGCAATTGTGTAGTGTGTGGGTAATGTACCTTGGAACTTGTGCCAAGGGTGATGGTGGTCCACATGCATTCCACTTAAGTGGCCCACATGATCAATGGTCATATAATGAAATGTAGACAACTTTTGATCTACATATCGGATTTATGGGCGAGATGCAGCGTTGGAACCGCGGCGACGATGCGGTCGCAATGGCATAGGTCTCGGGTCAATCCGAGTCGGGTCTGCATGACCGAACTCAAGGATACCGCAAACACTATCCAAGGGTCGTGGGTCACCGGGATTCAACCGGTAGGACCGCGGGACCAAAAAGAATGAAATGCATACTCACACACACACATGCACACATGCGAACTCGGGTCGGGTCTCACATAAGGTGCGGATTTTAGACGTATAGGTTATGGTTTTCAAGGCTTTCAATGTCGGATAATGGTTTATTCTCGACACGGATGCTGTTTCACATGCAAAATGCGTCGTCTGTTTCACATTTCAGATATATATGAACTTTGTGTGATATAGTGTATTCTATGTATATGTTGAAAGATTTGAATACGTATGGAAATTGGATTTGTGCTTAGCATGTTTATCTGTCGTGAATATATGCTTAATACATGTGCGACAACTCCTTAGCGAAAGGACTTGCCCTAAATCACGTCAAAAATACGATATATGTGTTAAAGTGTGTAGCCCAAGTGTTTGTGGAAATGTTCAAATGAATATGGAACCCCGATTCGGGCACGCCATGATTATCCGTCGTGGGTACATGCGCATGGTATGCGGGGCAACTCCCTAGCGAAAGGATTTGGCCTAATATATGTGTAAACCACATACATCATGTATGACGATGTATGGAGTCTAAGTGTTTGTAGAAATGTCTGTATGTGCTAAGTATTACTAATAGTATTTTTGTACGAGGGTTGAGATACGAATCTCGGCTACCTTAATGATGTATATGATTTCCTCCATGTACGCTTATATTACGATGTCTATTTTATTTATGGAATGAATGTGCATGGAAATCATGTTTGTGTTACATTTCACAACATGCTCATATGCTTGTACGAATTGAATTATTTGTCATTACTGCTTTGACTGTCTCATATGATTACCTGTTGGAATGGAGTGAGAGTGGAACTATGATATAGTCCAGGCAATCGGTAACAGGTTTGAGTTCGTGGCTGAGATTCATTCGTCACGTAGGATGTGTTTGACGAACCCGAGTCATACGTTAGTCGTCGGCAGTGGTCAGGCCACACGAAGTGCTCACGCACTTCATGTCGATCGATTCGAGGTGCGCTCGTATTAGTCGAGCTCGTCAAGTAACCCGATCTGCCTTTGTATGTTCACCATGTATGGACACCTTTGCTTGAACCTAAGGTACCAAACTCACCAGTGAAATCCCGTTTAACCTTGGTACCTTGATCCGCTAAGACTCATGAGCTGGACATGGTGGTATGGGATACCGTGGTCGAGCTGTCGGCCTACGCCATGGCGACGAGCCCACCCGTAGTGACCAGTGAGCAGCCCAGACTCGTGAGCCGAATACGGTGGTATGAGACACTGTATTCGAGCTGTCGTCCTACACTGATTTGGTGATGGGGGAGTGGTGTAACGATTCCGTGCAACAGCCCTGACAGCCCTTTGTAATGACCTCGAGGGTACTCTGAGTCTACGTGGAGGTGACGACCCTTCCGTAGCAATAAGAGTATAAACTAGGCCTGTATTGATTTGGTGATAGGGGAGTGGTGTAACGATTCCGTGCAACAGCCCTGACAGCCCTTTGTAGTGACCTAGAACCGCACCATCGTATGAGATTAACTAGGACTGACAACCCTAGAATGGATCTTTGTTTGGGAATGATATAAGGGAGGTACCTTAGTTTCCCAATCCTGCTGTATGAAAAGGACTAATAACAACTTGGTAATCATGTTCATAACATCGCACTGCATGTGCCCCTGGTTAAAGAGCATAGAGGGAAGAAAGCATGCCGCGACCGTAAGATGGTGTCGCACGAGGGAGTGTAGGCGAGGGCATGCATCATGTATACATTTCATTCTTGCATTAATAAGAGTTTCTAGGAGTGGTTGATTGTACTGCTTTATCATTACTACTTGACTGAATTGATAACATGTTAACCTTTGCTCTATGATTCCACTGAGTTAGCTACTCACTCCCATGTTACGGGACGGTGTTGTACACACCAACTAGACTGTCTTAGATGCAGGTGTTGACGTGACGCAGGAGGCTGAGCCTGACTACTACGATGATCAGGACGAATTCTCTTACATGCAGTTCTCTGACGGCTTCGCTTAGGCCATTCAGATTGACGGGACTACAGGGTTTATCATTATAATTGTACCATTTTTGGCATTTTGATTCTGAAACTATTACATGTATATGGTGACTCAGTAAGGTGTTCATACTCTGGATACCGATTGTGACTGTTTGGCTTTATATACATTTATATACATCTTTCGGTCTTCCGCTAGCGTTTTATCAGAAGATCTGGAGTATGAATACTGTTCTGGTATAACACCACTCATGATCAATGCACTAACACAGACAACATTCAATCATAAGCATTTATGTTGCATAAGTGATGTTTTGGAACTCGGGTGTTGAGTTGCTACTAGACCCCCGATTTTCAGGGCGTTACAGATAACCTAAACCAAAACCAAAACCTATAAGCTAAACACGAACCCATTCTCAAATCCAAAAACTTACAACCTAAACCTAAACCTATAACCTATAACCTAAACCAAAACTAAAACCAAAGCCTATAACCTAAACCCGAACTCATTCTCAAATCCCAAAACCTATAACCTAAACCTAAACCTTAACATAAACCTATAACCAATAACCAAAATCAAAACCTATAACCTAAACCAAAACCAAAACCTATAACCTAAACCGAAACGCATTCTCAAATACCAAAACCAATAACCTAAACCAAAACCAAAACCTATAACCTAAACCTACAACCTATAGCGAAAACCTATAACCTAAACCAAAACCAAAACCTATAACCTAAACCCGAATTCATTCTCAAATCCCAAAACCTAAGACCTAAACGAAAACCTATAACCTAAACCAAAACCAAAAGCTATAACCGAAACCCGAACCCATTCTCAAATCCAAAAACCTATAACCTAAACCTAAACCATAACCTAAACCTATAACCTATAACCTAAACCAAAACCAAAACCTATAACCTAAACCCAAACCCATTCTCAAATCCCAAAACATACAACCTAAACCTAAACCTATAACCTATAAACTAAACGAAAACCTATAACCTAAACCAAAACCAAAACCAAAACCTATAACCTAAACCTGAACTCATTCTCTAATCCCAAAACCTATAACCTAAACCTAAACCTTAACATAAACCTATAACCTATAACCTAAATCAAAACCTATAACCTAAACCAAAACCAAAACCTATAACCTAAACCCGAACCCATTCTCCAATCCAAAAACCTATAACCTAAACCTATAACCTATAACCTAAACCAAAACCTAGAACCTAAACCAAAACCAAAACCTACAACCTAATCCCGAACCCATTCTCAAATCCCAAAACCTATAACCTAAACTTAAACCTTAACCTAATCCTATAACATAAACTCAAATCCCTAAACCTTAACTTATAACCTAACTTAAACCTATACTTATAACCTAAAAATATTCCCAAATCCCAAAACTTATAACCTAAACCTAACCTTTCCTTAAACCTATAACCTAAACTCAATTCCCTAAACCTAAACCTACACCTAATCCTAATCTCAACTCCCTAACCTAACCTAACCTAAACTTGAAAAACCACACTTAAACCCGAATCCCCCGAACCTGAACCACCCGATTTCCTAAACCTAAACCATAACCCATTCTCAAATCCAAAAACCTATAACCTAAACCTAAACCAAAACCAAAACCTATAACCTAAACCCAAACCCATTCTCAAATCCCAAAACCTATAACCTAAACCAAAACCAAAACCTATAACCTAAACCCAAACCCATTCTCAAATCCCAAAACCTATAACCTAAACCTAAACCTTAACCTAAACTTATAACCTATAACCTAAACCAAAACCTATGACCTAAACCAATACCAAAACCAATAACCTAAACCCGAACCCATTCCCAAATCCCAAAACCTACAACCTAAACCTAAACCAAAACCTATAACCTAAACCAAAACTAAAACCAAAACAAACCTATAACCTAAACCCGAACTCATTCTCAATCCCAAAACCTATAACCTAAACCTAAACCTTAACATAAACCTATACCTATAACTAAATCAAACCCTATAACCTAAACCTAAACCAAAACCATAACCTAAACCCAAACCCATTCTCAAATCCCAAAACCAATAACCTAAAACTATAACTTATAACCTAAACCAAAACCAAACCCTATAACCTAAACCCGAACCCATTCTCAAATCCCAAAACCTATAACCTAAACCTAAACCTTAACCTAATCCTATAACCTAAACTCAAATCCCTATACCATAACCTATAACCTAACCAACACCTATACTTCTAACCTAAAACTATTCCCAAATCCCAAAACCTATAACCTAAACCTAAACCTTAAACTAAACCTATAACCTATAACCTAAACCAAAACCTATAAACTAAACCTAAACCTTAACCAAAACCTATAACCTATAACTAAAACCAAAACCAAAACTTATAACCTAAACCCGAACCCATTCTCATATCCCAAAACCTATAACCTAAACAAAAACCAAAACCTATAACCTAAACCCGAACCCATTCTCAAATCCCAAAACCTATAACCTAAACCCGAACCCATTCTCAAATCCCAAACCTATAACCTAAACCAAAACCAAACCTATAACCTAAACCCGAACCATTCTCAAATCCCAAAACCTATAACTAAACCTAAACCTTAACCTAAACCTATAACGTATAACCAAAACCAAAACCTATAACCTAAACCAAAACAAAAACCTATAACCAAAACCCGAACGCATTCTCAAATCCCAAAACCTATAACCTAAACCTAAACCTATAACCTATAACCTAAACCAAAACCTATAACCTAAACCCGAACTCATTCTCAAATCCCAAAACCTATAACCTAAACCTAAACCAAAACCTATAACCTAAACCCGAACTCATTCTCAAATCCCAAAACCTATAACCTAAACCTAAACCTTAACATAAACCTATAACCTATAACCTAAATCAAAACATATAACCTAAACCTAAACCAAAACATGTAACCTAAACCCGAACCCATTCTTAAATCCAAAAACCTATAACCTATAACCTAAACCAAAGCTTATAACCTAAACCAAAACCAAAACCTATAACCTAAACCCGAACCCATTCTCAAATCCCAAAACCTATAACCTAAACCTAAACCTTAACCTAATCCTATAACCTAAACTCAAATCCCTAAACCTTAACCTATAACCTAACCTAAACCTATACTTATAACCTAAAACTATTCCCAAATTCTAAAGCCTATAACATAAAACTAACCTTTCCCTAAACCTACAACCTAAACTCAATTCCCTAAACCTAAACCAACACCTAATCATAATCTCAACTCCCTAACCTAAACATAAACCTAAACTTGAAAACCCAAACTTAAACCGAATCCCGAACCTGAACCCGATTTCATAAACCTAAACCATATCCCATTCTCAAATCCAAAAACCTATAACCTAAACCAAAACCAAAACCAAAACCTATAACTTAAACCCGAACCCATTCTCAAATCCCAAAACCTATAACCTAAACCAAAACCAAAACCTATAACCTAAACTCAATTCCCTAAACCTAAACCTACACCTAATCCTAATCTCAACTCCCTAACCTAAACCTAAACCTGAAAACCCAAACTTAAACCCAATCCCGAACCTGAACCCGATTTCCTAAACCTAAACCATAACCCATTCATAAATCCAAAAACCCATAACCTAAACCTAAACCAAAACTGAAACCTATAACCTAAACCCGAACACATTCTCAAATCCCAAAACCTATAACCTAAACCAAAACCAAAACCTATAACCAAAACCAAAACCCATTCTCAATTCCCAAAACCTATAACCTAAACCTAAACCAAAACCTAAACTTATAACCTACAACCTAAACAAAAACCTATAACCTAAATAAAAACCAAAACCTATAGCCTAAACCCGAACCCATTCTTAAATCCTAAAACCTATAACCTAAATCTAAACCTATAACCTATAACCTAACCCAAAACCTATAACCCAAACCAAAACCAAAACCAAAACCAATAGCCTAAACCCGAACTCATTCTCAAATGCCAAAACCTATAACCTAAACCTAAACCTTAACGTAAACTATAACCTATAACCTAAACCAAAACCAAAACCTATAACCTAAATCCGAACCCATTCTCAAATCCAAAAACCTATAACCTAAACCTATAACCTATAACCTAAACCTAAACCAAAACCTATAACCTAAACCCGAACCCATTCTCAAATCCCAAAACCTATAACCTAAACATAAACCTTAACCTAATCCTATAACCTAAACTCAAATCCCTAAACCTTTACCTTTAACCTATCTTAAACCTATACTTATAACCTAAAACTATTACCAAATCCCAAAACCTATAACCTAAACCTAACATTTCCCTAAACCTATAACCTAAACTCAATTCCCTAAACCGAAACCAACACCTAATCATAATATCAACTCCCTAACCTAAACCTAAACCAAAACTTGAAAACCCAAACTTAAACCCAATCACGAACCTGAACTCGATTTCCTAAACCTAAACCATAACCCATTCTCAAATCCAAAAACCTATAACCTAAACCAAAACCAAAAACAAAACTTATAACCTAAAGCTGAACAAGTTCTCAAATCCCTAAACCTATAACCAAAACCAAAACCAAAACCAAAACCTATAACCTAAACCCAAACCCATTCTCAAATCCCAAAACATATAACCTAAACCTAAACGTATAACCTTTAACCTAAGCCGAAACCTATAACTTAAACCAAAACCAAAACCTATAACCTAAACTCGAACCCATTCTCAAATCCCAAGACCTACAACCTAAACCTAAACCTTAACATAAACCTATAACCTATAACCTAAACCAAAACCTATAACCTAAACCAAAACCAAAACCTATAACCTAAACCCGAACCCATTCTCAATTCCAAAAACCTATAACCTAAACCTTTAACCTATAACCTAAACCAAAACCTATAACCTAAACCAAAACCAAAACCTATAACCTAAACCCGAACTCATTCCCAAATCCCAAAACCTATAACCTAAACCTAAACCTTAACCTAATCCTATAACCTAAACTCAAATCCCTAAACCATAACCTATACCCTAACTTAAACCTATTCTTATAACCTAAAATTATTCCCAAATCCCAAAACCTATAACCTAAAACTAACCTTTCCCTAAACCTATAACCTAAACTCAATTCCCTAATGCTAAACCTACACCTAATCCTAATCTCAACTCCCTAACCTAAACCTAAACCTAAACTAGAAAACCCAAACTTAAACCCAATCCCGAAACTGAACCCGATTTACTAAACCTAAACAATAACCCATTCTCAAATCCAAAAACCTATAACCTAAACCTAAACCAAAAGCAAAACCAATAAACGAAACCTGAACCCATTCTCAAATCACAAAACCTATAACCTAAACCAAAACCAAAACCTATAACCTAAACCCGAACCCATTCTCAAATCCCAAAACCTATAACCTAAACCAAAACCTTAACCTAAACCAATAACCTATAACCAAAACCAAAACCTATAACCTAAACCAAAACAAAAACCTATAACCTAAACCCGAACCAAATATCAAATCCCAAAACCTATAACCTAAACCAAAACCTATAACCTATAACCTAAACCAAAACCTATAACATAAACCAAAACCAACACCAAAACCTATAACCTAAACCCGAACTCATACTCAAATCCTAAATCATATAACCAAAACCTAAACCTTAACATAAACCTATAACCTATAACCTAAATGAAAAATAACCTAAACCAAAACCAAAACATAACCTAAACCCGAACCCGTTCTCAATCATAAACTATAACCTAAACCTATAACCTATAACCTAAACCAAAACCTATAACCTAAACCAAAACCAAAACATATAACCTAACCCGAACCCATTCTCAAATCCCAAAACCTTTAACCTAAACCTAAACGTTAACGTAAACTCAAATTTCTAAACCTTAACCTAAAACCTAACTTAAACCTATACTTATAACCTAAACCAAAACCAAAACCTATAACCTAAACTGAAACCCATTCTCAAATACCAAAACCAATAACCTAAACCTAAACCAAAACCTATAACCTAAACCTACAACCTATAACCTAAACCAAAACCAAAACCTATAACCTAAACCCGAATTTATTCTCAAATCCCAAAACCTAAGACCTAAACGAAAACCTATAACCTAAACCAAAACCAAAAGCTATAACCTAAACCCGAACCCATTCTCAAATCCAAAAACCTATAACCTAAACCTAAACATATAACCTATAACCTAAACCAAAACCAAAACCTATAACCTAAACCCAAACCCATTCTCAAATCCCAAAACATACAACCTAAACCTAAACCTATAACCTATAAACTAAACGAAAACCTATAACCTAAACCAAAACCAAAACCAAAACCTATAACCTAAACCCGAACTCATTCTCTAATCCCAAAACCTATAACCTAAACCTAAACCTTAACATAAACCTATAACCTATAACCTAAATCAAAACCTAAAACCTAAACCAAAACCAAAACCTAGAACCTAAACTTGAACCCATTCTCCAATCCAAAAACCTATAACCGATAACCTAAACCAAAACCTAGAACCTAAACCAAAACCAAAACCTATAACCTAATCCCGAACCCATTCTCAAATCCCAAAACCTATAACCTAAACTTAAACCTTAACCTAATCCTATAACCTAAACTCAAATCCCTAAACCTTAACCTATAACCTAACTTAAACCTATACTTATAACCTAAAAATATTCCCAAATCCCAAAACCTATAACCTAAACCAAACCTTTCCCTAAACCTATAACCTAAACTCAATTCCCTAAACCTAAACCTACACCTAATCCTAATCTTAACTCCCTAACCTAAACCTAAACCTAAACTTGAAAAACCAAACTTAAACTGAATCCTGAACCTGAACCCGATTTCCTAAACCTAAACCATAACCCATTCTCAAATCCAAAAACCTATAACCTAAACCTAAACCAAAACCAAAACCTATAACCTAAACCCGAACCCATTCTCAAATCCCAAAACCTATAACCTAAACCAAAACCAAAACCTATAACCTAAACCCGAACCCATTCTCAAATCCCAAAACCTATAACCTAAACCTAAACCTTAACCTAAACTTATAACCTATAACCTAAACCAAAACCTATAACCTAAACCAATACCAAAACCTATAACCTAAACCCGAACCCATTCTCAAATCCCAAAACCTACAACCTAAACCTAAATGTATAACTTATAACCTAAACCAAAACCTATAAGTTAAACCAAAACCAAAACCAAAACCAAAACCTATAACCTAAACCCGAACTCATTCTCAAATCCCAAAACCTATAACCTAAACCTAAACCTTAACATAAACCTATAACCTATAACCTAAATCAAAACCTATAACCTAAACCTAAACCAAAACCTATAACCTAAACCCAAACCCATTCTCAAATCCAAAAACCAATAACCTAAAACTATAACCTATAACCTAAACCAAAACCAAACCCTATAACCTAAACCTGAACCCATTCTCAAATCCCAAAACCTATAACCTAAACCTAAACCTTAACCTAATCCTATAACCTAAACTCAAATCCCTATACCATAACCTATAACCTAACCGACACCTATACTTCTAACCTAAAACTATTCCCAAATCCCAAAACCTATAACCTAAACCTAAACCTTAACCTAAACCTATAACCTATAACCTAAACCAAAACCTATAAACTAAACCTAATCCTTAACCTAAACCTATAACCTATAACCAAAACCAAAACCAAAACTTATAACCTAAACCCGAACCCATTCTCATATCCCAAAACCTATAACCTAAACAAAAACCAAAACCTATAACCTAAACCCGAACCCATTCTCAAATCCCAAAACCTATAACCTAAACCCGAACCCATTCTCAAATCCTAAAACCTATAACCTAAACCAAAACCAAAACCTATAACCTAAACCCGAACCCATTCTCAAATCCCAAAACCTATAACCTAAACCTAAACCTCAACCTAAACCTATAACGTATAACCAAAATCAAAACCTATAACCTGTGAGACCCGATCCGAGTTCGCATGTGTGCATGTGTGCGTGTGAGTATGCATTTCATTCTTTTTGGTCCCGCGGTCCTACCGGTTGAATCCCGGTGACCCACGACCCTTGGATAGTGTTTGGGGTATCCTTGAGTTCGGTCATGTAGACCCGACTCGGATTGACCCGAGACCTATGTCATTGCGACCGCATCGTCGCCGCGGTTCCAACTCCGCGTCTCGCGCATAAATCCGATATGTAGATCAAAAGTTGTCTACATTTCATTATATGACCATTGATCATGTGGCCCACTTAAGTGGAATGCATGTGGACCACCATCACCCTTGGCATAAGTTCCAAGGTACACTACCCACACACTACACAATTGCATGGAACTAACACCACCAACCACAACACCACCAAGAGGCCTAGTCTAACCTACAACTTTGTAAACTCCTCCCTATGGTAATGATGGATTCTCTTACAAACCCATCATGGCCTCTCTTTCTCTCTCTTTATTCTCTCCCTCCCTCTCATTTTCCTCCATTGCTGGAATTTCCAGCAACTTCCCTTCCATCTCCTTCTCTTCTCCAGCCCCTTCTCCCTCTAATCCCCCATCATCTAGCCCTTGGAACATGATCTCAACCATAGATCTATAATCCTTGGAGCTTGAGGAGCTTGGGGATAGGAGAATCTTGAAGATTCAAGGTGGGTGATTCATGGGATTAGTCTCCTTCCTTTACTCTTGCATGAACCTTTTTTCATTTGATTGGGAGTGTGTAGGACCCACCAATCAATGGTGGAGGTCCTACATGACTCCATGAGTGTGGCTAACAACCCACTTTATGCATACATGATTGCCATGATGGGGCCATTCTCCATGGACCCCATCATGAGATTTCCCTTTGATTTATAGGTTTGTGGGTCATCTAGACCCTTGATCCTTGGTGGAGATGGCATCTCCACCATTGGATTTTGATTAGAGGATGCATGCATGGGTAGATCTTGTAATCCCATCAATATAGTGATATGTGTGGTTTGTGATGAAGGGAATGGCCTCAATGTGGAGGAGCCCCTTACCTTGTGGTTGATTCTTACTATTCTTTTGTTGATCTATTATTCTCAGATGTGTGTGGCCCACCTTATGGCCTGGAAGTATCCAAACCATCCAAAGAGAGTGGAAGCCCATGTTTGTCCACTCTATGAACATAGGTGCCCCATTTGCTCCTTTTTGGACACATGCAATGGATTTTATAGTACGGATTAGGTCTGGATATTTGTGGGGCCCACTGAGGTGGACCACAACTCAAATTCCATAGGGTGATTTGCTCTTATTTTGGTTCCTATGCTCATTTTATTTCATGTGCATGTTGCTGCCCAGAAATTTTCTGGACAGATTTTTGTTGGACCTTGGGCTTGAATTCGTGGAGGACTTTTATACCCATAAAATATACTTTTCTGAAAGGTGGGAATCTCATCTTGATGTCCCCCAAATTTCAACCCCATATGACCTTCATTAGGGTCCCAAAGGTGTGGTCCAAATGAGGTGGACAGTCTGAATTTTCTGCACTGTTCCAGCAACATTCCACCCTGGACATGTTAGAATTCTGAAATTTATTAAAATACTTTTGGGTGTCTAAAAATTATGAAAATTTACAGGGAGGTGGTCCACTCATGTTAGAACCCACCTACAAAATTTTGGGGTGAATGGACACCTGTACACACCATGGTGGTGGCTGGACCGGCCCATTACAATATGGTGTCCAGATCAGTCCAATTTTCAGGACAGATTGATTTCTTTAAATAAATTAAAATATTTCTAGATGTCTAAAAATTCTAAAATTTTGTGGAGTTGTATTCCACCCATGTTGGGACCTAAATACCAAATTTCAGGGCCAATGGACCCCTGTACACACCATGGGGAGGACCGGACTGGTCCACCACGTTGGGACGTCCAGGTCTGTCCGATTTTCTTGATAGACTGTTTTGTTTAAATTAATTAAAATACTTAGGAATATCCAAAAATTATGAAATTTTGTGGGGGTGTGTCCCACCTATGAAAGTGTCACTCTGTAAAATTTCAGCCCCAACTGACCTCATTTGAGCATCCAAAATAATGGGCCAAGATGGTTGGACTGCCAGATTTTCTGTTGTGCAGTCCAGCAATATGCCTGGATAAAAACCATAATTCAAAAATGTTTTCTCTGATAGTGGGCCACCTTTTTGGGTTTCCTCTTATTGTATGCATGATGAGGGACCTTGACCCTAAATTTTCATAATTTTAGAGGCCCTGGACCTGCTCCAATGGAGTGCCCAAATTTAGGACAGCAACATGTATTGCAGAAATTTCCTGTACATTATTGTCCCCTTTGTTATTTCAGAACTTTTGGGCCCCAGCCCATTGGACTTTATGTATGATTGTTGGAGACCCATCCCTGATGTTCTAGGGCCCATTGGGGCCATGATTGTGGAGCCCACCATATTGAGGAAATTGGGCATTTATTGCTCCCTTATATTTTAGAATGCTCTTGGGCCATTTTCTTTTACCATACTATTGTGTTGGGCTAGTGGGCCAGGTTACACAAGTAGATGGGCCTTTGGTTACCCACCAAATCAACTTTATACTTGGGCTGGGTTGTAGGCCCAACCTTACTTGACTAAGAGCATGACATTTGCCTATGTGGTTTGAGCAATGGGCTGCCCACTAGGCCACCACAATATATGGGATTAGTGGCATTTATGTTGGGCCCTAACCCTTCCCCTATGGGCCCATAGTGGTATGTATGGGTTGGGCTATGTGTGTTTTCCTTGGACCCATGTTTTGGATAGGCCTTGGGCCACCTTTCTGAAGCCCAGCATGAGTGTATGTGGTATGTTTATGGCTGCCCATTTCTTATTTCTAATATTGTGTGGGCCTTGGGCCTTGATCCGTGATCAATTAGAGATGGGCTACCTCTTGGGGACCAATTGTGGTTGGATGCCCACATTGGTGGCCCTAAGGTAGGCCCATAGGCTTCTATGGGTGGTTAAAGGCCCACCATAGACCCTTGCTAGGCCCGTCTCATCTATTTAGGCCCATATCATTGTTCTCCTTATTCTTGTGGGCTACCCCAGGTAAATGGGCCTCCAATAGAGGTTGTATTCCTTATGAGGAAATTGGTTAAGTACTTGGACCCTTCATGGTTAGGTAGAGAGTTCATCTTCACCTCATTGGCACCCCTCTTCATCTTTATGGCCCACTCCCATACGCATCATATGCATGCTTGGTTGAGGTATGATTGGCCATGGTTGTACCATTGTGTAGGACATGTTGGTATCTCCCCGAGAGATGAATGCTTGGGATTGATGCATGGGTGATTGTGTGATTCATACATCTAGCATTGCATAGCTTGTGAATATCCGCCCTTACTTCATCAGGGCCTTACCTCCACAGGGGTATTCGTGGATGGTTGTATGTGTGGACACCGGAAATATTAGTTGAGCATACCGGGTGCATAGGATGCCCATGGATGAAATTCCCAAAATTTTCATGGTACCAAGGATCTGCTCCAACGCCGTGACCGGGTGGAATATATGAGCGCATGAGGGCCTTATACTGTTAGGCCGCGACTCCCACTGTCGTGTAGTCGGTTGGATAGGGGTGTGGCCTTACCTGCCTGGTGTGTAGGGGGCATTGCTAGGCTGAGTCTGACCAGCTCGTAAATGGGTCCGCTACCGTCAGGCCTTGTTGGTGATTGGTTGTACATAGGCGGGTAGTGAGGTCTCTTACGCTCTTTTGACTGTGCGAGGTCTGTAGAGCGGCAGTCATTCAGCAGTGTAATGGACCCCGGTGATTTCCTTATGATTGGAAATCTACTTGACATATGGTTTGGATATGAGCACTGTCATTACTTGCATCACATTAGCATTGGCTGTGTAAGCCCCTTTATGCATTGCCTTGATATGGCATCCAGTACTCATCGCATCGTATTTGTGATAAGCCATAGTAAGGCTAGTGATATTCTCATTGAGCATGTTTTCCCTCCTTGCATCTCCTACTATTGTTCTGTGCACCATTGTCACACACTTACACCACCCTCTAAGCTTCTATAAGCTTATGCACGATTGATGAGTGCAGGAGACACTAGGCAGGCGTCGTAGCAGCAGAGCGTGGAGTAGAGCTGATCATTTGAGGACTCCAGTGTTGCCGACCTTTCTCTCCTTTCCTTTTTATCTCATGTATGTCCTTTTGGACCTTATGGATGATTGTAAAAGTTCAAATTTACAGTGGATTTTGTGATGTGTGCCTTGTTATTCTCAGATATACTTGCAGTGATCTTGGGTATGCTCGTGTTGAAAATGATTATACTGTTATGAAAATCCTCCTTGTAGGATCCCAGGATCGGAACCTGCCTCAGGAACCGAGAATGGGGTACTACGGAGGCTGTTGCGGCCAGAACCGGCCATCGGGTTCCATGTGAGTCCGATTACCGAGTCTGGGGCGTGACAGGAGTTGGTATCAGAGCATCGCAAGTAATTCTGGAATAACTCAGGATAACATCACATATCTGCCAAGAACATAGGACAAGTAGTGTCCCGAGATTCTTCCTTTCGCTCCGTATTGAGCCTGCAATTGTCCTGATTCCTTACGTCGTCATTATTTTGTAGACGATGCCGCGTGGACGTGGCGCCCGTGGTCGTGGCACCCGTGGTCGTGGCGCCTGTGGTCGTGGTGCCCATGGACGAGGCACCCGAGATACCCATCCTACTCGAGCACATCCTGCTCCCATTATTGAGGATCATATTCATGAGGTCCCGATCCGGCCTGCTCCCCCCGTTGAGCCCGTGACACCCGTGCGTCCAGTTGCTCCAGTTCCCCCACCTATTCCTCCACCTCAGCCTGCTGTTCCGGTTACAAAGGCTCCAGTTGCTCCAGTTCCCTCAATATTCCCCCTCCTCAGCCTGCTGTTCCAGTTACTGAGGCTCATGCTCCGCCGGCCGCACCCGTGCCTCCGCCCGAGGCGAGTGCCGCCCCTGCCTTTCTAAAGTACCTATAGGAGCTGAGCATTTCCAGCAACTGATGCAGCTGGTTGCCACCGCTTTGCAGACCCGTCAGCCAGCTACCGCTGAGGTTTCTGGGCAGTTTGACTTACCGCGTGCTAGTGTCATAGCCCGAGAGTTTCGGCAGCATCATCCCCCGAGGTTTGTGGTGACCCTGACCCTTTTGCCGCCGAAGCTTGGCGCACTGAGGTTGCGAGGATTTTCGACACTATTCAGTGTCCTGCAGATCAAAGAGTATCCCTTGCAACCTATCTTCTTCAGGGTTAGGCCCGTCATTGGTGGTCATCTGTATCTAGGATGGTCGGACCTCAGTTTGTTTGGACATGGGAGGAGTTTGTGACCCGCTTCGACCAGAAGTTCTTCCCTGAGCATGTTCAGATCCAGCGGGCGATCGAGTTTGAGACCCTAGTGCAGGGCGATATGACTGTATCTCAGTATGAGGCCCGTTTCTTGGCCTTGTCTAGATTTGCTCCTCATCTCACTAGCGATGAGAAGATGAGAGCCCGTCGTTTTGTGACTGGTTTACGCCCTGCCCTTCGTAGCCGTGTGGTAGGGCACTGTTTGGAGACATTTGACCAGGTCGTCCATCGGGCACTGGTTTATGAGGAGGACTGGGCTATGACCCAGAGGTCGAGAGAGCAGAGTTCTGGTGGAGACCGGAAGATGAGAGCACCAGCCGGCAGTTCCAGGCAGCACCGTCAGCAGAGACGGAGGGGCAGATCAGAATTTCATCAGCCTACGATTCAGACAGTGGCTTCAGCGCCGCCAGCCACTTTATCTTCCGGCCCCTTTTCTGGTGTATGCTTCGGCTGCGGACAGGCCGGGCATCGGAGGCGTGAGTGCCCTCTCCCCATTCAGCAGCAGAGGCCACCGCAGTTGCCTCCTCCTCGTCCTCCTCAGCAGCAGCAGAGAGCTCAGCTTCCACCCCCGCCGCTCCTAGGGCTCCTCCTCAGCACCAGAGGCAGCCAGGCAACCCGAACCCATTCTTAAATCCCAAAACCTATAACCTAAATCTAAACCTATAACCTATAACCAAACCCAAAACTTATAACCTAAACCAAAACCAAAACCAAAACCTATAGCCTAAACCCGAACTCATTCTCAAATGCCAAAACCTATAACCTAAACCTAACCTTAACATAAACCTATAACCTATAACCTAAACCAAAGCCAAAACATATAACCTAAACCCGAACCCATTCTCAAATCCAAAAACCTATAATCTAAACCTATAACCTATAACCTAAACCAAAACCAAAACCTATAACCTAAACCCGAACCCATTCTCAAATCCCAAAACCTATAACCTAAACATAAACCTTAACCTAATCCTATAACCTAAACTCAAATCCCTAAACCTTTACCTTTAACCTATCTTAAACCTATACTTATAACCTAAAACTATTACCAAATCCCAAAACCTATAACCTAAACCTAACCTTTCCCTAAACCTATAACCTAAACTCAATTCCCTAAACCGAAACCAACACCTAATCATAATATCAACTCCCTAACCTAAACCTAAACCTAAACTTGAAAACCCAAACTTAAACCCAATCCCGAACCTGAACCCGATTTCCTAAACCTAAACCATAACCCATTCTCAAATACAAAAACCTATAACCTAAACCAAAACCAAAACCAAAACCTATAACCTAAAGCTGAACAAGTTCTCAAATCCCTAAACCTATAACCAAAACCAAAACCAAAACCTATAACCTAAACCCAAACCCATTCTCAAATCCCAAAACATATAACCTAAACCTAAACCTCAACCTAAACGTATAACCTATAACCTAAACTGAAACCTATAACCTAAACCAAAACCAAAACCTATAACCTAAACTCGAACCCATTCTCAAATCCCAAGACCTACAACCTAAACCTAAACCTATATTCTATAACCTAAACCTAAACCTTAGCATAAACCTATAACCTATAACCTAAATCAAAACCTATAACCTAAACCAAAACCAAAACCTATAACCTAAACCCGAACCCATTCTCAATTTCAAAAACCTATAACCTAAACCTTTAACCTATAACCTAAACCAAAACCTATAACCTAAACCAAAACCAAAACCTATAACCTAAACCCGAACTCATTCCCAAATCCCAAAATCTATAACCTAAACCTAAACATTAACCTAATCCTATAACCTAAACTCAAATCCCTAAACCTTAACCTATACCCTAACCTAAACCTATTCTTATAACCTAAAATTATTCCCAAATCCCAAAACCTATAACCTAAAACTAACCTTTCCCTAAACCTATAACCTAAACTCAATTCCCTAATGCTAAAACTACACCTAATCCTAATCTCAACTCCCTACCCTAAACCTAAACCTAAACTAGAAAACCCAATCCCGAACCTGAACCCGATTTACTAAACCTAAACTATAACCCATTCTCAAATCCAAAAACCTATAACCTAAACCTAAACCAAAACCAAAACCAATAAACGAAACCTGAACACATTCTCAAATCACAAAACCTATAACCTAAACCAAAACCAAAACCTATAAGCTAAACCCGAACCCATTCTCAAATCTCAAAACCTATAACCTAAACCAAAACCTTAACCTAAACCAATAACCTATAACCAAAACCAAAACCTATAATCTAAACCAAAACAAAAACTTATAACCTAAACCCGAACCAATTATCAAATCCCAAAACCTATAACCTAAACCTAAACCTATAACCTATAACCTAAACCAAAACCTATAACCTAAACCAAAACCAACACCAAAACCTATAACGTAAACCCGAACTCATACTCAAATCCTAAATCATATAACCAAAACCTAAACCTTAACATAAACCTATAACCTATAACCTAAATGAAAACCTATAACCAAAACCAAAACCAAAACCTACAACCTAAACCCGAACCCGTTCTCAAATCAAAAAACCTATAACCTAAACCTATAACCTATAACCTAAACCAAAACCTATAACCTAAGCCAAAACCAAAACCAAAACATATAACCTAAACCCGAACCCATTCTCAAATCCCAAAACCTTTAACCTAAACCTAAACCTTAACCTAAACTCAAATTCCTAAACCTTAACCTATAACCTAACTTAAACCTATACTTATAACCTAAAACTATTCCCAAATCGCAAAACCTATAACCTAAACCTAACCTTTCCCTAAACCTATAACCTAAACTCAATTCCCTAAACCTAAACCTACACCTAATCCTAATCTCAACTCCCTAAACTAAACCTAAACCTAAACTTGAAAACCCAAACTTAAACCCAATCCCGAAACTGAACCCAATTTCCTAAACCTAAACCATAACCCATTCTCAAATCCAAAAACCTATAACCTAAACCTAAACAAAAACCAAAACCTATAACCTAAACCCGAACCCATTCTCAAATCTAAAAACCTATAACCTAAACCTATAACCTATAACCTAAACCAAAACCTATAACCTAAACCAAAACCAAAACCTATAACCTAAACCAGAAACCATTCTCAAATCCCAAAACCTATAACCTAAACTTAAACCTTAACCTAATCCTATAACCTAAAGTCAAATCCCTAAACCTTAACCTATTACCTAACCTAAACCTATACTTGTAACCTAAAATTATTCTAAAATCCCAAAACCTATAACCTAAACCTAACCTTTCCCTAAACCTATAACCAAAACTCAATTCCCTAAACCTAAACCTTTAACGTAAACCCGAACCTATTCTCAATTCTCAAAACCTATAACCTAAACCAAAACCAAAACCTATTACCTAAACCCGAACCCATTTTATTTTTTATGGAACTATACTGCTGGACTGCACAGCAGAATTTCTGGCAACCCACTATATTGGCCCACCCTTTTGGATGCCCAAATGGGGTCGATTGGCCCTAAAATTTTGCAGGTAGGCCCTACCATGGGTGGGACACCTCTCTGCAAAAGTTTAGAATTTTTGGGATATTAAAAGTATTTTACTTACTCCTACAATTTATGGACAGTAAGGTATTTCTGAAAAAAATTCTGCTACTGAAACAATGCTGCTGCCCCTGATTTGTGCACCCCATTTGAGTGGGCCCAGGTCTGCCAAATTTTAAGAAAATGTAGGACCAACATCCCTACACAAGTATACAACAAGGTGGGGTCAACAAAGGTGGCCCACCATTTCAGAAACAGACTGATAATTATGTTTGTACAGCAAGCAGGGTTGCTAGACAGTCCAGAAAATCTGGACTATCCACCCTCCTTGGCCCACTCTTTTGGGTGATCAAACAGGGACGGATGAAGGTGAAATTTAACATACTTCTAGGTGGGGTCCACACCTCGAGAAATAATCAAATATTGGAGGTAAAACATCCTCTAAATCAGTCCATAATCTATGCCAAAAACAACCCAAAAACAGTCCAGAATTTTTCTGAACAGCAAGGTATGTCTGAAAATAACTGGACATAAACACTGATTAAATGGGAAAATACCCCACAAAATTTGTGTTAAGATCCACCTTAGTGGGCCCCACAAACATCCAGGCCATACCCCCTTCATGAAACCCATTGCATGTGCCCAAAATAGATCAAATAGAGTGCCAATGTCTAAGGAAGGGACAACCATGGGCGTCCACTTTGCTTGGACGGTCTGGATTTTTCAGGGCCACTAAGTGGGCCACACACATCAGGGAAACAAGAATACAATAATGAAAAAATAGAAATAATCCAGCCACAAGAGAGGAAAATGACATGCATCAAAGGAAAATGCTATGATGGGGTCCATGGAGAATGGCCCCATCCATGGAACATGCATGCAAAGAAATGGGCCATTGGCCTCAATCATGGAGGCATGGGAGACCTCCATCATCACTTGATGGGTCCCACAAGTCCTTAAAGATAAGATGAATGAAGATTTAAGAGCACCCAGCTTAGATTGCTACAAACTTGGACCTCCTAGCTCCTAGTGCACTAAGGGACCCATATCAATGGGTGAGATTGGATTTTAATGGATGGATGGGGAGAGAAATGGGAGATGAGAGGCTGAAAAATGGAGGGAAGATGAAGAGAAGGTTGCTGGATTTGTTTTTACAAGAGAGAAAGAAGGAGAGAAATGAGAGGCAAAGGAGAGAAATGAAGTGAAAGGCTAGCAAAGGAGGGTTTTAGCCAAAGTAATGATTACTTTTCTAGGAAAAGGGGCTCTCTCTCTCTCCCTAGAGAAGAGAAATTCTAAAAATTTCAGATATAGGTAAGAGGGAAAGTGGCTTTTGTATGGAAAATGAAAAAAGGAGCTCTCTTTGGTAAGAGGACCCATAATTGCTAGCTAGCTAAGTAGGCTAGGGACCTAGCCTACTCCACCTACCCTATGATGGCAAGGGTGATGAAACCTAGGATAGGGACTTCCACCAAAACGTAGGTGGGCCCCACAATCATGATCAATGGCCTAGAATGAACACGACTCACAACTAATGATCTACAACTCGGATTACCGCACGAGACGCGGCGATGGAACCACGGCGACGATGCGGTCACTATGGCATAGGTCTCAGCTCGATCCAAGTCGGGTCTACATGACCGGACTCAAGGAAGACCGTAAACGCTATCCAAAGGTCGCAGGTCACCGGGATTCGACCGGTAGGACTGCGGGACCAAGATGGATGGAATGCGTACACACACACACATGCACACATACGAACTCGGGTCGGGTCTCACAGAAAACCTATAACCTAAACCTAAACCTATAACCTATAACCTAAACCAAAACCTATAACCTAAACCAAAACCAAAACCAAAACCAAAAGCTATAACCTAATCCCGAACTCATTCTCAAATCCCAAAACCTATAACCTAAACCTAAACCTTAACATAAACTTATAACCTATAACCTAAATCAAAACCTATGACCTAAACCAAAACCAAAACCTATAACCTAAACCCGAACCCATTCTCAAATCCAAAAACCTATAACCTAGACCTATAACCTATAACCTAAACCAAAACCTATAACCTAAACCAAAACTAAAACCTATAACCTAAACCCGAACCCATTCTCAAATCCCAAAACCTATAACCTTATCCTAAACCTTAACCTAATCATATAACCTAAACTCAAATCCCTAAACCTTAACCTATAAACTAACTTAAACCTATACTTATAACCTAAAACAATTCCCAAATCCCAAAACCTATAACCTAAACCTAGCCTTTCCCTACACCTATAACCTAAACTCAATTCCCTAAACCTAAACCTTCACCTAATCCTTGTCTCAACTCCCGAACCTAAACCTAAACCAAAACTTGGAAACCCAAACTTAAACCCAATCCCGAACCTGAACCCGATTTTCTAAACCTAAACCACAACCCATTCTCAAATCCAAAAACCTATAACCTAAACTTAAACCAAAACCAAAACCTATAGCCTAAACCCGAACCCATTCTCAAATCCTAAAACCTATAACCAAAACCAAAACCAAAACCTATAACCTAAACCCGAACCCATTCTCAAATCCCAAACCATATAACCTAAACCAAAACCATAACCGAAACCTATAACCTATAACCTAAACCAAAACCAAAACCTATAACCTAAACCCGAACCCATTCTCAAATCCCAAAACCTATAACCTAAACCTAAACCTATAACCTATAACCTAAACCAAAACCTATAACCTAAACCAAAATCAAAACCAAAACCTATAACCTAAACCCGAACTCATTCTCAAATCCCAAAACCTATAACCTAAACCTAAACCTTAACATAAACTTATAACTTATAACCTAAATCAAAACCTATAACCAAAACCAAAACCAAAACCCATAACCTAAACCCGAACCCATTATTAAATCCAAAAACCTATAACCTAAACCTATAACCTATAACCTAAACCAAAACCTATAACCTAAACCAAAACCAAAACCTATAACCTAAACCCGAACCCATTCTCAAATCCCAAAACCTATAACCTAAACCTAAACCTTAACCTAATCCTATAACCTAAACTCAAATCCCTAAACCTTAACCTATAACCTAACCTAAACCTATACTTGTAACCTAAAATTATTCTAAAATCCCAAAACCTATAACCTAAACCTAACCTTTCCCTAAACCTATAACCTAAACTCAATTCCCTAAACCTAAACCTAAAACCTAAACCCCAACCTATTCTCAATTTCCAAAACCGATAACCTAAACCAAAACCAAAACCTATAACCTAAACCAAAACCTATAACCTAAACCAAAACCAAAACCTATACCCTAAAACCGAACCCATTCTCAAATCCCAAAACCTATAACCTAAACCTAAACCGATAACCTATAACCTAAACCAAAACCTATAACCTAAACCAAAACCAAAACCAAAACCTATAACGTAAACCCAAACTCATTCTCAAATCCCAAAACCTATAACCTAAACTTAAACCTTAACATAAACTTATAACCTATAACCTAAATCAAAACCTATAACCTAAACTAAAACCAAAACCTATAACCTAAACTTGAACCCATTCTCAAATCCAAAAACCTATAGCCTAAACCTATAACCTATATGAAAAGGCCTAGCTATATGTCCTAGAGGGGGGGTGAATAGGACTATGCCAAATAAAACTTATAACAGCAGAATTATTATAAAATATGATATCCAAAATAAATCACAATGCAGGAAATTAAAGCCACCTCAAAATTCAGATCTTGAGAGGTTGATACAAATGTTGTTCTAAGGACAACCTTACACCAAAAACAGAGTTTATGGTAGGACAACCTTATTTCTAGAAATGTCTTTGTATCAAATCTCAAATCGACGAGGAATAATGAAATAAATATAAACTGCACTGAAATAAATTGCAATTACAAATGTATTGTTCTAGGGACAGCCATACACCATAAAAATGGCAGGGCAACCTTGCTGGAACAATCTTTAAAGGAAATTGAATATCAAGCTGATAAAAGAATAACAGAAAATAAATTCTAAACTATTACAATATTCCCACAAAGCTTGAATAAAAGATTACAACATTCACCACCATACATACATCCCACAAATAAATATTTAAGGATTTGAAACATAAACCATTCAACCACAACACAAGGGATTATAGTGGTTCGCCTATGTGTTCACCAACTGTTTTCCAACAGCCACACAGAATGCTACTCCACTCCTAATATCCTCACACAGGGGATATTAGTGTTCACTAACAAAATAGGTTTTCACAGGTTCACCAAAAACCTTTACAATTGTGTCTTTGTCTGTGGGCTTACACAATAAAAAAAAACCCCACTTCTGAGTTTTCCTGGCTCTCCTCAGATAACCAAAACAACAAGATTTTTCTGGCAAATATTGAAAGAAACCAAAACTGAAAGAAATTTACAATTAATGTAAAATACCTAATTATCTCCTTCGTTGTAGCAGCCCGGTAGAACCAAAATTGGAGTAGATGATTGAATGTCCAAGTTCAATGTCCAGTACTCAATTACAATGGTTCTAGTTCTAATAGATTTTAAATTAAATCAAAATAGGGCTTGCCTTAATTGATTTTGATTCCAAATAAAGAGAATAACAATTCCTCTTTTTAATTTAGATTGGAATAACTGAAACAAAATTAATTAAATAAAGCTATAGAAAGAGAATATTAAATAAGCACACTTAGCTTTGATGGAGCACAAATTTATCTCTCAGAAGTTTGACGAAGATTGGCTTGAATTGATTGATCAACGAATGAATACTTCTGAAATTCGTGCTCTATTTATAGGTGAGCAGATCGTATCTTCGACTGGTCTAGGGAGCTCTTCGACTAGTCGAAGAACTAACAAATATTTGAAAAAATAGGCACGATAAGCTTTGACCGTTTCTCGACTGGTCGAAGGTCACCTTCGACTGGTCGAAGATTTCCTTCGACTGGTCGAAGAACCTGAAATTCATCGCTGGACTTTGAGTCGAAGACTTTCGACTGGTCGAAGATGCAGTCGACACTGTTCCTTCGACTGGTCGAACAGTTTTTTTGACTAGTCGAAGACTAACAGAAAATATCCGATTTTTGTAACAACCTTACGACCGATCGAAGGATTTCTTAGACTGGTCGAAGCAATGCTAAGACTAGTCGAAGAAAGCCTAGGACAAGTCATAGAACTGCCCAAACTTACATCAAATAAACATATGACTTATGTATCCAAAATGGCCTACTCCTAAGGTCAACCTAAGGTCAAACAAACCTCAATCGTGAAGTAAGGACATTAAAACTTTAGGAACAAGTGACCTTTGAAAGTAGTAAGCCTTGAAGTCTTGATGTAGTTTATTCTTGAAAGTATCTTGAGTACTTGTCGATTGACTTCTTGAAATCTTGCATTCTTGAGTACTTTACTATCGACCTTGTACACTTCTTGCATACTTGAATCTTGTCTTGTGAACAGTACTTGTCAGTCAAGTTTGATCTTGAGTGGATCAATGTTCTTTTGAGCTTTACTTGATGTGAACATCACTTATTCATCAATGTAGATCTTTGAGAGAACTTCACTTATACAAGTTATATAACAGTGATTTTGGCACCACAAATTTGACAACAAAAAGGGATATAAACTATAGCACTTACAATCTCCCCCTTTGTCAAATTAGTGACAAAACACATTACCAAGATATGTAACAAAACATAAAATAACTGGTTTAAAGAATCATGAACCAGTTACTAACAACTGGCTTACCTGCACATCAATATTCAATATTTAACCAGTGCAAACATACTCCCCCTGAGTAACATAATCAGTGACTCCTTCTCAAAATGTATAACCCATTCTCCCCCTTTTTGTCACAATATGACAAAGGAGAACTAATGCAAGGGAAATATGAGAGTAAACATGAGGAGTTTAAAAGAAAATAGCTAAAACAAGCAATAGAAATACTCAACATAGTGTCACATAAACTCAGCATAAGGCAAGTAAAGTATCAAAAAAAAATAGGGTGTATTGCATAGCGTTACATTGTAGAAGAATCTATTTTATATTGTATGGAGTACATGCCAAATGGTGAGAGAGGAAGTCACAAGCATACACGTCAAAGGTTCCTGGACGAGGATAGGGTGTGCGATGAAGAGCCTTTGGATAATAGCAAGAATATATACTTAACTAACATACAACATCAACAAGTACGCAGATGGGTTCTACACTGCTACGATGGAATTTATGAATGGAAAAGGTAAGTAGATAAATTTTTTAAAATATTAAATCACGTATAGTAATTGAATAAATACTTATATATATTTCATATAAGAAGTATGAAATATATTTAGGACTGACCACATCAAAGGGGCAAAGAAGAAAGGGCAGTGTGTCGAAGAACAATGAACATGATTTCATCAATTGGTTACGAAAGGAGGTATTTTTCTAATTATTTATTTAATTGATATATTTGTTTAGTTATTACTTTTTTCTTATTTGCAGTTGGAGTTTGTTGAGGGCGAGTTGACATTGAAATGATTAGTAGATGGCCCTACATTTAAGGCAAAATACTATAACAAGTATCGCGTGAATGGTTTTGTATTCTCTCCCAGTGAATACGAGACTACTAAGTCAACACAAAATAGTGGGGTGTCCATGAAAGCCATCACTAAATACGGGGCAAGTGCTAAAGATAAGAATTAGAAAGAAGATGAGGCTACCTATTATGGAGTAGTAAAACAGATAATCGAGTTGGATTACACTGTCTTCCGTCAAACGGTATTTTATTGTGATTGGGTCAGAGTGGAAGACAAGACCAATGGATGTATTGTTGATCCCGAGTCAAATTTGGTAATGGTAAATATGGAGAAATTGAAAGGACATGAGAAAGAAGGAGATGAACCATTCATACTTGCATCCCAAGCAAGTCAAGTATTCTACTCCAAGGATCAAACAAGGCCTGGATGGTATGTTGTTTTAATGGCACCAAAAAGATTGACGAAAAACGTGGACACACTTGAAGATCCAACTCTGTTTTCCTCTTCTGGGAGAGAGAATACAAATTTAGAAAATATTATAAAGGAAATTGGCTATGAGTTATAGGTAATTTTTTTGTTATCATACTTTGTGTTGATTCATTTGAGATTTTATCTTGATAAATGAATTTCTATTAGTATGATGATTTCTTCTTATATAAATTTATGTCTATAGGTGAGCTGGGACATGTCAACTTCACAAGCACAGACATCAAAAAATGCAGGTAAATGCAATTCCTTCATTACCTTATTATTTAATACATTGTTTTAAATAATATTATTTTGATACAACATAAGTTTTGTATGTGTTAGGATCTTCATCGTCATCAAAAAATAAGCCTGTAATCAGCTTAAATGCATTTGGATTACCTGTGGGTGAACACTCACATAGGTTGACTACCAGAAGTGGAGAGTTGGTTCGCACCCATGTCTCTATTGCCATCAAGGATTGGCGTGCAGTGCCAATGAGTAAGAAAGAAGAACTTTGGAAGCTCTTACAGGTAAGATGCAACAAAATTTCTTATGATATAAATTAATCATTTTTTTTTTTTTGCTTCAACTAAATTCAATCTCAAATTTTCTTGTAGGAAGAGTTTATTATTCCTCAGTCTTACAAGGAGAAATGCTTTAAAAACATGTCCGATATGTTTAGGAAGTACAAGTGTAAATTGAGGATGAAGTACCTCGATCCTCATTCAAATCTTGATTCCAAATTAAACAACCATCTAACAAGAGTTAGGCCTGAAGATTGGGAAATGTTTATTGAACATAATTCGGATCCTAGAATTGTAGAACAAAGGAAAAAAAATGCCAAGAATAGGAAAATTTTAAAAATTTACCATACGAGTGGCAGGCATGGCCACGCGAGAATCGAGGAAGAAATGGTAAGTATTGATAGTTATATGTAACTTAAATTCTTTAGTTGCTTTGTATTCTTAATAATTAACAATGTGAAATTCATTCAAATATAGCAACGCCAAAAGAAAGATGGAGACACCCTGATTAGTAGGACTGAAGTATGGATTAAAACCCATACAAGAAAGGATGGTTCTGTTCACAGTAATGCGGCTTCACATGTGGTAATCTCGTTGTCTTAAACTTAAGTTTATAGAATTCAAATTTAGTGTCAATATATTACTTATGTAATTGTATAATATTGCAGAAAAAAGTCAAAGAGTTACTTGCTAGCGAAGGAAGTAATTCCCACGACATCCTCAACGATCCATTAACTAAAGTGTTTGGTCCTGATACAAGGGGTCGTGTTCGAGGTGTTGGGACCACCGTTTCCCAATCACAAATCAAGGGGTCTGCTGCAGCTCTTGAAAAAATCTCTTCGTATAAAGGAAAAGTAGAAGAGCAATCGTTCACAATTCAAGAGCAATCGTTCAAAATTCAAGACCTATCTTCTAAAATAGATTTTCTTATGGACCAAATTGGGGGTATCAAAGAGATGATTCAGGTCAATTTTCATTGAAATCCTTCTTTTTAAAATTTAAATAGTATTTTTTTTTTCAATTATCGTATATAACACATGGTGTGGAACTTTATTACAGCAGCAACGCATGGATTTGGTTCAACCGGAGAATCAACAATCGACTGGTGGACCCTCAGTTGGGAATCATCAATGTGTAGAGAGAATGCGGCCATGCAAGTTGTACTCTTGGCGTAAAGAGCTCGTTGCTCAAGGGCGAGTTATTTTGGCAGATGGGCCCCAAATGATTCATGGAAAACCTCTTCAGGACGATCTTTACAAGGTTGCCATTGATATCATTATCAAAGGAGACGTCGAATTGCCTAAGCCAGACAGATATCATTCGACTTTAGGCGAAGTTGGAATTGGCTCATTTGTTGCATGGCATCATTGCTTTATTGAGTTCACCGATTAGCGACAATAGTCTAATACTTTTTTGGACACTTAACCTTTTTGGACTGTATATATGTTTTGATTGTATAGCTTACTTGATTAGTTGTTTCTATAAACTAGACATGATAGATGTAATGCAGGTTTGTGACAAATGTGTTGATGGCTTCGATCATCACTGCATGGTAAGGAATTATATCGCAGATAAAACACTTTACTGAAAGTAGACTCTACCAGTTTGGCTAACGCTGCATTGTTGTTGCCTATTTTCAGGTATCTGTATAGGAGAGATTTGCTTCTTGCATCAGAGTTCAATATCATGAATGATTATATGCTGTCAGGTTTGTTAATTCAAGAGTTCAATATCATGTTGTTTATCTATTGATCGTTTGGCCTTAAACATCAGATTGCTTGATGGGTTTTGATTTTGGTGTGCTGTTATTATGGTTTTTTATCATATAATTTCATTATGAACAGTGAACTACAGTGAGAGTAGAATTTGGTGAGTAGGATGCAAAAAGGTTTTAGGACAATTCTAATCCATGGTGAGGGGCATCAGATCAACAGTTTAGATTACTGAATCATGTAGTCCAAATGGAGAGATTCTGTACGGTGGGCAGTACCCATGATTCCTCATTGAGCGGATAACCAACCAGAAAACAGGCAGCAAACTGTAAATGAGAAAAATGACAGAGATCCCTCCAAAGTAGATGTGGCAGGAGACATGCTTGTCGAAGTAGAGAGAGTACCAATAGAGGTGGGCATCGAGCCGAGTCGAGTCGAGGTGGGCCAAGCTTGGTTTGGCTTGTCCATGATGTACTCGAGCTCGATCTTGGCCTCGAGCTCAACATTGAAGCTTGGCTTGTTTGCCAAAGTTGTCGAGTCGAGCTAGTGGTTCGAGTCGAGTCGAGTTTACCTCGAGTCGAGCTCGAGCTTGTTGGGTGAGAGAGTAATGGATTCTGTTCTTGATCCTCCTCCATTGATGAAAAATTCAAAAATCTTAAGCGAATTAAAGCAAAACCCGATGAAAAAATCAAACAAAGCTTCGAATTAGATGAGGAAACCTGTAAAAACCGATCTGTTCTTGATCTTCTTCCACCAGCAGAAATCCAAGTACTAGAAAAGAAACAGAGCAGAACACAGATCAGAAATCCAAGTAAAGAGCTCTAGCCAATTAAATCATTGGATTTCCTTGAAGCTCTAACAAATCTGAGAAGAACCCATCTCGAATTTCTTGGGTTTCTCGCCTAAGAAGTAGATCTCAAGATATTGAAATCATACTATTGTGGAGCTAAAATGAAAACTGGTGGTGGTGGTCGGGGCGGGTGTGCGGCTAGCAATGGGCAGAGAAAGAGAAGAAAGGGAAAGGGAAGGGGGTGCGTGCGATCAGGTAGAGACTCTAGGGTTTGTTTTTTATTTTTTTTTATTTTTAAGTTTAAACTTAAAACTTATATTAATAATATATATATATTTATTAATAATATATTTATTTTTAAGTTTAAACTTAAAACTTATATTAATAATATTTATATATATAATGTAATATTTAATATATTTATTAATCGAGCCGAGTCGAGCTCGAGTTCGAGCTTCGAGTCGAGTCGAGTTCGAGTTCGAGTCGAGTTGAAATGTCCCCTGGTCGAACTTGGCTTGAACTCAACTCGAGCTTCAAATAATTAGATTGGCTCGGCTCGAATCGGCCATTCAAGCCGAGTCAATCCGAGCTGACTCGAGCTGAGTCGAGCGAGCTTTTCGAGCTAGCTTGACTCGTGAACAGCCCTAAGTACCAATGATAATTCAACTAAAACCATCTCTTCTTTGTCTCTCTCTCTCACCCTATCTCTTGTTTTCTCTTTGGATCGATGGATTCCGTATGAGAATAGCAGGCTCTGTTTTTTTTTTTTTTTTTTTTTTAAAAAAAATTAATTTTAATAACTGCAGTAGCCCTTTATTTCTTGTTTGTGTATGCAGAGTCAAATGGGATGGTCTATTTGGTTGACAATGTTGTTGAAACCCCATTTCAAGCTCTCTTCTTACCTTTCAACGAGAAAGAAAAACAAGGCAATGGGTGATGGAGAGAGATAAGATGCGGAAGACTCTTTACTGGTAACTTCCAGCGTACAACACTCTCTTTACTGCTCACGCATCAATTCTTTTAAAATCCTAGCCGTGAAAATGGTGGGACACATCATGAAGCTCACCCCAGCCGAACATTGGGATCGTTCATTCAGATTGCTTGATGGGTTTTTTTTTTTTTTTTTTTGCTTTCATTAATTTGAATTGGGCTTATTTGTACATTGATTTTTTTGTATGTATTAGGTACTTCTTCAAGGGCTTTCTTCAAGGGATTCCTTATTCCCATGCATCATTGTATCAATCTCTGCATTGAATTCCTTTCCATCTCATGCAAGTTCATCTGCATTTTCACTTCCCTTTTCATCATATGAGAATCTCAATACTATCGGCATTTTATCTGGACAGACAGGATTTTCGGAAGCTGTAATGACATCCAAATATGATCATATAATACCTTCTGGACCAACTATGAAGCTGCCAAATGTGGCAACAAATTCAAGAAAAAGTCCGGTGAGCCAGCCTGTTAGGCACTTTGGACCTCCACCTGGTTTCAGCCCTGTTCCTACCCAACAATTAAATGACTCCATGGATATAATTTTTCCTCTACAGGAGGTGCAGATTGGAACAATTCCCTCAATCACATGGGTGATGTGTATTCCCATGCTTCTGGTAATCACAATATCTCGACTGGTATGATGAGCTTCCCTTTTCCTGGAAAACAAGCTCCTGCTGTACAGGCCCAGGTGGAAGACCAGAAAATGTGGTCAGATTACCAACCTCTTGAGCATCTGAAGCTTCATAAGGAGCAGCAGCAGCAGCAGCTCCAGGTCCAGCGGGGAAATCAACAGTCTGCTCCACTGCCGGAGCTGTATCAAGGACCGTATCTTTGGTCAGGCCAGTTCTTCGTGTGAGAACCTTGGCATCAGATGATAGCTGATAATGATCCATTATTCATTAATATGCATGCTTTCTATGAAGAATATCATCATTATTTTTGTCACTCTTCTGAGTTTGGCGTTCTAAGAAGCTTGGAATTATTTTCTGCTCTCCAAAGTTTTGACTGATTTTATTCTCCTGTGCTTGAGGTTGTGGAGAATCTGTCTTGTGATTGGCCTCAAGCTTGCTGCTACTGAGTTCGGACTCCACCTTAGCAGACCTTTTAATGCCGTTATACTTATGTTGGAGCATGGACGGTCTTGTGAGCATTACAGGCTCATGCCTCTGAAACAGGTATCTTTCTGCAGCTCTGCATTTAACATCCCAAAATTGGCGAATTTTTTAGAAAGGATTTTAACTTGTGTAATCATACTTGCTTTATATCCAAAGAAATAGTGAGCATTACTAGGAACGAGTTACACAATTTTTATACTGGCTCAGCTTGTTGCTTAGGCCAAGTATTTACAGCCTTCTAATCAGGCCAAGCTAATTGAAGGTGAACTTTCAGAATGGTTTGCTGAGATTACTATATGGACTCGACACAGCTCAAACTGAGTTACTTGGCAGGTTCTAAAAGTTACAAGAGGCTGCTGAGATTACTAGAATATTTGACCTTGCCCATGAAAGCAAACACAGTAACCAAGATCATCAGCCCACAGTCTATCTGATGATCTATCTGATGGACAGGAATTAGTATTTTAAGATTACTCAATCAATGTGGATTTTAATTTTGGGCCATGTGAATCTCGCAGCCCACAGTTTAGGCAGCTGGATTGACTTTGGTGTAAAAAACCAGTAGCAGGACTGCAATTGAAGGGGAGCAAGACTATCCATTGAGGAGGAATGCAAGGAAGAACCCCACCAACTACCCGCCATCACAACCAAAGCCGTCCGTCGATCTTCCTCTTCGAAGAGCCATCACCAGAAGAAGCAAGCAGATGCCAATTTCCTCTTCAGTGAAGAAACCACTGTTGAACACCGCTCGTCGATTTTTTGAACTGTTTGGAAATCTAATGTTGGTTTTTTTTTTTTTCGTTGGGTTGGTGCAGTCAGAAGCTACTGTTGAACATGCTGGACAACCACTGCATTCACTGCAACGAGCAGGTTGCTGAGGGGGAGGAAGAAGACGAGCCTTTGTCTGCCTTGAAGGGGTACCGAAGTTTGTGTACACCGCCCCCAAAGAGGGGTTGGCCGGTACGAAGGATGCGTTTGATGTTTCCCTTGAAGGGGTACTGAGAAGATTCCAGGAGCAGAGAAGGACATAAATGGAATTAAAAAATTGGGGATGGGAGATCTTGTATGTTGTATTTTGTACTTGTCTTGGGTGGGGTATATTGATGGAGGGACGGTTGGATGGATATGGTTGGTGGATTTTATAATGATAGTCTGTGGTTAAAGATTATTATGTGTATGAATCATTCTATTGTCCTTTTTTTCTATTTGTGTAATTATTTGGCATATAATACAAGTAGATTAAATACCCCACTCTCTCTCTCATGCAATGAACAAAGCGGTTTTAAATTGTTATTAAAATTCCGTCCTAAAATCTGACCGTTGGCAACATTAATAAGCATTCAAAATCGTTTCTAAAATTTTGTGCCTAAAATGTGACCGTTGGCACCAGAACGGTTTAAAACCGTTCCTAAAACGGTACCCAAAACAGTTCTGAACCGTTCCTGATTTTCTGCGATGCCTCATTTAGGAACGGTATTAAACCGTTCCTGAAGCATTTAGAGACAGTTTAAAACCGTTCCTAAATGATAATTTTGGTGTAGTGCCAGTCTCTAAATCGTGGCAACATGTCCACCATACACGTGTAAGTAGAACGGTTAAACCGTGGGCCCCACGATGACTGGAATACACAGGACTGGGAAAAGAACATGGTACAAGATTCTCTCTTGGCCGAAGAAGCCCTGCAATTCAGTTGCAGTAAAAGTGCCCATGCATTTCAGCTATACAAGCATGCACATGATTCGCACACGTACACATTCATACATCCAAGGCCCACTACAAATTGATGGGCCATACTGTAATATATCATATTACAGATGATCAGATCATTAAGTGGGCCCCACCATTGATCGCTCATCCCTTTCACCATGTGTTTCTCACCTTTCCTTGTCCATACGTTGAAAAAAAAAAAAAAAAACTAATCTGCAGGGATTTTGTTTCAATCAACAGTGCATAAGATGGTATGATCACATCCCACCCTTTGATTCCTATTTTTTTTTAAAACATTTTTTTTTACATTTTGTGAGGATGATCTTAACCGTCCAATCGATGCTAAGGGATTCAGGAGTTGGCTATCTCGTGCCAACTGCCGTTAGTTTGGCACCATGGGTAAGTAGTCGTGACTCATTCTTTTCACACGTGTTCCTCGTGCATTGTCATCAGACCATCCAAACTGTGGACATTGTGAAGGGAGTATCCGTCAAAATTTGTACTGATAGAGTGTGCTTCGGCTGGGTATACTGATTAGAAAAGGTGGACCCATGGTCTAGTGATCCTAGCCGTTGATGTGATTAGTAGGTGTGGATGGAGATTACAAGAGCAGCCATCATCCATCGTGTGATTTTTCTTATCAGCGGTTTGGATCACCAAACATGGACCCTACTTTTTTTCTTTTCTTTTTTTTACACAAGGACCACATCTCTGCTTTTGATGAGCTTCTTCTCGGTTGGATTCCACAATCTGTAACCAAACTTTTCATCATCGTACCCCAAGAACACACACTGTCTGATCTTCATATCGAGCTTGGACCTCTCATCCTTTGGTACGTGCATGGATGCCCTACATCCAAATACCCTGAGATGACTGTACGATGGATCTTGTCTACACTACAAGAAAGTAGGCCTTTAGCCTCAAATTTTTAGCCTCGGTTCAAAAAAAGGAGGCTAAATATGGTTTTTAGCCTCAGTTGTAAAGGAAATTGAGGTTAAAAATTCACTTTTTGCCTCGGTTGTTGAGAATTGAGGCCAAAACTCTGCCCTATTACCTCGGTTAATGAGAAACTGAAGCTAAAAGTCTACCCTTTTACCTCGGTTGGTGAGAAACTGAGGCCAAAAGTTTACCCTTTCGCCTCGGTTGTTGAGCAACTGAGGCTCAATGCCTGTCCTTTTGCCTCGGTTGGTGAGCAACTGAGGCTAAAAGTCTACCTTTTTACCTCAGTTGATGAGAACTGAGGCTAAAACTCTGCCCTATTGCCTCGGTTAATGAGAAACTGAAGCTAAAAGTCTACCCTTTTGCCTCAGTTGGTGAGAAACTGAGGCCAAAAGTCTGCCCTTTTGTCTCGGTTGGTGAGCAACTGAGGCCAAAAGTCTGTCCTTTTGCCTCGGTTAATGAGCAACTGAGGCCAAAACTCTACCCTATTGCCTCGGTTAATGAGCAACTGAGGCTAAAAGTCTGTCCTTTTGCCTCGGTTAGTGAGAAACCGAGGCTAAAAGTCTGCCCTTTTGCCTCGGTTGGTGAGCAACTGAGGGCAAAAGTATACCCTTTTGCCTCGGTTGTTGAAAACTGAGGCCAAAAGTCTGCCTTTTTGCCTCGGTTGGTGAGAAACTGAGGTCAAAAGTCTACCCTTTTGCCTCGGTTGGTGAGCAACTGAGGCTAAAAGTCTGCCCTTTTGCCAACTGAAGCTAAAAGTCTTCCCTTTTGCCTTGGTTGGTGAGCAACTGAGGCTAAAAGTCTACCCTTTTGCCTCAGTTAGTGGAAAACTGAGGCCAAATGTTTACCCTTTTGCCTCAGTTGGTGAGTAACTGAGGCCAAAAGTCTATAAGTTAACTTTTTTAGCCATAGTTGGGGGATCCAAGGGTGAGTAATCTGGACCATTACTCTTATGGACCTTGTCATGGATGTCAAAGATTTGAAGAGCCTAACCCTTCTATCAATGGCGCACAAATACAGAATTGGGTCACACGCAATCGTCCAATTTGTTAAAAAAATCGTCAGGTGAGATACATACACAGGAACAGTTGAAAAGGGAAATTTCACCATTAAAATCGTCCAATTTGTTTGTGCAGTCCACCGTAGTGTGTATATGAAATCCAAGCCACTAATCTGACGCACTACACCATGATTAATGTATTAATTAAAAATTAAAAAATTAAAATACTCAAAGTAGGCCACATAACATGAATTTATAGTTTTTGGGCATAATATTACACTTTCACTATGGTGTGGCCCACCTAAGTCCTGAAATGGACTGATATTTAGGATCCACAGTGAAAATATGGCAAAACACCTGATGAATTGGGTGGATCTGATTGTATCCTTTCTTCAAGCTAAACGTAAGAGCCTACACTAGGAAACCTGCTTAGAATAGGGGCAGCTTAGTAATTTCGACAGCTTTTGATGCATGTCCGGGAAGCGGATCGGGTCCTACCCCGTCTGAACAGACTCGGTCCAGGCAAGGGATATGTGGAGCCCAAATCGTGATGTATGGGTTTTATCTACGTCGTCCATCAATGTTTCTCACTAACTGAGGGTCGGGCCGTGATTTGTCCAAGCTCAGTACTTCTACTACTTATACTAGACAGAGTCCTCTCTCTCTCTCTCTCTCTCTCTCTCTCTCTCTCTCTCTCTCTCTCTCTCTCTCTCTCTCTCTCTCTCTCTCTCTCTCTCTCTCTCTCTCTCTCTCATCGATTCCTTGAAAGAAGAAAAAGAAAAAAGAAAAAAGAAAAAGCAAAAGCGCTCGTATTTCGATCAGACAGAGGCGAGCAATTCAATCTCTCTTTTCCTCGTTTTGGATCTTCGATTGGAGGAATCGAATCGAAGAAGAAGCTCGATCTTACAGGCATTCTTGTTGGAATTCTCTTTTTCTTTTGAATGTGTTTAGTGAGATTCTGTTGCGTTTTTCTTATTTTTTTGATTATCTGAAGCTTTTTTCCAAATCGGTTTGAATCGGATTATTTACGGATCTTTGCTTGATTTCTTAGTTCTTTATCGGAATCGCTCGGTTTTCGCTTCGATCTCCCGATGGGAAGTCGAATTTCCTTTTGATTTTGCTTGCATGTTATGATTTGATGCTTCCTTCGAATCTGTTTGGGTGATTCGCTCAGTAGAAGCTTCAGTTTTCCGATCCCTTCTCGAAGCTGGGTCGGTAGCTTCCGAGATCCTGTTGCAGCTAAGATTTCTGCTTTCAGGTCATTCGAAAGCTCTAAAACGCTCTTTCTTTGAAGGATTCCTCTCTCTGTATGCCGATACTTCTTGTTGGATCTCTTTTCAGCAGATGATTTCGTTTGATTGTACCTTTTATTTTGGGTATTTTGATGAAATCTCTAAAATACTTGATTTCTAGCGAGTTTATCTCGCTCTGGATCTTTATTTTTTCTGTTATTTACAGCGATTTTGATTTCTGTTGTTGTTTCCATTTTCCTAGCTTTTGTTCTTTTAGATCCTGAAGAGAAATTTATTTCTGGAGCGGATTGTTCCTTCCTTTATGTTCTTAATCGAGCATCCTGCATTTTGTTTCTGCCGATGTGAATCGAGATGATATCTCGACTCAAAATTCTGTGGAGCTTAAATTAGAATTGCATCTTTTCAGGGTGCATGTATCAATTTTCTTTAGTTACCAGGTGTCGTTTGATAATCTGATAGGGTTTGATGGTTGATACTTCACATGATTGCACTTAGAAGTTGCACACAAGGATGCATGTAGCCCAAATTAAAACTCCATATCGTGGGATCCACTGTAGATAGGTGATAGGTCACACCCAAAATCAAATGGACTGGATGATCCTAACCTATGATTAATGGACATTGGTTTGCTGAACTCAGACCGTTGAGTATTTTTCATTTTGATTGTCCATTAGGTGTCCACCAGTTGGACAGGACATCAATTTAAACTATAGTCTATGACCGAGTTAAAGTGGGGCCACAATTGGATGCTTTAATCTTAGTTACATGTATGCAATGTGTACAATTTGAGTTCATGCACACAGACCATCTCACTAGAGTATCAAAGTTTTTCTCATTGTTAACTGATGATGTTGTGTGGTGTTGACTGTTGACTAACCATGCTCTTGTTTGAATCTCTATGCAGAATGGAACTACTGAAGAAGTGAAGAAAATTGTATCTATGTTGAATGATGGCAAAGTACCCTCGGCAGACACAGTGGGTATGATCATCAGTAGCCGCTCCTTTTGTCATTTGTTACATTATATTCATCTCGATGCATTCAAGAGATCTAGCAATTCATGTTGATGCAAATAAGTAGCCTGAATCCCACTTTTTATTTATTTATATCTTCAATGTTTTGTGAATTTGCAAGACACATGGGTGTTTTATTGTTAAAACTGCGCCTATTTTTTGCTCAGCTAATGGATTGTGTGCATAAGCCAGTGGCAGCGATTGCTCTTTGATATGGTTACAGATGATGACTACGAGCTGTATGTGTTCCTGGATACTTGGTTTCATACAGTTGATTCATAATGTATGATTTAACATGTACAACTTTGGCCCGAGAGCTGACTTGTAGGTATCCTGAGCTGAGTCAGCTCAGTGAATCTAGTTACTGTTTTTTTTTATTTTTAAAGTTACCTACTTGCCTAATTCTTTTATTTTTCTGAATTGGAAATCATGATATTGGGAATAAAGGAACTAGAAATTATTATAAAATTAATATAAAGAAACAAAAAAAAAAAAAACTTATGTTAATGTTAAGGAGTGTAATCCTGACTTAACATATATGTTGGCATAATTTTAGACATTGAGTGTGTAAGAGCCAATGTCTTTGGTACCCATGAGGGATACACAATATCCATGATGCCCTCTAGTGACAACTGTTCTGTTTATATGATGGATAAGGAAAGATCATACTTCTATGATTCTGATTTTATCAATCAGATGAAAGAATAATGGCCAATATCCTTTCATGCATTATGTTTGATATCAAGGAAAAAATTAGTTCTGGCTTCAAAGGGGACTCATTTTCTGGCGAAGATATGGGGAGCTCATGTCAATTTGGTAATGTAAATTTTACCTGTGGTCTCAATAGGACAATTGGTGCCCTAACGACCATGTTCGTGAATCCACTCTGTTCACTGGTCAAGCCCACCATGGGCAATGGACGGTCCATAGCTCAATAATCGGACTGAGTGATTAATTTTTTTTCAACTTTGCAGATAAAGACATTGTCTCCACCATCATCATCTACATACGGATAAAGACATGTTTGAAGAAATTGGTTGTTGCAAAACGTAAATGTGACAATTGCATCGTTTTTATTTTTATTTTTTTGCCTTGGCAGGGAAACATTATTAGTTTTCATTTACTTTGTTTTCTAAATAAACACCCCAATCTGCTATTATGTAATGTGCCTTAGAAAGGAAACTTTTTGTGAAAAACATGGATGTTTTATTCTTTGTGCATCTGTGCAACCGTCACTCGCTCTTCCTAAAAGCAGAGAAAATCTTTGTGGTCTATTAAAGTTCTCCTAAACTATTTCTTGTCTAATATTTTCCATCTCTTTTTGTCATGCCCCAAACTCGGTAATCGGACTCACATGGAACCCGATGGCCGGTTCTGGCCGCAACAGCCTCCGTAGTACCCCATTCTCGGTTCCTGAGGCAGGTTCCGATCTTGGGATCCTACAAGGAGGATTTTCATAACAGTATAATCATTTACAACACGAGCATACCCAAGATCACTGCAAGTATATCTGAGAATAACAAGGCACACATCACAAAATCCACTAAGAATTTAAACTTTTACAATCATCCATAAGGTCCAAAAGGACATACATGAGATAAAAGGAAAAGAGAGAAAGGTCGGCAACACTGGAGTCCTCAAATGCTCAGCTCTACTCCACGCTCTGCTGCTACGATGCCTGTCTAGAGTCTCTTACACGCATCAATCGTGCATAAGCTTATAAAAGCTTAGAGGGTGGTGTAAGTGTGTGACAATGGTGCACAGAACAATAGTAGGAGATGCAAGAAGGGAAACATGCTCAATGAGAATATCACTAGCCTTACCAAGGCTTATCATGAATACGATGCGATGAGTACTGGATGTCATACCAAGGCAATGCATGAAGGGGCTTACACAGCCAATGCTAATGTGATGCAAGTAATGTCAGTGCTCATATCCAAACCATATGTCAAGTACATTTCCAATCATAAGGAAATCACCAGGGTCCATTACACTGCTGAATGACTGCCGCTCTACAGACCCCGCACAGTCAAACGAGCGTAAGAGACCTCAGTACCCGCCTGTGGACAACCAATCACCAACAAGGCCTGACGGTAGCGGACCCATTTAAGAGCTGGTCAGACTCAGCCTAGCAATGCCCCCCTACACATCAGGCAGGTAAGGCCACACCCCTATCCAACCGACTACACGACAGTGAGAGCCGCGGCCTAACAGTATAAGGCCCTCGTGCGCTCATATATTCCACCCGGTCACTGCGTTGGAGCAGATCCTTGGTACCATGGAAGTTTTGGGAATTTCACCCATGGGCATCCTATGCACCCGGTATGCTCAACTAATATTTCCGGTGTCCACACATACAGCCATCCACGAATACCACTGTGGAGGCAAGGCCCTGATGAAGTAAGGGCGGATATCCACAAGCTATGCAATGCTAGATGCATGAATCATACAATCACCCATGCATCAATCCCAAGCATTCATCTCTCGGGGAGATACCAACATGTCCTACACAATGGCACAACCATGGCCAATCATACCTCAACCAAACATGCATATGATGCGTCTGGGAGTGGGCCATGAAAATGAAGAGGGGTGCCAATGAGGTGAAGATGAACTCTCTACCTAACCATGAAGGGTCTAGGTACTTAACCAATTTCCTCATAAGGAATACAACCTCTAGTGGGGGCCCCTTTACCTGGGGTAGCCCACAAGACTAAGGAAAACAATGATATGGGCCTAAATAGATGAGACGGGCCTAGCAAGGGTCTATGGTGGGCCTTTAACCACCCATAGAAGCCCATGGGCCTACCTTAGGGTCACCAATGTGGGCATCCAACCACAATTGGTCCCCAAGAGGTAGCCCATCTCTAATTGATCACGGATCAAGGCCCAAGGCCCACACAACATTAGAAATAAGAAATAGGCAGCCATAAACATACCACATACACTCATGCTGGGCTTCAGAAAGGCGGCCCATGGCCTATCCAAAACATGGGTCCAAGAAAAACACACATAGCCCAACCCATACATACCACTATGGGCCCATAGGGGAAGAGTTAGGACCCAACATAAAGGCCACTAATGCCATATATTGTGGTGGCCTAATGGGCAGCCCAATGCTCAAACCACATAGGCAAATGTCATGCTCTTAGTCAAGTAAGGTTGGGCCTACAACCCGGCCCAAGTATAAAGTTGATTTGGTGGGCAACCAAGGGCCCATCTACTGGTGTAATCCGGCCCACTAAACCAACACAATAGTATGGTAAAAATGGCCCAAGAGTTAATGGGCCTATCTGGAAAGTTCCAGCCCAATTGGGCCTAAAGAGTTCAACAACTAGCTACATTCATGGACCCAATTAAATTCAACTGTGGTGGGCCTCAAAAATGCATTTAATAAGCCCATCAATTCAGGAACTAAAGGTATAAATTATTCCCTCTAAGATCTTCACAATGTAGTGGGCCCCACCCCTCAAAATTTCAGCCCAAAGGCCAAGCATAATTATAACATGTTGCTGTCTTAAATTCGGGCACTCCATTGGAGTGGGTCCAGGGCCTCTAAAACCCTGCAAATTGAGGGCCAAGGTCCCTCATCATGCATACAATGAGAGGAAACCCAAAAAGGTGGCCCACCATTAGAGGAAATATTTTTGAATTATGGTTTTTATCAAGGCATATTGCTGGACTGCACAACAGAAAATCTGGCAGTCCAACCATCTTGACTCATTCTTTTGGATGCCCAAATGGGGTCATATGGGGCTGAAATTTTACAGAGTCATACCTCCATAGGTGGGACACACCCCCACAAAATTTCATAATTTTTAGAAATTCCTAAGTATTTTAATTAATTTAAACAAAATAGTCTGTCCAGAAAATCGGACAGACCTAGACGTCCCAACGTGGTGGGCCAGTCCGGCCCTTGCCATGGTGTACACAAGTGTCCATTGGACCTAAAATTTGGTAGGTGGGTCCTAGCATGGGTCGAGCACATCCTCAAATCATTTCAGAATTTTTGGACATCTATAAATATTTTAATTTATTTAAAGAAATCAATCTGTCCTTAAAATCGGACTGATCTGGATACTATATTGTAATGGGCCGGTCCAGCCACCACCATGGTGTGTACAGGTGTCTATTGGCCCCAAAATTTTGTAAGTGGGTCCTACCATGGGTGAGCCACCTCCCTATAAATTTTAAGAATTTTTAAACACCTGAAAGTATTTTAATAAATTTTGGAATTCCAACCTGTCCAGGGTGGAATGTTGCTGGAACAGTGCAGAAAATCCAGACTGTCCACCTCACTTGGACCACACCTTTGGGACCCCAATGAAGGTCAGATGGGGCTGAAATTTGGTATGGTTGTAGGTGGGACATAAGGCTACAAGAATCACATATTATTTTGTTTCAGTATTCCCGCCAAAGATCCGGAAATCGGGCCCCAAGGTGGCCCAATAATCTGTCTAGGCAGATTTGGACAGCAACATGTTGCTGTCCAAACCACCCCAAAAGATAATTAAAAGGGAAATAAATCAGCATTTTCCCAGGGTGGGGTCCACCTAGATGGGTCACACAACTCTCAGACCCAAGCCCCTTCCAAGATCGTTCATAAAATCAAGCCCAAAAGCTGTCCAAAACATGCCAACAATATGGGGCAACAAGGTGGGCCTGGATGTCTAACCACTTGGGCCTAGTTGCATGGCACATCAAGTGGGCCCCACATACATCAGATTTACTATAAAGACAGGAAAGAAAAGATGGAGAAGAAACATAATCCGGCCATGAGGTAGGGCCCCGCCACTAATGGGCCTTCCCAAGAATGAATCATACCCATATAACTACATTGATTGTACATGCAACATAAAATCACTACATGCATGATCTATAATTGCTATGGATGGTTGGAATGCCATCCCAACATGATCCTTAGGTCTAGATGACCTTGAGATGGAGTGGATCATTACATACATCATGATGGGGTCCATGGAGAATGGCCCCATCATGGATCATGACATGCATGTAGGATGGGCCAAAAGGCCACATCCATGGGGTCAAATGGGGTCTCCACCATGGATTGGTGGGCCCCATATGATCCACACAAAAGAAATAAGAAGATTTAAAGGTAGAAAATTAGATCAGCAAGATCATAGTTACCCACTTGTGATCTCACTCTCAAACTTCTACTCCATGAAGCTCTTGGAGCAAGGAATGGATTTCAATGGTGGAGATCTAGTTCAAATGGAGGGATTGGGAGTATGATGGGGGTAAGGGGGCTGGAGAAGAGAGGGAGAAGGAAGGGAAGTTGCTAGAAATTTCAGCAATGGAGGGAAATGAGAGGGAAAGAGAGGAAAAAAGCTATTTAAGAGAAGTAATCATAACCTATGGTGACAATAACAATGTTGCTATACTTAGGCTAGGTTTGGGTGGTGTTTAGGTGGGTAGTGTCAATTTCATGCAATTGTGTAGTGTGTGTGTGTGGTGTGTGCATGGGAAATTGTGCCATGGAGGTGGTCCACATGCATTTGTACAAAAAGTGGGCCACATGATGAAATGCTCATAACTTTTGATCCATAAGTCTGATTGACGCACAAGACGCGTCGTTGGAACCGCAACGATGATGCGAACATGATGGCATAAGTCTCGGGTCAATCCGAGTCAGGTCAACATGACCGGACTCAAAGTTGACTGCAAATACTATCCAAGGGTCGCGGGTCGCCGGGATTCAACCGGTAGGACCGCGGGACCAAAATGAATGAAATGCATACTCACACGCACACATGCACACATGCGAACTCGGGTCGGGTCTCACAATCCTCCCCACCAACAAAGAAATTTCATCCTCAAAATTGACAAAACCGGAACAACAAAATGCATAACATCATCATACATATATCAATCATCAATCTCAAGAGAATGCAATACAAGCAATCAGTCATCCAACAAATGAGGATAGCGCTCTCTAATCTCGGCCTCGCGTTCCTAAGACGCCTCAACCTCCGAATGATGACCCCATTGTACTTTCATTAAGGGAATGACCTTGGTCCTAAAGACCTGCTCCTTCTGATCAAGAATACGAATCGGCTGCTCAACGTAGGAAGCATCCTCACTGACCTCAAGTGGCTGTCAATCAATCACGGGAATAGTGTCCGACCCACATTTCCACAACATAGAAACGTGGAACGCGTCGTGGATCACAGACAACTCAGGGGGTAAGGCAAGCCTATAGGCCACAGCGCCTACGTGCTCGGTAATCTCAAAAGGTCCAATGAATCTCGGGGCTAGCTTGCCCTTCACACCAAAACAAATCACGCCCTTCATAGGCGAGACCTTGAGATACACCATGTCCCCGACTGCGAACTCGAGGGGTCGACGCCGACGATCAGCAAAACTCTTCTGCCGGCTCTGAGCTGTGCGCATCCTCTGCCTAATAACATCAATAGCCTTCGACGTCTGCAACACAAGCTCGGGACCTAAGAGACGACGCTCTCCAACTTCGGTCCAATAACTAGGAGATCTGCACGGTCTGCCATAAAGTGCCTCAAAAGGAGCCATGCCGATAATCGCCTGATAACTGTTGTTGTATGCAAACTCGGCGAGGCGCATATGCTCATCCCAATTGCCCTCAAAGTCGATCACACGAGCCCTGAGCATATTCTCAAGGATCTGGTTGACCCTTTTGGTCTGCCCATCCGTCTGCGGATGATAAGCGGTACTGAGATGCAAAGTGACCCCCAATGCCTGCTGAAAACTCCTCCAAAACTGAGACGTAAATCTGGAGTCTCGGTTAGAAACGATCGAAACTGGGACGCCATGTAGTCTCACTATCTCCTCAATAAACACCTTTGCAAGCTGGTCCTTAGACCAGGAAACACGTACTGTAATGAAATGAGCAGACTTCATCAGACGATCGACGATAACCCAGATGGTATCGTGACCGCGCTGAGTCCTCGGCAAACCTGCTATGAAGTCCATCGATACGTGCTCCCACTTTCACTCTGGAATGCTCAACGGCTGCAAGGGACCAGGGGGTCTCTGATGATCGGCCTTGACACGCTGGCATGTGTCACACTCGGCCACAAAACTCGCAATCTGGCGCTTCGTCCCCTGCCAGAAGTACTGCCTCCTCATATCACGATACATCTCCGTGGAGCCCGGATGGATAGTAAGTCTCGATCGGTGTGCCTCGGTCATTAGATCACGATGCAACTATGGCGCGTCCGGGACACACAATCGGCCTCTAAAGTGTAATCCACCATCGGAACCAATCTGCCAATCTGACTGCTCCACGGAGGTGGCCTCTACTCGGTACTCCTGAAGTGACTCGTCCGTCTGCTGAGCCTCGATCACCCTAGCCACCAAAGAGGGTTGAATCGACAAGCTCGAAAGCTGAACAATGGAAGACTGCAGACCGAACTCAAAGTCAAACTCTGAAACATCCTCGAGCATCTGCCACTGTCGAACCATCATATGTCCCACCAGGCCTCGTGGTTGACGGCTGAGCGCGTCCGCCACTACGTTTGCCTTGCCTGGGTGGTACTGAAGGTCAAAATCATAGTCCTTCAACAACTCCATCCATCGCCTCTGACGCAGGTTCAACTCGGACTGCGAAAATAGATACTTCAAGCTCTTATGATCTGAGAAGAGCTCGAACCTGACCCCGTATAGATAATGCCTCCACACCTTCAGTGCGAAGACAACTGCTGCAATATCCAAATCATGAGTGGGGTAGTTCAGCTCATGGACCTTGAGCTGGCGGGAGGCATACGTCACTGGCTTCCCGTGCTGCATCAGTACAGCACCCAAGCCAACTCTAGAGGCATCAGTGAAAACAACAAAACCCTCACTCCCATTAGGAAGAGTGAGAACAGGAGCGGACGTGAGGCGGTCCTTCAACTCCACAAATGCCTTCTCAAGGCGTCACTCCATATGAACTTGACGGCCTTCCGCGTCAACCGGGTCAGCGGTGCTGTAATACGGGAGAAACTCTCGATAAACCCCTCGGTAATATCCTGCTAGACCAAGGAAGCTGCGAATCTCAGACGCATTCGTGGGCTGACCCCACTGACGCAATGCATCAACCTTTGAGGGGTCCACAGCGACACCCTCCCTCGTCATCACGTGACCGAGGAACTTCATCTCCTCCTGCCAAAACTCGCACTTCTCCAGCTTCGCATACAGGTAGTGGGCACGGAGGGTCTCAAGCACAATTCGCAGGTGCTCAGCATGGTCCTCTCGGGTCCTCGAATATACAAGAATATCATCAATGAATACCACCACGAACTGATCGAGGAACGGCCAAAATATCTCGTTCATCAGCTGCATGAATACGGGGGGCGCATTGGTCAGTCCGAACGACATGACTAGGAACTCAAAGTGACCATAGCGTGTCCGGAAAGCCGTCTTCAGAATGTCCTCCTCTTGGACCCGAATTTGATGGTAACCAGAACGCAAGTCTATCTTAGAAAAATACTTTGCACCTTGCAACTGGTCGAACAAATCATCAACACGGGGAAGCGGGTATCGGTTCTTGATGGTGACTCTATTGAGCTCGCGATAGTCCACACAGAGTCGCAACGAACCATCCTTCTTCTTCACAAACAATACCGGGGCTCCCCAAGGCGAACTGCTGGGACGAATAAAACCTAACTCCCGGAGCTCATCCAACTGCTCCTGCAGTTCCCTCAACTCTATCGGCGCCATCTGATAGGGAGCCTTCGAGATAGGCGCGGTACCGGGCACCAGATCAATCTGGAACTCCACCTGCCGACGCAGCGTCAAACCCGGAATCTCCTTAAACACATCCGGGTACTCACAAACAACTGGCAGCTGCTCAATACTCTCTGCCACGGAATCCTCAATGATAGAAGACAAGAAATTAGATAATGGCTCTCCTCTGGGCTCGGTGATGAACTGAAACACTGGAAAGCCTGGAATGTGAAATGTAACCGTCCTCGCGGCACAGTCTAAGACGGCACGATATTCCCCAAGCCAGTCCATACCCAGAATCACATCAAAGCCAGACATCGGCATCACCAACTGGTCAGCAGAAAGGAACACCTCACCCACTAACACCGGACAAGAAGGACAGCGATGGGTCAATACCACAGACTTTCCCATGGGAGTCGAAACGGTCAAGGCCTCGGACACGGACTCCGACGGAATACCGGTCGATCGGCAAAACTGCTCGGCCACAAAAGAATGGGAAGCACCAGAATCAAACAAAGCATGAGCAATACAAGTAGAAAAAAGAAGAATACCCTCAACGACTCCACCGGTCGATGACTGCGGGTCCTGGCCTGGTGCCTACTGCGCAGAATAAAAACGACCCTGAGCTGGGAGGGGAAGCAAACCGAAAGACTGGGGGTCCTGAGTTTGAGCCTGCTGGGCTGCTATACACACTGGACCCAGGGATCGAACAACATACGAATTTCCCCTCTACTGGTGTTGCGGCTGCTGCTGTCGCTGCTGCTGCTGTCTCTGATGCTGCTGTCTCTGCTGAGGAGGTCTGCCTGGCTGCCTCTGCTGCTGAGGAGGAACCCTAGGAGCGGCAGGTGGAAGCTGAGATCTCTGCTGCTACTGAAGAGGACGAGGAGAAGGCAACCGCGGTGGCCTCTGCGGCTGAATGGGGAGAGGGCACTCACGCCTCCGATGCTCGGCCTGTCCACAGCCGAAGCATACACCAGAAAAGGGGCCGGAAGATGAAGTGGCTGGCGGAGCTGAAGCCACTATCTGAATCGTAGGCTGATAAAATCCTGATCTGCCCCTCCGTCTCTGCTGACGGTGCTACCTGGAACTGCCGACTGGTGCTCTCCTCTTCCGGTCTCCACCGGAACTCTGCTCTCTCGACCTCTGGGTCATAGCCCAGTCCTCCTCATAAACCAGTGCCCGATGAACGACCTGGTCAAGTGTCTCCAAATAATGTCCTACCACACGACTACGAAGGGCAGGACGCAAACCGGTCACAAAACGACGGGCCCTCATCTTCTCATCGCTAGTGAGATGAGGAGCAAATCTAGACAAAGCCAAGAAACGGGCCTCATACTGAGATACAGTCATATCACCCTCCACTAGGGTCTCAAACTCGATCGCCCGTTGGATCTGAACATGCTCAGGGAAGAACTTCTGGTCGAAGCGGGTCACAAACTCCTCCCATGTCCAAACAAACTGAGGTCCGACCATCCTAGATACCGATGACCACCAATGACGGGCCTCACCCAGAAGAAGATAGGTCGCAAGGGATACTCTCTAATCTTCAGGACACTGAATAGTGTCGAAAATCCTCGCAACCTCAGTGCGCCAAGCCTCGGCTGCAGAAGGATCAAGATCACCACTAAACCTCGGGGGATCATGCTGCCGGAACTCTCAGGCTATCGCACTAGCACGCGGCAAGTCAGACTGCCCGAAAACCTCAGCGGTAGCTGGCTGACGGGTCTGCAATGCGATGGCAACCAGCTGCATCAGCTGCTGGAAATGCTCAGCTCCTATAGGTACTGTCGGAAAGGCAGGGGCGGCACTCGCCTCAGGCGAAGGCACGTGTGCAGCCGGCGAAGCATGAGCTTCAGTAACTAGAACAGCAGGCTAAGGAGGGGAAATATGTGAGGGAACTGGAGCAACTGGAGCCTCTTTAACCGGAACAGCAGGCTGAGGTGGAGGAATAGGTGGGAGAACTAGAGCAACTGGAGGTACGGACACTACGGGCTCAACTGAAGGAACAGGCCGGATCGGGACCTCAGGAATCGGATCCTCGACTACTGAAGCAAGATGTGCTCGAGTAGGATAGGTACCTCGAGTGCCTCGTCCACGGGCACCACAACCACGGGTACTGCGACCACGGGTGCCACGACCTCGGGTGCCACTCCTAGGCGGCATTGTCTACAAAACAACGACGACGCAAGGAATTAGGACAATCACAGGCCCGATACAGAGCGAAAGGAAGGGTCTCGGGACACTACTTGTCCTATGCTCTAAGCAGATATGCAATGTCATCCCGAGTTTCCCAGAATTACTTATTATGCTTTGATACCAACTCCTGTCACGCCCCAGATTCGGTAATCGGACTCACATGGAACCCGATGGCCGGTTCTAGCCGCAACAGCCTCCGTAGTACCCCATTCTCGGTTCCTGAAGCAGGTTCCGATCCTGGGATCCTACAAGGAGGATTTTCATAACAATATAATCATTTCCAACACGAGCATACCCAAGATCACTGCAAGTATATCTGAGAATAACAAGGCACATCACAAAATCCACTAAGAATTTAAACTTTTACAATCATCCATAAGGTCCAAAAGGACATACATGAGATAAAAGGAAAAGAGAGAAAGGTCGGCAACACTGGAGTCCTCAAATGCTCAGCTCTACTCCACGCTCTGCTGCTACGACGCCTGTCTAGAGTCTCTTACACGCATCAATCGTGCATAAGCTTATAAAAGCTTAGAGGGTGGTGTAAGTGTGTGACAATGGTGCACAGAACAATAGTAGGAGATGCAAGAAGGGAAACATGCTCAATGAGAATATCACTAGCCTTACCAAGGCTTATCATGAATACGATGCGATGAGTACTGGATGTCATACCAAGGCAATGCATGAAGGGGCTTACACAGCCAATGCTAATGTGATGCAAGTAATGTCAGTGCTCATATCCAAACCATATGTCAAGTACATTTCCAATCATAAGGAAATCACCAGGGTCCATTACACTGCTGAATGACTGCCGCTCTACAGACCCCGCACAGTCAAACGAGCGTAAGAGACCTCAGTACCCGCCTGTGGACAACCAATCACCAACAAGGCCTGACGGTAGCGGACCCATTTACGAGCTAGTCAGACTCAGCCTAGCAATGCCCCCTACACATCAGCCAGGTAAGGCCAAACCCCTATCCAACCGACTACACGACAGTGGGAGTCGCCGCCTAATGGTATAAGGCCCTCGTGCGCTCATATATTCCACCCGGTCACTGCGTTGGAGCAGATCCTTAGTACCATGGAAGTTTTGGAAATTTCACCCATGGGCATCCTATGCACCCGGTATGCTCAACTAATATTTTATGTGTCCACACATACAGCCATCCACGAATACCCCTGTGGAGGCAAGGCTCTGATGAAGTAAGGGCGGATATCCACAAGCTATGCAATGCTAGATGCATGAATCACACAATCACCCATGCATCAATCCCAAGCATTCATCTCTCGGGGAATCACCCATGGTGTGTACAGGTGTCCATTGGCCCCAAAATTTTGTAAGTGGGTCCTACCATGGGTGAGCCACTGTGAGACCCAACCCGAGTTCGCATGTGTGTATGGTGGTGTGAGTATGCATTCCGTTCATTTTGGTCCCGCGGTCCTACCGGTCGAATCCCGGTGACCCGCAACCCTTGGGTTGTGTTTGTAGGCAACCTTGAGTCTGGCCATGTTGACACGACTCAGATTGACTCGAGACCTATGCCATCATGTTCGCATCATCGTTGCGGTTCCAACGACATGTCTTGTGCGTCCATCCGACCTATGGATCAAAAGTTGTGTACATTTCATTATATGGCTGTTAATCATGTGGCCCACTTTTGGTGGAATATGTGTGGAGCACCACCTGCCTTGGCACAAGTTCCAAGGTACACTACTCACATACTACACAAAGATCCATAACTAACAACACTAACCACAAACACCACCAAGAGACCTACTAAGCATAACACTTTGTTATTGTCACCATAGGCCATTATGGTTTCTTTAACCAAGGAGAGAGAGGCCATGATTGCCTCCCTACAACTCTCTCTCTCTCTCTCTCTCTCTCTCTCTCTCTCTCTCTCTCTCTCTCTCTCTCTCTCTCTCTCTCTTTCCTCTCATTCCCTCATTTCTTCTTGCAAAAAAATCCATCAAATCCCCCATTTTCTCCAGCCACCTTCCTCCTTAATCCCCCACCATCTAACCCTTGAAACCCCATCTCCACCATTGATCCATCTCCCTTGGTGCTAAAGGACCTTAGTGTGGAAGTTTGGTGGTCATCTTTGAGGTGGGTGTTCTTTTATGTCTAATTTCACATTTCCTTTCATCCCTTCTTATTCTTCATTCCTCTTCCATTGATGGAGCTTGTGGGACCCATTAGGTGATGATGGTGGCCCCAAGACTCCATGGATATGGCTTGTAGCTTATCCTACATTGCATGCATGTGCATGCAAGGGACTCCATGGATCCCTTCAGGCTCTTTCCTTCCTTAGATCAGGGATCCTTGGGTCATCTAGACCCTTGATCCTTGGTGGAGGATGGATCTCCATCATAGATCCCAAGTTAATAGTCTTTGATCTTATAGATTATGTATGTATCATGTGATAGTGGATAGAGTTGCTTGTGTGATGAGGGGAAGGGCCTCAATGAGGCGGAGACCCTTCCCTTATGGCCGATCTCCTTCTTTTCTTGTTAATAAGTCTCTGAACATGAGTGTGTGGCCCACCTTGTGGACCAAAAAGATCCAAACCGTTCCAAGTGGGAGGACGTTTTTGGACAGTCCATCCCTTGGACGTGTGGCCCTTAAATGCACCAAAAAGGGGTGCATGCAAGGATGTTTTGGATAGTGAGATGTATGGGATGTTTATAGGGCCCACTTGGGTGGACCACACCATGATTTTCTGGGGTTAAATCCTCATTTAAATAATGTTTACAATTTATTTTTATCAGTCATATGTTGCTGTCCAGAACTTTCTGGACAGATTTTTGGGCCATCTTGGGGCCCGATTTTTGGCCATTTGATGGGAAGATTTATACCATATAATATATGATTCTGAAAGGTGCATATCCCACCTAAAAGTCTACCAAATTTCAACCCCAACTGACCCTTTTTGGACCTCCAAAAGAGTGAGCCAACATGGGTGATCAACCAGATTTCTGCTACATATGTTGCTGTCCAAATCTGCCTGGACAGATTTTTGGGCCACGTTGGGGCCTGATTTCTGGATCTTTGGTGGGAATACTGAAACAAAATAATATTTGATTCTTATAGCCTTATGACCCACCTACAACCATACCAAATTTCAGCCCCATCCGACCTTCATTGGGGTCTCAAAGCTGTGGTCCAAGTGAGGTGGACACTCTAGATTTTCTGCACTGTTTCAGCATCATTCCACCCTGGATACATTGTAACTTCTGAATTTATTAAAATACTTCTGAGTATTCAAAAATTATGAAAATTTACAGAGAGGTGGTCCACTCATGGTGGGACCCACCTACAAAATTTTAGGGCAAATGGACCCCTGTATACACCGTAACAAGGTCCGGACTGGCCCACCACGTTGGGACGTCCAGGCCAGTCCGATTTTCTGGACAGATTGTTTTATACAAATTAATTAAAATATTTTTAGATGTCCAAAAATTCTTATATTTTGTGGGGTTGTGTTTAACCTATGGAAGGAGCATCCTGCAAATTTTCATGGCCATCAGGCCCCTGGACTAACCATGGTATGTCCTGTAAATTGGGTCAGTTTTGGGCCAAATACCCAGGCCCATATGACTAACCACCATGGGACGCCCTACTTGAAGTAAGTGTTGTATATCCCCTCTTCTTATCTGGTGGGACCCACTGTGATATGTGTGGGTCACCATGGGTCAGTAACCCATTTAAATTAAATAAATTTCTGGACTCCAGCAGGCCTAGGAAGTGGGTGGGCTGGAATTCCTGCAAGGGCCCAAATATGTTGCATAGTTGATCTCTTCGAGCCGTGGCGGCCCACCAGATTTAAGGGAGTGTTGCAGACACTCTTTGCCCTCCTTCCTTAGACATTTTGGCCTTAATTAGTGCCCCTTGAGGCCCACCTTTGTGGTGGTTTTGTGGGCTAGCCTTAACCAGAATTTTTGATAGTTTTATAGGCTCAATGGGCTGAAAATTTCTTTCTTGAGCCCAAGATTGTGCAAGGGCTGACCTTATTGATTTATGGGCCCAATGGGCTGTCTATAAGCTGATCATGTGTATTAATGGGCCTTGATGCCCTCATGAAGTGTTTAATTGTGGGCTGACTTGCAAGGCCCACATTAATGTATATTGTGGAGGGCCTTGCTAAGTCTTTGGGCTGATGTGGCAAGGCCCACCCTGTCGGTATAGGCCTTGCCCATGTATATTCTTGGACTTATGGGCTGCCCTCAAGTCCACCATAATGTATGAATTGGATGACTTTTATTTTGGGCCATTTCTTTAGGGCCCATTATGTGATATAGTATATGCATGTTTGTGTTAGCAAGTAGGCCTTGTGGACTCAGTTCTTTTGGATAGGCCCATTGATCTCGGGCCTATACTCTCCCATTTATTGTGATGGGCTTAGGGGCAATAATACACAAGAAGTTGGGCCCTTGGCTGCCCACTAAACTGACCCTGTACTTGGGCTAAAAGTGAGGCCCAACTCACTTGTGTTAAATGTGAAACTTGCCCATGTAAATGAATTACTGGGCTGCCCATGAAGCCCACCATAATATGTGGAATTATGGCCTTTGTGGTTGGCCTCAAACCTTACTTGAGGGCCCACTATATGGCCTATGAGTTGGGCTTGGTGTATGGCCCATTAGGCCATGCATTGCTTGGGCTTTAGACCTTACATAATATGAGTAGTGGCGGGCTACCTCTTGGAAACCAGTTGAGGTTGGATGTCCTCCTGGGTGATCCTAAGGTAGGCACATAGGTTTCTTTATGGATGGTTAAAGGCCCACCATAGACCCTAGGCCATTTGTTTAAGGATCGATGTGAATGTATATGGAACCTACCTTAACGCATGTTTTGTCCAGGCCATCCAAGCCTTGGATCGCCCGATCATGGAGGCACTCTCTGCCTTGGGTTGCTGCTGAATTCACAATCCAGTAGCAGGCCCACTTGATCTTTTCTTGATGTATACACACCCTCCATCTGGTGAGGCCCCCTATGAATATTGTTGGCCTTCATGAGATCATTCCCACTTATTTGACTAATTTCTGGGCTTTCGCAAGCCCATGAAGCAGAGTGGGTCGAACGTTTATCAAGGGGCCTTAAATGTACATTGTTATGATTGAAACTTTATTGGACATGGGACCCACCATATGGAGAACTTGTGTGCGTGTTGCATACTTATGTTTTCTTATAATCTTTGGGCTTAATCAATGCATCTTTTGGGGTCACCTTTAGTGATCACCTGAGGACCCCATCTTAGATCAGATTTTTGGGCATTCCATGAGCCCAGAGTGGGTTGCGACGTCCTAGCTTGGCCCAACCATACATTGGGCCGACTTCCACCATTTTGATGGACTTGTGGGCTGAGATAAGGATAGTATTGGGCCCTTAGTTGCTCCCTTAAATTGCTAGTTATTGGGCTGATGTAGCGGGGCCCATTTCATCCAAACTTAAACTTGTTATTTTTTTTGGGCCGTATATTGTGTACGCGGGCTGCCCACCAAGTCCAACTTAATGCATGGATTCTATGGCCATTGGGAATTGAGCCTTGAGCCTTAATTTTCCTCTTGGGGCCCATGTTGTTAAAGGTGGTATTATATCCTTTTCTTATGGCCTATTATGAGGGATATATGTATGTAGTTACCTGTGTTCTTATCTTGAATGTATGCCTTGGGCCTTGTATCTATATAGTTCGTGGTTGAGATGCCTCTTGGGGAATAGTAGTTAAATGTCCCCATTATGGACCCCTCTAGGCCCGATTGTATCTAAATGTGATTAGATGCTCATCTTAAACTCTTGTTAGACTCACTTCTGTATTACTTAGACACGTACTTGTATGCTTAGTCTCGTGGACTACCCCAGGTAAATGGGCCCCCACTACAAGTTGGATTCCTTAGGGATATTGTCTAAGTACCTATTCGTGGTTCCTTCTTTGATAGGAGGAATGTTATATACATTGTATATCGCCATATAATGTGATTAAATTCATCTTCATGGCTCATGTGCATCATTGTATGCTTGAATAACACTGTGTGTGTGTGGTTATGATTGCACCATTGGGCATTACATGATACCTTCCCCGAGGGACGTAGTATCCCCTCTTGAGCACGTTGGATGCTTGGAATCGATGCATGGATGATTGTGTGATTCATGCATCTAGCATTGCATAGCATATGAGCATTATCGCCTTTACTTCATCAGGGTTGTAGCCTCCATAGATACATCGTGGATGGCCATGTTTGGACACCGAAAATATTACTTGAGCATACCGGGTGCATAGGATGCCCATGGGTGAAATTTCCAAAACTTCCTTGGTACCAAGGATCTGCTCCAACGCCGTGACTGAGTGGAATATATGAGCGCACAAGGGCCTTATACCATTAGGCCGCGACTCTCACTGTCGTGTAGTCAGTTGGATAGGGGTGTGGCCTTACTCGCCTGATGTAAGGGGGCATTGCTAGGCTGAGTCTGACCAGCTCGTGAATGGGTCCGCTACCTTGAAGCCTTGCTGGTTATTGGCTATCCGTAGGCAGGGTAGTGAGGTCTCTTACGCTCGTTTGACTGTGCGAGGTCTGTAGAGCGGCAGTCTTTCAGCAGTGTATTGGACCCCAGTGATTTTCTTATGATGGAAATGTACTTGATATGTGGATTGGATATGAGCACTGACATTACTTCGCATTGCATTTGCATCGGCTGTGTAAGCCTCATAATGCATTACAGTACTCATTGCATTACAGTACTCATCGCATTACAGTACTCATTGCATTACAATACTCGTCGCATTACAGTACTAATCGCATTACAGTACCCATTGTATTACAGTACTCATTGCACTATATAGCCTTGGTATGACTTCCTTCATTATCGTACTGCCTTGGTATAGTTTCTTGCATTCATGATAGCCTTGGTAAGGCTAGTGTTATTGGTATTGATCATGACTCCCTTCTGCATTCTCTATCTTCTTCTGAGCACTATTGTCACACACTTTCACCACCCTCTAAGCTTTCTATAAGCTTATGCACGATTGATGCGTGCAGGAGATCCTAGGTAGGCGTCGCAGTGGCAGAGTTTGGGTTAGAGCTGAGCTTGAGGACCCAGTGTTGCAGACTTCCTTTCTTTCTTCTATTATCTTATGTATGTCCTTTTGGACTTTATGTAAGCTTGTAAAAGTTCAAATTCTTAGTGAATTTTGTGATGTGTGCCTTTATTATTTTCAGATTTACTTGTTGTGATCTTGGGTATGCTCATATTGGTAATGATTATATTGTTATGAAAATCCCCCTTGTAGGATCCCAGGATCGGAACCTGCCTCAGGAGCCGAGAATGGGGTACTACGGAGGCTGTTGCGGTCAGAACCGGCAATCGGGTTCCTCGTGAGTCCGGTTACCGAGTCTGGGGCGTGACAGCCACCTCCCTGTAAATTTTAAGAATTTTTAGACACCTAAGAGTATTTTAATAAATTTTGGAATTCCAACCTGTCCAGGGTGGAATGTTGCTGGAACAGTGCAGAAAATCCAGACTGTCCACCTCACTTGGACCACCCCTTTGGGACCCCAATGAAGGTCAGATGGGGCTGAAATTTGGTATGGTTGTAGGTTGGTCATAAGGCTACAAGAATCACATATTATTTTGTTTCATTATTCCCGCCAAAGATCCAGAAATCAGGCCCCAAGGTGGCCCAATAATCTGTCCAAGCAGATTTGGACAGCAACATGTTGCTGTCCAAACCACCCCAAAAGATAATTAAAAGGGAAATAAATCAGCATTTTCTCATGGTGGGGTCCACCTAGATGGGTCACACAACTCTCAGACCCAAGCCCCTTTCAAGATCATCCATAAAATCAAGCCCAAAGGCTGTCCAAAACATGCCAACAATATGGGGCAACAAGGTGGGCCTGGATGTCTAACCACTTGGGCCTAGTTGCATGGCACATCAAGTGGGCCCCACATACATCAAATTTACTATAAATACAGGAAAGAAAAGATGGAGAAGAAACATAATCCGGCCATGGGGTAGGGCCCCGCCACTAATGGGCCCTCCCAAGAATGAATCATACCCATATAACTACATTGATTGTACATGCAACATAAAATCACTACATGCATGATCTATAATTGCTATGGATGGTTGGAATGCCATCCCAACATGATCCTTAGGTCTAGATGACCTTGAGATGGAGTGGATCATTACATACATCATGATGGGGTCCATGGAGAATGGCCCCATCATGGATCATGACATGCATGTAGGATGGGCCAAAAGGCCACATCCATGGGGTCAAATGGGGTCTCCACTATGGATTGGTGGGCCCCATATGATCCACACAAAAGAAATAAGAAGATTTAAAGGTAGAAAATTAGATCAGCAAGATCATAGTTACCCACTTGTGATCTCACTCCCAAACTTCTACTCCATGAAGCTCTTGGAGCAAGGAATGGATTTCAATGGTGGAGATCTAGTTCAAATGGAGGGATTGGGAGTATGATGAGGGTAAGGGGGCTGGAGAAGAGAGGGAGAAGGAAGGGAAGTTGCTGGAAATTCCAGCAATGGAGGGAAATGAGAGGGAAAGAGAGGAAAAAAGCTATTTAAGAGAAGTAATCATAACCTATGGTGACAATAACAATGTTGTTATACTTAGGCTAGGTTTGGGTGGTGTGTAGGTGGGTAGTGTCAATTCCATGCAATTGTGTAGTGTGTGTGTGTGGTGTGCATGGGAAATTGTGCCATGGAGTGGTCCACATGCATTTGTACAAAAAGTGGGCCACGTGATGAAATGCTCATAACTTTTGATCCATAGGTTTGATTGACGCACAAGACGCGTCGTTGGAACCGCAACGACGATGCGAACATGATGGCATAAGTCTCAGGTCAATCCGAGTCAGGTCAATATGACCAGACTCAAAGTTGACTGCAAACACTATCCAAGGGTCGCGGGTCACCGGGATTCAACCGGTACGACCACGGGACCAAAATGAATGAAATGCATACTCACACGCACACATGCACACATGCGAACTCGGGTCGGGTCTCACACGTTTACTGTTCCATCATTTTGTTATTTCCATTTCATTCTGGACATTTGTGTTGTATATTCCACTTGCATGGCATATTGTTTCATGTTTCAGTCAATTATTACACATTTAAAGAAGGATCATGGGTGTTGTTGATATGATGCAAATGTTTTCTTCTTGCAGAGGTTGTGGTAAACCCTCCCTTTGTCTTTCTTACCTTGGTGAAAAGTTCTCTGCTGCCTGATTTCCATGTGGCCGCCCAAAATTGTTGGGTGAAGAAAGGAGGTGCTTTCACTGGAGAGGTTAGGTGAGATTTGATTTATTCTCAATGATCTATCCCAACTGATTCTGTTGTTTCTCATTTTCATGTTGAGACTTAGTTTTAAGATTTAACTGATTGGATTGAATGTTTTAATCACAAAAAATAAAAGTTGCAATGACTGTGAGCAAGGTCCCATAGTCCTTTGGTCTTATGTTAGAGATCGCCCCTTCCACTCCTTCAACTCACTACTGTAGAGAAACTGGAGAACTTGCTCAAAGATTTCCTCTTTGCCTTCTTTATAATGAGTGCTTACAAGATTTCCTCTTTGAGATAATCTGTAACATAATCTAAGGAATCTAAAATTAAGGTCCCTTGCTAGCCAAGATCTCCAAAATAAGAAAACCCTTTAAAAAATCAAATTATGCTTATTTCTTAACATAAAGATCTCTAAAATAAGAGAGCACTTAAGCAAGAAAATCTAATAGAAATAGGAAAGAAAGGAGCTTGGAAACAAGCTAAAAAAAGGAAAGTGGGCATTTTCTTGTGCACACATGTGGAGCGTACACATGTAGGATGTGGGGTGATTGCATTAATTTCAGACCATGGATCTAGTCCAAATAATCAATCAAGACAATTTGAATGGTTGGATTTTTCAAATTTTGATCATTCAACTTGTGTAGCCATTCGGTTGCATTAGGATCTGCATAGTGTATTCATCTTTTCAGTTTGTTCAAGTGGGCCAATGGTTCAATGATCCAGTCTATCAATCTGATGCCACAATCTCTGGATGGATGATGACCTCAAATTTTTTCCTTCTCAAATTATTTCCAGAATATAATTTTGAATACAACATATATCTTTTACATTAGAGGGATTCTCATCTCGTTGGATATTCGGGTCCATTTGCATAAACATGGATGGAAATAAAGATCTAACACATGAATATCAAAATGGCATTTGAAATTTCACATTTTGAGATGCTTGTTGATTCTTGCCATCAGTAGTAGCAGATAATAATATTACATCTTCTGCCATATTATAAGCTCAACTTATTGAGATGTGGTTACAAAATTTAAGTACAGTAATTATTTGATTTAAAAGAATTACACTGTTTACACAACACAATTTTTGCGAAATGTGATTTGGTACCACATGTCAATCCTTTTCTAATTGTTAGCTTTGAAGGGCCCACCCCCTTCAAATAAAAGTAATGACGACGCGACACTTTAGAGAAATGGTAGTTTGCTAATTTATTTGAAATGGCACTCATTAAATATATGAACTCAAATTAAACTAGCTAATTTATGGAGTCCACTGGCTTAGTTACAGTCTGAAAATCAAATAGTTTGGACAGTCCCAACCTCTGATTTGTGAACACTTGTTTTTTGAAATAAGACTATTGGATATTTTTCATTTTGACTGTCCAATAGATGTCCAACAATCTAATAATTAGATAACAAAGTAAAGATAATGCTTGGTTCATGATACATCCAATCTGGTACCCATAAGTTGGGCAGTTTATTATGCATCAGACAGTTGCTTTAATGTGTTCGTTGAGAAGATGACTATTTTTTTTTTTGTATGCAAAAATTTGGTCTTTTTTGCCTCTATCTGGCTGTGTTTCATGTCAGATGATTAAAAAAGAAAAAAAAAAGATATAAATTTAGGAAGCCTGGCCGAGGGGCAACCAAATGTGTGCATGAGTGTCTGAATTACGTTTGCTAGTGATGATATCTTATACCAAAAAATACCATCTTTTGTGACAACAGCTTTTGCAACATTGCTGTTATTTTGTAACTCTGAGTCGGCTCTGAAATCTGTTTGTTTATGCACTTCAACCTTAAAAATATTCATTTTCACTCCATCTGCATGCTTTTGGTGCACTTGAAACATTATTAACTCGCCTTTTTATATTTAGAACTGGAAGATGTGTTTCTCATTGTATTTCCCAACCTTTTGGTCTTCTGATGACATAATACTCACTAGCTTCTTGCTTATCACAGATCTCATAAGAAAGCTGATCCATCATGGGAAGACAAAAAATGCTATTGACTTTGCATATGCTTTTGACCTTATAGACGACTTCCATCCCGGGCCCCTTTTGAAGGCTTACATGAATACATCAAAGAAGGCTGCTCAGGAGGTTGTATACCAAACCTTGTCTTCAGCCTGCTGCTGTTTGTGTTGAGATTTCAAGTCTCTTGGACTGAGGGAGAAAACCCATCTCTGTTTTTTATGGATTGGGATTCCAAGTCTATTTGACTGAGAATTGAAGACTCTTTCTGGGTTTTCTTGGGTTTTATTTGAGAGGAAAAATCCATTAAAATATTGTAGCTAATGTTGTGGATTTGACTGACTATGCACAAGTTTATGAATGGGTTAAAATAAATGATTTAGCCTTGCTTGTTGAAAACTGAGGTTAAAAAGTGAATTTAACCTCTGTTGATGCCAACAAAGGCTAAATCCATCTTTAGTCTCAGTTTTGCCTCAATTACCTAAACTGAGACTATAACTCTCGTGGCTAAAGGCTTTAGACTCGGTTGTTGAGAACCGAGGTTAAAAATAGATTTAGCTTCGGTTGGAGGCAATTGAGGCTAAAATTTGGATTTAGTCTCAGTTGGAAACAATGGAGGCTAAAATTTTGATTTAGCCTCATTTCGAGAAAACTGAAGCTAAAAAGGTTCTTTTAGCCTCACTTGAAGAACGGAGGCTATAAAAGTTATTTTAGCCTCAGTTGCAAAAACTGAGGCTAAAGCCTTTAGCCACGGGGTTTTCAACCTCGGTTTGGATAACTGAGGCAAAACTAAGGCTAAAAGCTTTAGCCTCACTTTTTAACCTTTTTAGCCTCAGTTTTGAACCGAGGCTAAAGCCCCCTTTTCTTGTAGTGCTAGTCTATACCTTCTCAGATACTTCTCCATTCAACGGGGTTGATGGACATTTGTTTATCAAATACACTGTCTGTGCATTGCTTCTCCCTAGAACATCTTGGACAACTTCGCATGGGATAACATGCATCTGATTCTCTCAACAATGGTGCGATTCATTCGCTCAACAACACCATTATGCCAGGGGGTCTTGGAAACCGTCTGTTCATGCTGTATACCCAGGAACTTACAATACTCATGAAAGTCACCGATGTATTCACCATCATTGTTAGTGCGGATGCACTTCAATGATCTACCTATCTCTCTCTCAACCATAGCATGAAACAATTTAAACACACCAAAGACCTCGTCCTTGGATTTCAAAGCATAAACCCAAACCCTCCTAGATGCATCATCTATAAAAGTGACAAAATACAATGCCTCACCCAAGGTTTTTGTCCTCATAGGACCACAAACATCAAAATAAACCAAATCTAATGCATACACTTTATTGACATAAGAAGCAGATTTAACAAATAAAACTCTATAATATTTTCCTGATAAACAATCAATACAAGTTTTGAGAAGTATATATAAGACCCGACCCGAGTTCGCATGTGTGCATGTGTGCGTGTGAGTATGCATTTCATTCATTTTGGTCCCGCGGTCCTACCGGTTGAATCCCGGCGACCCACAACCCTTGGATAGTGTTAGCAGTCAACTTTGAATCCGGTCACATTGACCTGACTCGGATTGACCCGAGACTTATGCCATCATGTTCGCATCGTCGTTGCGGTTCCAACGACGCGTCTTGTGCGTCAATCCGACCTATGGATCAAAAGTTATGAGCATTTCATCATGTGGCCCACTTTTTGTACAAATGCATGTGGACCACCTCCATGGCACAATTTTCCATACACACCACACACACACGCTACACAATTGCATGGAATTGACACTACCCACCTAGACACCACCCAAACCTAGCCTAAGTATAGCAACATTGTTATTGTCACCATAGGCTATGATTACTTCTCTTAAATAGTTTTTTTTCTCTCTTTCCCTCTCATTTCCCTCCATTGCTGAAATTTCCAGCAACTTCTCTTCCTTCTCTCTCTCTTCTCTAGCCCCCTTACCCCCATCAAACTCCCAATCCCTCCATTTGAACTAGATCTCCACCATTGAAATCCATTCTTTGCTCCAAGAGCTTCATGAAGTAGAAGTTTGGGAGTGAGATCACAAGTGGGTAACTATGATCTTGCTGATCTAATTTTATATCTTTAAATCTTCTTATTTCTTTTGTATGGATCATATGGGGCCCACCAATCCATGGTGGAGACCCCATTTGACCCCATGGATGTGGCCTTTTGGCCCATCCTACATGCATGTCATGATCTATGATGGGGCCATTCTCCATGGACCCCATCATGATGTATGTAATGATCCACTCCATCTCAAGGTCATCTAGACCTAAGGATCATGTTGGGATGACATTCTAACCATCCATAGCAATTATAGATCATGCATGTAATGATTTCATGTTGCATGTACAATCAATGTAGTTATATGGGTATGATTCATTCTAGTGAGGGCCCATTAGTGGCGGGGCCCTACCCCATGGCCGGATTATGTTTCTTCTCCATATTTTTTTTTCTATCTTTATAGTAAATCTGATGTATGTGGGGCCCATTTGATGTGCCATGCAACTAGACCCAAGTGGTTAGACATCTAGGCCCACCTTGTTGCCCCATATTGTTGGCATGTTTTGGACAGGCTTTGGGCTTGATTTTATAGATGATCTTAGAAGGGGCTTGGGTCTGAGAGTTGTGTGACCCATCTAGGTGGACCCCACCCTGAGAAAATGCTGATTTATTTCCCTTTTAATTATCTTTTGGGGTGGTCTAGACAGCAACATGTTGCTGTCCAAATCTGCCTGGACAGATTATTGGGCCACCTTGGGGCCTGATTTCCGGATCTTTGGCGGGAATACTGAAATAAAATAATATATGATTCTTATAGCCTTATGACCCACCTACAACCATACCAAATTTCAACCCCATCTGACCTTCATTGGGGTCCCAAAGGTGTGGTCCAAGTGAGGTGGACAGTCTGAATTTTCTGCACTGTTCCAGCAACATTCCACCCTGTATAGGTTAGAATTCCAAAATTTATTAAAATACTTTTGGGTGTCTAAAAATTATTAAAATTTACAGGGAGGTGGATCACCCATGGTAGGACCCACTTACAAAAATTTGGGGCCAATGGATACCTGTACACACCATGGTGGTGGCTGGACTGACCCATTACAATATGGTATCCAGATCAGTCCGATTTTCACGATAGATTGATTTCTTTAAATAAATTAAAATATTTATAGATATTCAAAAATTCTGAAATTTTGTGGGGATGTGACCAACCCATGGTAAGACACACCTACCAAATTTCAGGTCTAATAGAGACTTGTGTACACCATGGCAAGGGCCGGACTGGCCCACCACGTTGGGACGTCCAGGTCTGTCCGATTTTCTGGACAGACTATTTTGTTTAAATTAATTAAAATACTTAGGAATATCCAAAAATTCTAAAATTTTTTGAGGGTGTGACGCACCTATGTAAGTATCACTCTGTAAAATTTCAGCCCCAACTGACCCCATTTGGGCATCCAAAAGAATGGACCAAGATGGTCAGACTGCCAGATTTTTCTGCTGTGCAGTCCAGCAATATGCCTTGATAAAAACCATAATTCAAAAATGTTTCCTCTGATGGTGGGCCACCTTTTTGGGTTTTCTCTTATTTTATGCATGATGAGGGACCTTGAACCTAAATTTCCATAATTTTAGAGGCCCTGGACCTGCTCCAATGGAGTGCCCAAATTTAGGACAGCAACATGCATTGCAAAAATTTCCTGTACATTATTGTCCCCTTTGTTATTTCAGAAATTTTGGGCCCCAGCCCATTGGACTTTGTGTATGATTGTTGGAGACCCATCCCTGATGTTCTAAGGCCCATTGGGGCCATGATTGTGGGGCCCACCATATTGAGGAAATTGGGCATTTATTGTTCCCTTATATTTTAGAATGCTCTTGGGCTATTTTCTTTTACCATACTATTGTGTTGGGTTAGTGGGCCAGGTTACACAAGTAGATGGGCTTTTGGTTGCCCACCAAATCAACTTTATACTTGGGCTGGGTTGTAGGCCCAACCTTACTTGACTAAGAGCATGACATTTGCCTATGTGGTTTGAGCAATGGGCTGCCCATTAGGCCACCACAATATATGGGATTAGTGACCTTTATGTTGGGTCCTAACCCTTCCCCTATGGGCCCATAGTGGTATGTATGGGTTGGGCTATGTGTGTTATCCTTGGACCCATGTTCTGGATAGACCTTGGGCCGCCTTTCTGAAGCCCAGCATAAGTGTATGTGGTATGTTTATGGCTGCCCATTTCTTATTTCTAATGTTGTGTGGGCCTTGGGCCTTGATCCGTGATCAACTAGAGATGAGCTACCTCTTGGGGACCAATTGTGGTTGGATGCCCACATTAGTGGCCCTAAGGTAGGCCCATAGGCTTCTATGGGTGGTTAAAAGCCCACCATAGACCCTTGCTAGGCCCGTCTCATCTATTTAGGCCCATATCATTGTTCTCCTTAGTCTTGTGGGCTACCCCAGGTAAATGGGCCCCCACTAGAGGTTGTATTCCTTATGAGGAAATTGGTTAAGTACTTAGACCCTTCATGGTTAGGTAGAGAGTTCATCTTCACCTCGTTGGCACCCCTCTTCATCTTCATGGCTCACTCCTATACGCATCATATGCATGCTTGGTTGAGGTATGATTGGCCATGGTTGTGTCATTGTGTAGGACATGTTGGTATCTCCCCGAGAGATGAATGCTTGGGATTGATGCATGAGTGATTGTGTGATTCATGCATCTAGCATTCCATAGCTTGTGGATATCCGCCCTTACTTCATCAGGGCCTTGCCTCCACAGTGGTATTCGTGGATGGCTGTATGTGTGGACACCAGAAATATTAGTTGAGCATACCGGGTGCATAGGATGCCCATGGGTGAAATTCCCAAAACTTCCATGGTACCAAGGATCTGCTCCAACGCAGTGACTGGGTGGAATATATGAGCGCACGAGGGCCTTATACCGTTAGGCCGCGACTCCCACTATCGTGTAGTCGGTTGGATAGGGGTGTGGCCTTACCTGCCTGATGTGTAGGGGGCATTGCTAGGCTGAGTCTAACCAGCTCATAAATGGGTCTGCTACCGTCAGGCCTTGTTGGTGATTGGTTGTCCACAAGCGGGTAGTGAGGTCTCTTACGCTCGTTTGACTGTGCGGGGTCTGTAGAGCGGCAGTCATTCAGCAGTGTAATGGACCCCGGTGATTTCCTTATGATTGGAAATGTACTTGACATATGGTTTGGATATGAGCACTGGCATTACTTGCATCACATTAGCATTGGCTGTGTAAGCCCCTTCATGCATTGCCTTGGTATGGCATCCAGTACTCATCGCATCGTATTCATGATAAGCCTTGGTAAGGCTAGTGATATTCTCATTGAGCATGTTTCCCTTCTTGCATCTCCTACTATTGTTCTGTGCACCATTGTCACACACTTACACTACCCTCTAAGCTTCTATAAGCTTATGCACGATTGATACGTGCAGGAGACTCTAGGCAGGCGTCGTAGCAGCAGAGCGTGGAGTAGAGCAGAGCATTTGAGGACTCCAGTGTTGCCGACCTTTTTTCTCCTTTCCTTTTTGTCTCATGTATGTCCTTTTGGACCTTATGGATGATTGTAAAAGTTTAAATTCTTAGTGGATTTTATGATGTGTGCCTTGTTATTCTCAGATATGCTTGCAGTGATCTTGGGTATGCTCGTGTTGGAAATGATTATACTGTTATGAAAATCCTCCTTGTAGGATCCCAGGATCGGAACCTGCCTCAGGAACCGAGAATGGGGTACTAAGGAGGCTGTTGCAGCCAGAACCGGCCATCGGGTTCCATGTGAGTCCGATTACCGAGTCTGGGGCGTGACAGTATACCTATCACGTCTGGAAGGATTCGCTTCTTTACTAGTACCTGAAGCCCTTTTTCACTCATGTAGCGTAGACGCGTGTACCACTTGTCAATAGCTGAATCTTTCGCTATGTTCAACCCACTCTTGCACACACTAGCACTTGCCTTGTAAAGGGTGCAACGCTTCTTTCCTCTGGCTGCGATCAATAAAAGAACCAATGTGCATCCCACGTCGGTCTTCACACAAATATCACCAACACCTACGATCTTCGATATGTCAGAATTTTCCATCTTCACGGTCCCATAGTCGCCTGACTTATAGCTTGTTAAAAAATCCCTACATGGAGTCGCATGAAACGAGACTCCTGAGTCTATCACCCAGTCGGTGTCCTAACTCGTAGCCGTGAGAGAAACATTGTGAAGGGAGTATCCGTCATTCTTTTCACACGTGTTCCTCGTGCATTATCATCCGACCATCCAAACTGTGGGTGGACATTATGAAGGGAGTATCCATCAAAATTTGTACTGATAGAGTGTGCTTCGGTTGGGTATACTGATTAGAAAAGGTGGACCCATGGTCTAGTGATCCTAGCCGTTGATGTGATTAGTACACGTGGATGGAGATTACAAGGGCAACCATCCTCCATCGTGTGATTTATCTTATCAGCGGTTTGGATCACCAAACATGGACCCTACTTTCTTTCTTTTTTTTGTTTTTTTACACACGGACTCCACTCACACACATACCCGACCCACGCCGTAGTGGGATTTCACAGAGTACTTGAGCCCCATACCTGGCGTTGAAACTCCTGGGAGTCTACCAACGTGGCAAGATAAGGGACCCCATGTACCTCACATTCATGCAAGCATGTAAGAATTGCCTCCGTACCATTTTAGACATCCAAAATTAGCATGTCTATAGATACATGCTGGTGTGTTTTATTTTTGGGTGCTGGGCATTCACACGTGCACATGCAAGCATGTGAACATACCATGGACACCTCACCTGAGCCCGACAAGCTGATTGGTATTACTTTACAAGATGATTAGGATTGGGATAAGTCAACTTAACCAGTGGATCCAAACCTTATAACCAAGTCCTAACCATGATATAAGCCTTAAACTGTTAAAGCATAAACCCTAGGAATCCCCAGCTCATCCCATTCAAAATCTGGTCACACTTTAAGTCAATACATCGAGTCAACTCACCCAATCAACCTACTTAGTCCATCTGCCCAGTCAATTCACCTGACCAAGCCAAACCCAATATGATGCTTGAATCGAGCTCAAATCTAAGCCCATTAGGAGTCAACACTCCTTAAGGCAGAGCTCACATATGTGTAGGGGGCTCCTCCCCTGCCAAAAAGGGGATCCATGTGAGTCCGGTAGTGCCCTGGGCACTGCCAGCCATGTGGTAGATCCCTGCCTGACAGGAGTCCCCAACACGAGGGCAACTTCTCTCTTTGCAACGCTCATCCGTGTGCCAAACTAAATCAACTCCGCTGCCTTAGCCAAAATTACAGTCCACGCAATTTGATCTTTGCGTTTAAATCCTGCGACGTGACAACCTCAAATCTAGTCCATAAACACCCTTTTTACTCCTAGTCTCATCTGAAATTACCAGAAAATCAAGCTAGGAGGCTATATATAGCCCCCTTCCCTTCTCATTCAAAACATCTAGTAGATTCAAAGAATCATCCGCTTCCTCACTACAAGAAAGAGGGTTTTTAGCGACGAAACACGTTTTCGTCGCTAAAAGTCACTTTTAGCGACGAAATAAATTTTCGTCGCTAAAAGTGAACTTTTAGCGACGACACTTTTAGCGACGAAACTTTTCGTAGCTAAAAATCGTGGATTAGACTATTAGCGACGACAATTTCAGATTCCAATAAATTACTTTTAGCTACGAAAGTTTTCGTAGCTAAAAATCCTGTTTGAGACTTTTAGCGACGATAATTTTCGTCGCTAAATGCTCCAAACGAATTCAAATAAATTACTTTTAGCTACAAAACATTTCGTAGCTAAAAATCTTGTATGATACTTTTAGCGACGAAAAGTTTCGTCGCTAAATGCCCCAAACATTAAATTACTTTTAGCTACGAAAATTTTCGTAACTAAAAATCCCGTATAAGACTTTTAGCGACGAAAATTTTCATCGCTAAAGACTCCAAACATTTTCTCATTTTCATCAAATTCGAATACATTACTTTTAGCTACGAAAATTTTCGTAGCTAAAAATCCTGTATGAGACTTTTAGCGACGAAAATATTCATCGCTAAAGGCTATGAACAGATTTTTTAAAAAAAATCACAGGTTTACTTTTAACTACGAAACGTTTCGTAGCTAAAAAACGCAGATGAAACTTTTAGCGACGAAAATGTTCGTTGTCAAAGGCTTTAAACAGTTTTTTTTTTAAAAATCCAATGGATTACTTTTAGGTACGAAACTTTTCGTAGTTAAAAAACGTGGATGAGACTTTTAGCGACGAATATTTTTTCCGCTAAAGGCTGTGAATAGTTTACCAAACACATCAGAAGGTTTACTTTTAGCTACGAAATTTTCTGTAGCTAAAAAACATGGATTAGACTTTTAGCGGTGACTATTTTCGTCCTTAAGGGTGTAAACAGTTTCCGGAGGTTTTCTTTTAACTACGAAAATTTTCATAGCTAAAAAACATTGATGAGACATTTCGTGACGAAAATTTTCATCGCTAAAGGCTATAAACAGCAAAGGTTTACTTTTGGCTACGAAAACTTTCGTAGCTAAAAAACATGTATCGGACTTTTTAGCGACGAAAATTTTCTTCGCTAAAGGGTTTCTTTTTTTTAATAATATTCCATTTAAAATTTCTTGATATACACCTGTTAGAATATAATTCATCATATTCTTCCTGATATACACCTGTTATATAATATATTTGATCATATTCATATTCACATCCATCCAAACCCAAACTACGTAAATCCATCCAGACATAAACTACATTCATCCAAACACAAACAATCCTATGGAAAAAAACAAATGAAAAGAGAAAGAACATATGAGAGGTGATCCAGATAAATGAAAAGAAAAACAACCTTAACCTAAACCTAAACCTATAACCTACACTTATAGGTTTAGGTTTTAGGTTTAGGTTATAAGTTTAGGTTATAGGTTATGGGTTATAGGTTATAGGTTAAGGTTTAGGTTATAGGTTTTGGTTTAGGTTATAGGTTTTGGTTTAGGTTTTAGTTTATAGGTTTAGGTTATAGGTTATAGGTTTAGGTTTTGGTTTTAGGTTTAGGTTAAGGTTATAAGTTTAGGTTATAGGTTATAGGCTATAGTTTAGGTTATAGGTTAAGGTTATAGGTTTCGGTTTAGGTTAAGGTTATAGGTTAAGGTTATAGGTTTAGGTTATAGGTTAAGGTTATAGGTTTAGGTTTAGGTTATAGGTTATAGGTTATAGGTTATAGTTTTGGGAATTGAGAATAGGTTAAGGTTTAGGTTTAGGAAACCGGGTTCGGGCTCGGGATTGGGTTTAGATTTGGGTTTTCAAGTTTAGGTTAAGGTTTAGGTTAGGGAGTTGAGAATAGGGTTTGGTGTAGGTTTAGGTTTAGGGAATTGAGAATAGGTTTAGGTTTAGGTTTATGAAATCAGGTTCGGGTTCGGGATCGGGTTTAGGCTTGGGTTTTCATGTTTAGGTTTAGGTTTAGGTTAGGGACTTGAGATTGGGATTTGGTGTAGGTTTAAGTTTAGGGATTTTAGAATAGGTTAAGGTTTAGGTATAGGTTTGGGTTTAGGTTTTAGGTTATAGGTTTAGGTTTTGGTTTTAAGTTTAGGTTAAGGTTATAAGTTTAGGTTTTAAGTTTTAGGTTATAGGTTATAGGTTTTTGTTTAGGTTAAGGTTATAGGTTTTGGTTTAGGTTATAGGTTTAGGTTTAGGTTTTAGTTTATAGGTTTAGGTTTTGGTTTAGGTTTAGGTTAAGGTTATAAGTTTAGGTTAGGTTTTAGGTTAGGTTTTAGGTTTTAGGTTTAGGTTAGGTTTAGGTTTAGGTTTATGTTAAGGTTATAGGTTAAGGTTATAGGTTTAGGTTAGGTTTTAGGTTTAGGTTATAGGTTATAGGTTATAGGTTATAGCTTTGGGAATTGAGAATAGGTTAAGGTTTAGGTTTAGGAAATCAGGTTCGGGTTCGGGTTCGGGATTGGGTTTAGGCTTGGGTTTTCATGTTTAGGTTTAGGTTTAGGTTTAGGTTAGGGAGTTGAGATTGGGATTTGGTGTAGGTTTAGGTTTAGGGATTTGAGAATAGGTTAAGGTTTAGGTTTAGGAAATCGGGTTCGGGTTCGGGATCGGGTTTAGGCTTGGGTTTTCAAGTTTAGGTTTAGGTTTAGGTTAGGGAGTTGAGATTGCGATTAGGTGTAGGTTTAGGTTTAGGGATTTGAGAATAGGTTAAGGTTTAGGTATAGGTTTAGGTTTAGGTTTTAGCTTATAGGTTTAGGTTTTGGTTCTAGGTTTAGGTTAAGGTTATAAGTTTAGGTTATAGGTTATAGGTTAAGGTTTAGGTTATAGGTTTTTGTTTAAGTTAAGGTTATAGGTTTTGGTTTAGGTTATAGGTTTAGGTTTAGGTTTAGGTTTAGGTTTTAGTTTATAGGTTTAGGTTATAGGTTTAGGTTTTGGTTTTAGGTTTAGGTTAAGGTTTAGGTTACAGGTTTTGGTTTAGGTTAAGGTTTAGGTTTTGGGTTTATGTTAAGGTTATAGGTTAAGGTTATAGGTTTGGGCTAGGTTTAGGTTTAGGTTATAGGTTATAGGTTATAGCTTTGGGAATTGAGAATAGGTTAAGGTTTAGGTTTAGGAAATCGGGTTGGGGATCGGGTTTAGGCTTGGGTTTTCATGTTTAGGTTTAGGTTTAGGTTAGGGAGTTGAGATTGGGATTTGGTGTAGGTTTAGGTTTAGGGATTTGAGAATAGGTTAAGGTTTAGGTTTAGGAAATCGGGTTCGGGTTCGGGTTCGGGATCGGGTTTAGAAGTTTAGGTTTAGGTTTAGGTTTAGGTTGGGGAGTTGAGATTGGGATTGGGATTAGGTTTTAGGTTTAGGGATTTGAGAATACATTTAGGTTTTCGGTTTCGGTTTAGGTTATAGGTTCTAGGTTTGGTTTTGGTTTTCAGGTTTCGGTTCCGGTTCTCGGTTTAGGTTCGGTTTAGGTTTTAGGTATAGGTTATAGCTTTGGGAATTGAGAATAGGTTAAGGTTTAGGTTTAAGAAACTGGGTTCGGGTTCGGGATCGGGTTTAGGTTTGGGTTTTCAAGTTTAGGTTTAGGTTTAGGTTAGGGAGTTGAGATTAGGATTTGGTGTAGGTTTAGGTTTAGGGATTTGAGAATACATTTAGGTTTTAGGTTTAGGTTTAGGTTTTAGCTTATAGGTTTAGGTTTTGGTTAGGTTTAGGTTAAGGTTATAGGTTTAGGTTATAGGTTAAGGTTATAGGTTAAGGTTAGGTTTAGGTTTAGGTTATAGGTTATAGCTTTGGGAATTGAGAATAGGTTAAGGTTTAGGTTTAGGAAACTGGGTTCGGGTTCGGGATCGGGTTTAGGTTTGGGTTTTAAATTCAGGTTTAGGTTTAGGTTAGGGAGTTGAGATTAGGATTTGGTGTAGGTTTAGGTTAAGGTTCAGGTTTGGGAAATTAGGTTCAGGTTCGAGTTCGGGATCGGGTTTAGGCTTGGGTTTTCATGTTTAGGTTTAGGTTTAGGTTTAGGGATAGGGATTTGAGAATAGGTTAAGGATTTGAGAATAGGTTAAGGTTTAGGAAATCGGGTTCAAGTTCGGGATCGGGTTTAGGCTTGCGTTTTCAAGTTTAGGTTTAGGTTTATGTTAGGGAGTTGAGATTGGGATTAGGTGTAGGTTTAGGTTTAAGGATTTGAGAATAGGTTACAGTTTAGGTTTAGGTTTAGGTTTTAGTTTATAGGTTTAGGTTATAGGTTTTGGTTTTAGGTTAGGGTTATAAGTTTAGGTTAAGGTTTAGGTTACCCGTTTTGGTTTAGGTTATAGGTTTTGGTTTTAGGTTAAGGTTATAGGTTTTGGTTTTAGGTTTAGGTTAAGGTTATAAGTTTAGGTTATAGTTTAGGTTATAGCTTATCGGTTTTGGTTTAGGTTCCGGTTATAGGTTTTGGTTTCGGTTATCGGTTTATGTTTTAGCTTTTCGTTTATAGGTTTAGGTTTAGGGATTTGAGAATAGGTTAAGGTTTAGGTTTAGGAAATCGGGTTCGGGTTCAAGATCGGGTTTAGGCTTGGGTTTTCATGTTTAGGTTTAGGTTTAGGTTAGGGAGTTGAGATTGGGATTAGGTGTAGGTTTAGGTTTAGGGATTTGAGAATACATCTAGGTTTTAGGTTTAGGTTTACGTTTAGGTTTTAGCTTATAGGTTTAGGTTTTAGGTTTAGGTTATAGGTTATAGGCTAAGGTTTAGGTTATAGGTTTTGGTTTAGGTTAAGGTTATAAGTTTTAGTTTAGGTTATAGGTTATGATTTAGGTTTAGGTTTAGGTTTTAGTTTATAGGCTTAGGTTATAGGTTTAGGTTTTGGTTTTAGGTTTAGGTTAAGGTTATAAGTTTAGGTTATAGGTTATAAGTTTGGGGTTATAGGTTTAGGTTAAGGGTGTGGTACCTGCAAATACATATATAAACACGGCCTGTCCAAATGGCCAGGCCCTTTCAATGCTGTCCATAGGAAATGGACAGCTTCATCATGGTCATAACAGCGGTTCCCACCTTCCAGGGACCCCCGCTCACCCGGATAGCTCCGACGCACATCCGGGTCTACTCCATTAATTTCGAGCAAATACATAAACACGGCCTGTCCAAATGGCCAGGCCCCTCCAATGCTATCCATAAGAAATGGACATCTTTATCATGGTTATAACAGCGGTTCCCACCTTCCAGGGACCCCTGCTCATCTAGATAGCTCCGACGCACATCCGGGTCTGCTCCATTAATTTTGAGCAAATACATAAACTTAGAGTATTGAAAATTTCTAAGTAAATTGTATGAGGTTTACAGTAATCTTAGAGTGCAGAAAATTTCCAAGTAACATTTTAGTCCGAGTTATTTCATAATCACGGTAGCCGTGAGAGGGTTGATACAAGGGATGGGTTGATTGCAAAAGGGCTTATTAAAACTATATTGGGTTATCTTGCCGGACATAATGATTTCAGGACCGGCAAGATAACCGAATATAGTTTTAATCGGCCCTTTCACAGTCAACCCATCCCTCGTATCAACCCTCCCAAGGCTATCGTGATTAGAGATGGAACCCGGACTAAAATGCACATACTTGGAAATTTTCTGCACTTCAAGATTACTGTAACCCTCGTACAATGTATATTCAACGATGTATATAATACAATGTATATAACATGAAATGGTACATGAGTGAGACAAGACAAAGTAACCTTTTATATAGAAGCCAGAAATTGATAGGTTAAGATTGTCCTATCGAGGAGATTCTTAGGCGTTGTCCATCTACTGTTGGGACAAACAGGCATGGGTTTGGATTATTGGTCCATGGGCCTCACCTGTCATTGAAAACCAAGGATTAAAATCAGTGTATGGGTTTGGATAATTTGGTCTCTCTCTCTCTCTCTCTCTCTCTCTCTCTCTCTCTCTCTCTCTCTCTCTCTCTCTCTCTCTCTCTCTCTCTCTCTCTCTCTCTCTCTCTGTGTGTGTGTGTGTGTATGGCATCAACAGTTCCACAAAAAGAAGGTTATCATGGTTCATCCACTTGGATACCTTCTTTAGAAATAACTAATAGTTCTTCATATGCTGCGAAAACAAATAAGGTTTAAGTATTCCCGGTTCAATCCCCATGATTCAAACAATAAGCTTTGATTTTAAAATGAGAGAAGATCATTTACATCTGGTAATATAATCTTAACATTTGATAGCTGGAGGTTCCTAAGGAATGAATGTGAAAAGCTAGCTGATATAACTTCTTCAATAGGATTCTCTAATTGTATTTAACATGCTTAGAGATTTTTCCTCTCCATTGTTATGAACACTATGGAAACATCATTAGAATTACAACAATTTGGTTGCCTCCTCTTCTATAGTGAGATCTTGCTTAATTCAACAGTGAGATCTTGCTTAATCTCATCTCAAGGGCTCATCTCTTTTTCTCAACATGTTTCAGGTAACTTAGTGCCTTTTTCTAGAACTATATCATTAATCTCTTGGTGAAATTGGTTGTTGGTATACGAGAGGCACCATTATTATAATTTCTATAATACAATCACTGTCTTACATAAGCTCTTTTGCTTGATGGAACATCCATTCCCAAAAGTTACCGAAAAACAGAACCGGTGTTCCTAAGATGCTTACCCCAATCGGCTTTTTGTGTTGTGTTGTTTTCTTGTTCAATGTTTTTTACAAGATCATCTCATTAATGAAATTCTTCTGGTTGCTGGCCATTTGGACATGTCGTGTTTATGTATATGCTCGAAATTAATGGAGCAGACCCGGATGTGCGTCAGAGCTATCCAAATGACCGGGGGTCCCTGGAAGGTGAGAACCGCTATTATGATCATGATGAAGTTGTCTATTTCCTATGGACAGCATTGGAGGGGCCTAGCCATTTGGACAGGTCGTGTTTATGTATTTGCTCGAAATTAACGGAGCAGACCCGGATGTACGTCGGAGCTATCCGGATGAGCGGGGGTCCCTAGAAGGTGGGAACCATTGGATATGACCATGATGAAGCTGTCCATTTCCTATGGACAGCATTGGAGGGGCCTGGCCATTTGGACAGGCCGTGTTTATATCTGTATTTGCAGGTACCACACCCTTAACATAAACCTATAACCCCAAACCTATACCTTAACCTAAACTCAAATCCCTAAACCTTAACCTATAACTCAACCTAAACCTATACTTATAACCTAAACCTATTCTCAAATCCCAAAACCTATACTTATAACCTAAACCTAAACCTTAACCTAAACTCAAATCCTTAAACCTTAACTTATAACCCAACCTAAACCTATACTTATAACGTAAACCTATTCTCAAATCCCAAAACCTATACTTATAACTTAAACCTAAACCTTAACCTAAACTCAAATTCTCAAACCCTAACCTATAACCCAACCTAAACCTATACTTATAACCTAAACCTATTCTCAAATCCCAAAAGCTATACTTATAACCTAAACCTAAACCTTAATCTAAACTCAAATCCCTAAACCTTAACCTATAACCCAACATAAACCTATACCTATAACCTAAACCTATTCTCAAATCTCAAAACCTATACTAATAACCTAAACCTAAACCTTAACCTAAACTCAATTCCTTAAACCTTAACCTATAACCCAACCTAAACCTATACTTATAACGTAAACCTATTCTCAAATCCCTAAACCTATACTTATAACCTAAACCCAAACCCAAACCTAAACTCAAATCCCTAAACCTTAACCTATAACCCAACCTAAACCTATACTTATAACCTAAACCTATTCTCAAATCCCAAAACCTATACTTATAACCTAAACCTAAACCTTAACCTAAACTCAAATCCCTAAACCCTAACCACCCAACCTAAACCTATAATTATAACCTAAACCTATTCTCAAATCCCAAAACCTATACTTATAACCTAAGCCCAAACCTAAACCTAAACTCAAATCCCTAAACCTAAACCTATACTTATAACCTAATCCTATTCTCAAATCCCATAACCCATAACCTAAACCTAAACCTTAACCTAAACCTATAACCTATAACCTAAACCTAAACCCAAACCCAAACCCGAACCCGAACCCGAATCCCTAAACCTTAACTTAAACCTAAACCTATAACTTAAACCTAAACTCAAATCCCTAAACCTTAACCTATAACCCAACCTAAACCTATACTTATAACCTAAACCTATTCTGAAATCCCAAAACCTATACTTATAACCTAAACCTAAACCTTAACCTAAACTCAAATCCCTAAACCTTAACCTATAACCCAACCTAAACCTATACTTATAACCTAAACCTATTCTCAAATCCCAAAACCTATACTTATAACCTAAACCTAAACCTAAACCTTAACCTAAACTCAAATCCCTAAACCTTAACCTATAACCCAACCTAAACCTATACTTATAACCTAAACCTATTCTTAAATCCCAAAACCTATACTTATAACCTAAACCTAAACCTTAACCTAAACTCAAATCCCTAAACCTTAACCTATAACCCAACCTAAACCTATACTTATAACGCAAACCTATTCTTAAATCCCAAAAAATATACTTATAACCTAAGCCCAAACCTAAACCTAAACTCAAATCCCTAAACCTTAACCTATAACCCAACCTAAACCTATACTTATAACCTAAACCTATTCTCAAATCCCAAAACCCATAACCTAAACCTAAACCTATAACCTATAACCTAAACCAAAACCTATAACCTAAACCCGAACCCGAACCCGAATCCCTAAACCTTAACTTAAACCTAAACTCAAATCCCTAAACCTTAACCTATAACCCAACCTAAACCTATACTTATAACATAAACCTATACTTATAACCTAAACCTAAACCTTAACCTAAACTCAAATCCTTAAACCCTAACCACCCAACCTAAACCTATAATTATAACTTAAACCTATTCTCAAATCCCAAAACCTATACTTATAACCTAAGCCCAAACCTAACTTAAACTCAAATCCCTAAACCTTAACCTATAACCCAACCTAAACCTATACTTATAACCTAAACCTATTCTCAAATCCCAAAACCTATACTAATAACCTAAACCTAAACCTTCACCTAAACTCAAATCCATAAACCTTAACCTATAACCCAACCTAAACCTATACTTATAACCTAAACTATTCTCAAATCCCAAAACCTATACTTATAACCTAAGCCCAAACCTAAACCTAAACTCAAATCCCTAAACCTTAACATATAACCTAACCCAAAACCTATACTTATAACCTAAACCTATTCTCAAATCCCGAAACCCATAACCTAAACCTAAACCTTAACCTAAACCTATAACCTATAACCTAAACCAAAACCTATAACCTAAACCCGAACCCAATGGAAGTTGGTAGGAAGGAGAGGACTGGGAAGATAGGGAGAATCTCTTATAGCCTGTTTGAAGGCAGGTAGAGTTAACCTGTTATTTAAGTCCATGCATCTAGTAATCACGTATGGCGTCATAGAAGTGAAATTCTACTAGCTGCCCAATGGAATTCTTGATCACTATAGGGTTTGATTTGTGCCCAATTGATTTATATTACAATGAATTCATTTATTTGGAAGTAAAGATGCAATATCTAATGAAGTAAAGTCAATCCTGGCTTAAAGCCTGTTGAAACTTGGTGGCTTATATACTTCATTAATGATATGGTTATAATGCAAAACTTATGGTCACTACGAAACATTCTTGTACAAAGAGGAAGAAAGAAAAATTCTTACATGTAGATCTTATCATAATTCTTCGTAGTTCGGTGGTGCAATCTATCGCTAAGATAAAGGAATTGCAATTGTTGCTTATCTACTCACTGAAGGAAGATTGAGTTTGTCATGTCTTCGAGGTTTTCTTTATTGGAGCTCTCCTAAACTTTTAAGAACTTCTGTTCTCAGTAATGTTAGCAACCTTATGAAGTTTTGCTGTTGTGAAAAACAAGCACTTATGTTATATACTTCATTAATGAAATGGTTTCTAGTAACTATGGTGTATCTTTTAAATTACATTGGCTCCCATATCTCTTGATCATGTTGATAGTACCATAGTCATATCAGAGTTTCTCATAGTCTCAACTTAAAAACAAAAGTTATTTCTGTTGTAGAATGTTTGTATTAAACTTTTGCAGTGCAGGCATGTTGTTAATACAACTGACATTACCACCAAATATTGTAGAAGAACTTGTGCTTCACTGCTTTCATGTTTTATATTTTGAATGATATTCAATGGTTTTTTCTTTTCATTTAAGGAACATAAGTGTTGGAACTATGATGATCTCTATTTGCATATAGATTAACATTCAATTTGTTCGACTTATAGATAATTCCAAAGTTAATATGTATGGATAGTTTGAGGACAGCTCAAGGTGAGAGTATATGCAAGGCTATGGTTGTGTTTGGACATGCTATCATCTAGAAATGCAATAATCATTTCAGTGAAGCTGAAATGACCAATTTGAAACTATCATACTATTTGTATTGTGTGATCATTTCTCCAAGTTTAACTAGAAAGGAATGTAATTGCAATTTGTACTCCATTATGAATAACACTAACCGTCGATACAATTCGATCATTGCCACCTAAATGAACTGAACAATTGCAATCCAACTCAGGTGTGTTTCAAAATGCAGCGTAAAAGACGCATTTAGATCAATGGATTATTTCTAGCCTGGGGAACCTATGATTAGCTCTGTTTTGAGCTTGTAGATTATCTTTGTATTAAGTCAATGAAACTCAATCAGGCCTTAAAAGTTTTGAATTTTATTTTGTATTGTGACTTGAATAAAATATATGATGTAATTGAGAAAACCCAAAAGCCACAACTCAGTTTTTCTTTTTTCTTTTTGCAGTGGCTATAAGTACATGCCTTATCAGCTTTTGGCTTGCCACATCACGATGGAGGTGAGTTTCTTGGCTGTTAACTGGTAGCTCTTTGTTGGAAAGTATTCTTCTTCATCATGGTTATCAAATAATTCCTGTTACAACAAAAGTGGCTGATGTACCAGTCCATGTTGGCATTGAGTTGTAGTTTGACCACCAAGTGTGTCAGGTTTTTGGGTATCACTCTATGATTAGAGTTCATAGAGAACCCACAGACATGTTATGGAGTCACAAATCATATGCCTATTTCCAGTGACTGGTAGAAATGATGTCACGTGATTTTCAGTTCAATTGACAAGTGTATTACAGTGCAGAAACACTCAGTGTGCCAGTGGAGATGATAGAAGGGAAGTGTGAAGCTAGAAAGAAGCATGATCTTCCATCTCTGGATGGCCCTGCAATCTTTGAGCATATCTTCTTCAGTGAATACATGTATGATCCTTCCAAATGTTGGGTGGTGTGGATAAAAGAGAAAGATGGCGATGATGTTAAGATGCAAGGACAAGGAAACAAGTGTACATGGTTATGGAACTTGACTAGAAAGTAGGTGGTAGGGAAGTCATCGAAATAGGAATAAGATGATGATTTTTTGTATATTTGTTTATGATGTTAAACTTATATGTATTTATGCGTGAATGAATGTGACGCGGATAAGATTATTTGTGTTTGGATGAATGTGCTTTTATGTTTGGATGAATTTTCTAGCTTGGGTTTAGATGGATGTGAATGTGAATATGATGAAATATATTATATAACAGGTGTATATCAGGATGAATATGATGAAATATATTGTTAATAGGTGTATATCAGGAATTTTGTGCAGAATTTTGAGCTGGAATATTTTTTAAAAAAAGAGAGACTTTTAGCGACGAATATTTTCGTAGCTAAAAGTATTGTAATTGTTTTTTTAGCGACGAAAAGTTTCGTAGCTAAAAGTTATGTAATTTATTTTTAGCAGCGAAAATGTTCGCTGCTAAAAGTCTTGTACAGTTTTTTTAACGACGAAATGTTTTGCCACTAAAAGTGAAACGAATATTTTTAGCAGCAAAAATTGTCGCTGCTAAAAGTCTTGTAAGTTTTTTCGCGACGAAAAGGTTCGTCGCTAAAAGTGGAATGTATATTTTTAGCAGCGAACATTTTCGCAGCTAAAAGTGTTGTAAAGTTTTTTAGCGACAAAAAGTTTTGTTGCTAAAAGTGGAATGAATATTTTAGTAGCGAAAGTCTTGTGAAGTTTTTTAGCGACGGAAATTTTCGTCGCTAAAAGTGGAATTAATATTTTTAGCAGCGAAAATTTTCGCTTCTAAAAGTCTTGTACAGTTGTTTTAGCGACGAAAATTTTCGTCGCTAAAAGTGGAATGATTATGAAAATTTTCGCTGCTAAAAGTCTTGTACAATTGTTTTAGTAATGAAAATTTTTGTCGCTAAAAAGCTTGCCTTTGGCGACAATTCAAATTTTTCGCCGATAAAACCCATTTGCGTCGGTCTTTTTGCGACGAAAATTTTCGTCGCTAAAACCCTTTAGCTACGAAAATTTGGCTTTAGCGACGAAAATTTTCGTCGCTAAAAGTGTGCCTTCACGAAATCCTGAATCATTCCAAGCAACCAGTAAATTTCAGAAATCCTCACCCACTCAAAAACCTCCTAAGCCTCCTTAACATAGTCATTCCATCCCTCCACCTAGGAGAGGAAAGAGTAATATAATAGAGTCCAGTCCAAGTTAAGCCAAATTCAGTCCAATCCAAAGCCTCTTGGGCAATCCAACCTCTTAATCCTAGCCTCTTAACCAAATCCTTTTGACAAATCCGTCCATCCAACCATCCAATTCTTAATCAACTTTGTCTAATCTTAGCATTGGCATTGTGCAACATTTATTCCCTTCTCAACTCCCTTGCTCATCAAGTTCATCATCTCTACATAGCATTGCATCTTGCACCCAATCAGTATAAAGTATGCTATATGGCTTAGCAAAGTAATCAGATTCTGCCCATTAGAAATTTATGTTAATTGGTTAGTTGCTTTTATAAGTGGAGGTGTAACATCCTGGAAAAATCCGTACCGAAACCCGAGTTCAACCACGAGTGAAGCTGCCAGAGGGCCATAACCGACTAGCTAGTAACGGCGAGGTGTACGGTGGTACATAAAGATAGAGTAATTAAGGTCAGGCGACCATTTCTACGAACAACGAGTCGCTAGGACACAAGCGCGACTAGCCCCAATGCCAACTGAGACCTGAGAGAAATTCTGAGGGCCCGCCCCTCTCGGGAGTGCCCTGAAACTCCGTAAGGGACCTACATTGCTCATTGGGGGTCCATTGGCCTCGAAACTATAGAACAATCCCCGTCTTACTGGGCTCAACGTCCATCACAGGAGATGAACCTAGATAGTCTCTAGAATCGCTCAACTTAAACTGAAGGAAGAGTGCATGAGAAGTGAAATACCCTATAGAAGAACTTGAAACTAAAGTGAATTAAGTTGTGCACTCTTTGAGAGTTTCGGATCATCGGTTTATGGCCAAACTTTGTCCGTGGGAAAAAGATAATTCCCCACACACATCGTATAACAATGACCCCGATCGAGCATCGATGATTGTAGATCTGACACAATCTCCCCATGGCCAATCTGCATGTCCGATCATGCAAAGGCTGTGTCCTGGCATAGATTCATTGTTAGGGGACCTACCCCATAGTGTACATGAGCCCGCGGGCCCTCATAGGGACCTTATTAGTTAGAAATGATCTCCCATAGGGCATAAATGACAAATAAAGTGGCCTTAGGGCCATTTGTGCACCATCTAGAGCTATAAATAGCTCTCAAATTGCACCCCTTTCTCCCCACCCGAATTTAACAACCCTAAATTGGGAGAAAGAAAAGGGAGAAGAGAGAAAGGGATGAGAGAGATTGTAGGTGTGGTTGTTATAAGAGATTTGCCCCTCTTCCCGTCGACTCACGAGCCTAACCGCTACCATTCCCGTTGTCAGAACTCCTCCGGCGACTATTTAGGATAAAGCTATGAACCTTCCTTGTATATTTAGATCTTCAAATGGATTTTTCCCAACCCTAACGAACCCGTGTACTCATATAAGTGGCCGGCGATCCTTCCTTGGAAACGTAACCATAGGAACGATTCCGAGTCAGACGTACAAGCAATAGGTGAGGACCATAAGTGCTTAGGTTGTGGTTTATCAATGCTACTATTTCACTTAATGATTTATGATTTCTAATGTAGTATTTGCATGATAACTTAGGTGTATTTCAATTTCTATCTAATGAATTGCAAATTATACCTACGTGTTCGATAAAATGCCTAAATGAGGATGTTATTGAAGTTAGTTATTAAATGCGAATCCTTTTATTTGTAAATGCTAGTTGATTTGATTATAATGAAAAATATGACTATAAGAGTAGTGTAGTTAGTCGGCAAATTTCTAGATATGGGTTAACCAAATTAGGCTGGCCACCCTGGGCAAGATCGATTGATTCGAGCCAAACACGGATGACCGACAGTGGCAGGGCCACGCGGGGTGCTTACGCACTCCATGCCAATTGCGACAGTGTTCACCCACTTCAACCAAAATTGTCCAAACAACCGGCTAACCATATATATGTTCACCATGTACAATCAGTACTGCCTGAATCTGGGACACCACCCCTTACCATTCGCGAAGGTCTACTATTAACGTCACGATTCTCGAGACTCATAAGCCAGGCATGGTGTTATGGGACACCGTGTCCATGCTGTCGGCCTACTCTAGGATGACAAGCCTCTTTATAGTGACCGCGAGCATTACCTTTACAACTTGCCTTTCATATGTATTTCGGCTGGGAGTGACGAACCCGAACGGATCAAGAATACAAGCAAAAGACCGGTGTGGTTGTCCCGTGCCTAATGATTCAGTTGAGACCGATGACTAAAAGGGAGGTGCCCTATCTTTTCCAAATTACTGGATGAATAGGCTTAATTAATCACTCGTCTACAATAGCCATTCACCACATCGCGCTATAATAGGATGTGGTGAATCAGAAGTTGAAGTCGCGTGTTAAGGAAGTGTTGTCATTTACGAACCAGGTGATCGGAGTCGCGTGTTGAGGGAGTGTTGGATTGGAAGTGCATGATCATTTCATAAACCACATTATGCGCATTAATAAGAGTAATTAGGAAGTGACTGTTTGCATTGTTTCATCATTCCTATACTGTCAAACTTGATAATATGTGTAACTCATGCTTTGTGGAACCACTGAGTTGATCACTCACTCCCAATCTAGGATGGTGTTTTAAAACACCAACCAGACGCTGATGTAGATGCAGGGACTGCGAAGGCCGATACATTGAATCAGGCCTGCATGGACGAGGAGGAGGAGTTCTCCTATTTTCAGCTCTTAGACGGGCCGATGTAGGCGGTTTACTATGCAGCGGGGGACGTTGAGTGTTTGGGTTTAGTTAGATATTACTATACCACATTTTGTTTGGCTTTAAAATTTTGTATCGGACCCAGCTGTGGACCGTATTCTAGATGATCATACTATATGTAAAATTTTAATTCATTCACTTGCTTTATTTATGTTTATCTTAGGTTATGATACATTATCTAGTATATTTCTATATATGTTGTATCGAATGCGTAAGTACATGGAACCGGCTCCTACAAAGCATAAGTGTGCCTGAAAACTCAGGAGTCGAGCATTTGCTCGACCCTCAAAATTCATGGCATTACAAGTTGGTATTAGAGCATGAGTTTAGGATTAAACTAGACCGTGGGTTGTGGACTCACCATAATGCATTCGCTGACATAGATGGGGGCGTTAAGACTTAGTGACATTAAACTTTAGGACCGAACCCTTAGTCATTTCGAGTAATTGAAAATTTGTATAGGGACTTGAACTTGAAAAGGATTGAATAGAGAGAGTAACTGCAATAGTGGTCGAGTCAGAGTCTTAGAACACTAGAATATGTTTCAACCTTCAAATTGGGCAAGAATTCATGAATCTAGTATGATTAACCCGGCTTAAATGAGTTGGGTGGCTAAAGTAGCTCGCCCTACCCCAAAATCATATAAGGCACGATCAAGGACTCATACCAGTTTGCGAGGTACACCTGTCTAAAATTTTTGACGGTCTTGGCCACCTCCGTCTTCCAATCTGACATTTCTGGCCCATCTTGACCCTGGAATGGTTGGAAGAGGCCATAAATGGAAAGAGGATAAGAAATAGAATAAGAAAAACATAGCTTTAACGCAAACCGGTACCCCATAGCCCAAATGGGCCACCGCCATCTTTGATCGGACCTTTTCAATCCATCTTGGCCATGGAACAGATGAAAGAGGTTAGATTAGAAATGGAAAGAATGAGAGAAATAGAGTAGGAAAAATCTAACTTCGCCACGAGCCGATATTCCACCACCCAAATGGGCCACCTCCAACTTTCGATTGGACCTTTTCGATCCATCTTGGCCATGGAGCAATTAAAAGAGGTCGGAAACGGAAATAGGGAAAGAAATAGAGTAAGAAAAACTTAACACTTCCATGATTCGGTGCCCCATTGCCTAAATGGACCATTGTCGTTGTTGAGTATGAAATATTGCATATTTTCCCCTATTTATACCTTGATTTTATAAACATGATAATGCTTAATCGATCTAATTATATATGTTTTCATGTGCGACGTGATTTCGAGAGCTTAAGGTGAAATTGATGTCAAAAGGAAGATTTATGTTCAAAAGAATACTAAATGAAGATTTGGAGATTTGGAATTCATTAATGAAGAATTCACATGTCAAAGACCATGAAAACCAAGTGAGGAATGAAGAGAATCGAAGATTTGAAGTAAAGAAAAATAAAAGGAATCCTGAAAATTGTCCTAGAAAAACATATTCCTGAAAATTATCCTAAAAAAACATATTTTAAAACTCTGAGTCTAAAAAAGAAAAGTTCTGAAAGTCTATTTTGAGAAACTGCGTAGGGTGTGTAAATTTGATGCGGTTTATAGATTTTTTTCAACTCGGTTCAAAAATTGGAGTTCCACAACTATAAATAGGACTCCTTAAGATGCTCCAAAGTATCTTATAGGGTTTGAAAAGGTCTCAAGAAACATACACAAGGGTGGAGCAGCCGCCAAAGAGTTTTTCTTCTTCCTTAATTTATTTTTCATGCTTTGTTTAAGACATATGGTTTCAATCATGTCTATGGTTGACTAAACCTCTTAGATAGGGCTCAGAGGTGAAGCTTGTAGCATGTTTAAATGATTATCTTGCTTTGATTCTTGTTCTTATTAAACCCCATTGATTTCTAATTTGATATTAAAGGAATATTTTTAGTTTTCTATGATTTATTGTGACTCAAATTACAATAGAAGCTATGATAGTTTTGGATATCTTCTTTTCTTGTTTTGAGATTGTGAGATTGGTAAATCCTGTTATTCACCATCGTCTCCTGGGCATGGTAGGGTGATGAAATCCCTTCCAATCATCACAATTCTCCTCCATTGAGAATTAGCTCAATGAAAAGTTCAGATTTGATTTAAATTGTTTTATCTTCTAATTGGATAGGATAAGAACCCAATTCCAATTGTATTCCTTGTATCAAGTAAGGTAGCATCTTGATAGCTACAAGTGGATCATTGGCACCCTAGTTCCCACCTTTAAATTCATAAGTTTTAATCAACATTATTCACCATTATTCTCAATTATTCAGATTTCAATTTAGATCTTTTTCTAGTTCTAGTTCTAGTTCTAGCTATTTTCAGAATACGTACAAGTTTAGTCCCTGTGGATTCAACCTTGGTCTTACCGAGTTATTACTACATCACAACCCTACAGTTGGGGTTGTGAACAAGTTTTTGGCACCGTTGCTGAGGACTTCGGCTACATTTTTCTAAAATTAATTGGTATTAGAATTAGGTTAAGATTAGGGTTAACTTTTTACTTTTTATTTTTTTATTTTTATTTTTAGGTTAGGATTTTTTCTGAAATTATTTTTTGAAACTAACATTGTTTTCTGTTTTGTAGGATCTTAACATAGCAACTCTAATCCGGTAACCTCTTTCTTTTCTAGATTTCTTATTTACTTTAGTTTTCTTTCTTCTAGGTTTTAGTTGTTTGGTACTTGAGGGTTGTGCGTGTTTCATGCCCAATTGGGTTCGTGATAACACTCTCCGTCTCTTGAGTGAATGAGGATTAGTCAAAGGGTTGCCCATCAAAGGATTAGACACCACTTGAGATCCTCTCAGTTAATTGAAGTGATGGCTGCAAATCAACCTCAACCTCCAGTTAAGGAAGTTCAAGATGCGAATGAGGTGCATAATGCTCCCCTTCCTCGTACTTTGCAAGATTATTGCAGTAAGTACACCTTCCTACAAGGTGTTTCCGCTTAATGCAGGAAACGTAGATGTTAAATCTGGAGTGATACAACTCCTTCCTAAATTCCTTGGACTAGACTCTTAAAGTTCATACTTGCACATCCAATAGTTTGATGAGATAGTCGCCACATTAAACTTTCCAAATGTGTCTGAGGACACAATTCGACTTAAATTATTCCCCTTTTCACTGAAAGAGAAGGCTAAGACGTGATGCACTCCATAAAGCCACAATTTATCGGCACATGGGCCGAGATGACATGGTGTCTTTTGTGGCCTTTATGGATTAATCTCGTATAACCCCACGATGGTAAGTTTCACTTTTAGAACTAGAATTGGCCACTAGTTAAGGAGATTACCTTTAAATATCCTATTTGCTAGCCTCAAGAGCCAGGGATGGTGGAATGGGACACTATGCCTGAGCTGTCGGCCTATGTTGGGTGATAAACCCACCATAGTGACCTTTGAGCTTTCTTAAAATGATTGTTTGAAATTGGAATAATAATGGTTGGGTTAATTATGCATTTTCATGGCATATATTATGATCTCTTCTATGTGTCTAGTTCTCCTTAGGTGTACCTTGGTGTACTTTTTCAGGTGACTAGTTCTCCTTGGGTGATCTATATTACATGGTCTTTTTTAGGTGGTTAGTTCTCCTTGGACGTACCTTTGTGTACTTTTTTGGGTGACTAGTCCTCCTTAGGCGATTTATATATTATTATGGTCTTTTTCGAGTGGTTAGTTCTCCTTGGGCATACCTTTGTGTACTTTTTCAGGTGACTAGTCCTCCTTGGGCGATCTATATATTATTATATTTTTTTCGGGTGGTTAGTTCTCCTTGGGCGTACCTTTGTGTACTTGGGCGATCTATATATCATAGTCTTTTCGGGTGGCTGGTTCTCCTTGGGCATACCTTTAAGTACTTTTCCAAGTGGCTAGTTCTCCTTGGGCGACCTTTTGTCAGCTGGATTTGCATCCCCAGGTCTGTGAACATGTGCATGCATCCATGCATTTAAACAAGATTATCTTTGTGAAATTTATTTATTGAATGTGTATCTGATGAACCTTATCTGATTTCCATGATAATCATTATGTAATATTTGTTATATACTGTCCCTGATAACTATGCTTAATTATCTTGATGATACGAAAACCTTGGGGGTTATACCTCACCGGATAGGCATTAACGCTATCGAACCATATTCAGTGTGCAGGAGACGCAGATGATGCGTACGCTGGCGTTCAGGAGGAATGGGAGGAGCCAGATGATCTTGCGACTCTCCATTCCTGATTTTATTTGTATTTAATTTATATTGTTATGTTTGTAAGGGTTAAGATATTGGTTTGTATAAGTTTTCGGGTAACCGCTTGAAATATTTGGTTTTATATTTGGACTCCCTCTTATACTTAATTGTTTCTATCCTGCTATATTACTAACTGTGATAAAGAAAAAAAATGTACGTGAAATTTGAGTTACAGTTAAAGGTTAACACTCGGGTTTTTGGAAAACGAGTAGTGTACTCGAGTTTTGGGAACTGGGGTGTTACAAATGGTATCAGAGAGAGTCTAGACTAACCTTGCATTTGGGAAGCAAACTTATGCAAACTTCAATGTCTCAAGTTGAGATGTCAGAATTAGAGATTTGAATCTACGTGAATCTCCTTAAACTTAGGGAAAGTTTGAGAATATAGATACCCAAACTTAGATTCCCATTATGAACTATTGATTGTCTGGACTCATAAACCAAACACTAGTCCCCTTAGAAATTTATTAGGAATGCTATTTGGATTTATGATAAATTCCATGGAAATTTGAAACCTTAGTCTCCTTTGAAAAAAATTTAGGATGAGTCATTTGAACATAGAAGCAAGTATTTTGAATTCATCGTAAACTACTAGAACAGTTGCTTGAAATTGGACATTACATCTAACATAAACACTCCCTAAACTTAAAGAATTGTACTACATACGAATCATAATCTGAACCCTCTCAATACGTCCCTTTAGTTAGAGACAATATTCCTTATAAATTACAGTACCTAGAATAAACTGGAGGAGAAATTATAGAATTTTGGGTGAACTTCTAACCCTAGACTGAGCACATTAGGACTAGATTCGAAAGCCTAGATGAAATTAGCAAAATTTTGGACTCCAATATCCATCCTCTCTTTTGCTTGTCCGGCTAAATGTGCCCCATTTCTATATTTCTTTTCGTAGCCATCTATTGTGGACCATTGATTGAAGCATTAACGTTATTGCATCAATTAGATTCTTAGGTGTGGCTCATTCACTGTGGGGCCTGACAGATCAACTGTCTAGATCACTTAGCCATGAGCCGCATAGATACAAAATAACTAACAATGCTATTGATATCATTGGCTTGATGATCCGTGCGAATTCCTCCTAAGTAATTGTATCTTTGAAAGTTAGTGGTTAGCAGGGAATCCATATATGTTACTTGCAAACACCCACGATAGTTTGTACATGTTTCTCGCTAGGGTTAACAACTAAAAACTTGGCTATGACTGAGATAGTTGACTTGAGATTCGGCTGAGTAGACGAAGTCAAGTTTTTCAATGTCAGAATGGTTTTTAAAAAAAACCAGTGAGTGTGTATGTGTCCACATATGCATGCACGCCTATCTATTAGAAAACTAGTGCAATATAAGTAGACTGAAAAACACATCTTGATGTGGTCACTACAATATGCATATGATGCTTGAGTTGTCTAGATTTAAGAATTACATTTTTATGTATCATTGCTTCATTTGGTTTTACCTTATCAAAGATAACAAAACTCCCACATGACATGCCATAATCAAATGATTTTTTTTCTTTACACAAGATTTCCAAACCTTTCAAAGTTGAAATGGTCTGATGAAAAACAGAACACTGCATTTTTTGTCTCATCTTGAATCCTCCCATCTTCTCCAAGAAGTTCTTTTGGGTTTTACAGTACCAAGATTTTCACTCATTTGATTGTATTTTTAGACCATGGTTAGATGTAAGCGCTTCTGCCATGCCAAAAAAAATACAAAAAATACAAAAAATAAAAAAATAAAAATATATATAATGTGACTGATTCTATGACTTGTGAATTATTAGAATTGCCATATATCAAGACCTACCATTTTTTTTAATCTACACATGCGTTACCTATTCACAAATGGGTGGGGGCCATGGTTGTACCTTACAGTATGCTCTGGTGCTAAAGTTGGGGCTGAGAGTTTGTACATTGTACAGTTATGTTAGGTTGTTAGTTTGTACAAGTGTTTCTCATGTTTCACAGATCCAAACCATTGATAAGATTGGTCCCACCTAGATCTCATCCGCGCAACCAAAAATCTCCATATTAAAAAATCCTACCCGTGATATCTTTGGCTGTTTCTTGGGTGGATGTGGAACTTGCTGTATTTTCGTTCTCAATCATGCATTGCTGACCACCATGTGATGGTTAGGATTTTCACAATCGGTTCTATTAGCTATCCACGGAATGCCCATCATATCAACAGTTCAACTGTAATGACCCCAGTTATGATAGATAGTGATATGTGTTGGTTCACACAAACGACCTCTATAAGAAAACAATAGATGCTTAGAATCACCATAAATTATGTTGTCACTGTCCCAAATCATATTAGAAGCACCGAATTTTGAGGACGAAATTCCCTTTAAGGGGGGTAGATTGTAACACCCCATACTTTCCTGTACTCGGGTGTTACCATTGTGGTTCAAGTTAACGAACTTGGGTGAACGTACACACCCAATCTACGACATTCCCTAGTAATTTATAATTCAAAATCTGTCCGTTCCAACTGTTAATCCTTAAGAGGAATAACCACGTTCTCTTGAAACTGAACATTAAGTATAGAATCAGAGTCGTAAATAACTAAATCTACCATTCATCAGAGTCCAACTTGAAGACCTTTTCACCTAATCATCACACATAGACCATTAATGTTCAAATTCAAAATAATCCGACCGCTAAACTGTCGATAAACATAACTAGATACCTTTCAATAGACTTAAGTCTATGAACCAGAAGTTTAAATGGATCCAATCATCTAGATTGTTTAAAGGACCCCTAGACCATAAGGGATAAATTCTGAATTGATCTAGTCATTTAAACTCATAATTGCCCATTTAACCAAGTTGTAGGGTAACCTAATCTACTCTAAATTAGACTACAAGCCCTGATGACTGATGACAATCAAATCAAATGCAATCTAAACCATCGAATCGATGAGAACCTACAATCAAAAGGCCAAAATGCAAATGTATGGCCCATTGAGCTTTAGATCAGCCTGATTGCTGGCCAAGGGACCTGATTAGACCCGTAGTATCAAATGGATGGAGTGGATTCGAAAATACATCACAGTGGACCCCACACAGGTGCGCATGAGCACAAAATCGTGTACACCCGCCGTGCACTGGATGGCATAGCCATTTAAACCGGGTGCTGACCCGATAAATCAAAAGAAAGGGAGGATTTTTCCTCCTTTCTCACTTTCAAACAAACGAGCGCAGCTGCATTCGAGATATGGCCCCACCATCATGGTCGGTTTCCAAATCTGAACCGTCCATCTTGTTAAACCCTTGAAAACCTCCAAAACCCTAAAGCCTCCACGTGTGGGAACACATGTGCGCAAGCATGATAACCAGCCTAAGAGAGTGCGTGCGTGCGGTTATTTTCGAAAATGAAAATCTGTTTACATTGACGATCTGGCAATCCGCATGCGGAATCTCCCTTAATCTTAGCCCTCCACCTCAGCAAATCCATGCCTTACAATCCATGTAGACTTTAGGGCTTCTTTGCAACAAGAGAGCCGCTGCAAGTGGAAACCTATTCACATTCGAAAAACACCAACGATCGTCCATTTGGGGGTCCCACATTATTCATAGGCCTAATCCAAGCCTTCCATATGCCTCAGAATGAAAGATGACCCACCCGATCGAAATTCGCCATTAACAGTGTAGCCATCTTCACCGTTCACTCGAAGAACCCATCACCTAGCGATGGGGCCCATTCTCTAATCAAAGTCGTCCATCTGGAGGACCTTGATGCCAGAAAAACATTTGTGGCCTTTGATCAAAGCCGTGCAAGCTAGCTGGATCGATCCAACTCAAATCGCTGAGATTCCACCATATTGCAATCAGGTTTAAAACAGACCTGCGTAACTAATCTAAGCATTAGTTGACATTTGAAATGTCTAGAACTGGATTAGTAGGGCTTATTTAAGGCTTCCAGAAATGGAAAAGAAATAAGAGAGTATGAGGGTGCGCCGCTGCTGCTACCGCAATGGGTTGTGTCGACTCGGTCTGAATCTGGGCCGAGTTCAGACCTACTCTGGTTGGAAGAAAATGAAAAGGCCAAGCTATATGTCCTAGAGGGGGGGGGTCAATAGGACTATGCCAAATTAAAATGATAATAGCGGAAATTAAAAATTAAAGGAACGATAACGCTTTAAACAAATCACAATACGAAAATGTAAAGCAACCTCAAATCTATGAGTATTGAGGGATTGATACAAATGTTGTTCTAAGGACAACCTTACACCAAAAACCAAGGTTTATGGTAGGACAACCTGATTCCTAGAAAGGTCTTTATATCAAAAACTCAAACTTGATACAGAGGAATAAATAAATAACAACGAAATGAAATCTAAGTTATTACAACATTCACCACAATGCTTGAAATGAAAATATTACAACATTCACATCCACAAATACAACCCACAATTTGTAATGATAAAAGATATAGAAAATAAATCACACATCCACAAAACACAAAGAATTATAGTAGTTCGCTTGTGTGTACACCAACTGTTAAACAATAGCCACACAGCTACTCCACTCCTAATATCCTCACACAGTGGATATTAGCGTTCACTATGAAAATAGGTTTTTCTCAGGTTCACCTAAAACCCTCACAATTGTGTCTAACAAATGGGCTTACACAATTCAAAAACCCCCACTCTCTGAGTTTTCTAGCTCTCCTCAAATAACCAAACAGAATGAGATTTTTCTGGCTTAATCTCAAAATAAACCAACACAATGGAAATTACAATAATGTAAAATACTTAGATTTCTCCTTTTAATGCAGCCCGGAAGAACCAAATCGGAGTAGAAGTTCGAATATAGAAGTTCAATGTCCAATACTCACTTATGAAATGGTTCTAGGTTCTAATTGATTTTAAATTAAATCAAGTTGCGCTAGCTCTATTTAATTTTGATTCCAAGAAGTGGAATATCACAATTCCTCTTTCAAATCAGATTGGAATGTAGAAAAAAAAATCAAATATAAAAAGCTAATAAAAAGAGAATATTAAATATGCATAATCTAGCTTAAGAAGTTTACGAACTTATCTCTCAAAGTGATGCCTTGATTTTACTTGAATTCGATATAAAACTCTGAAAATCGTGCTATATTTATAGTTGCAGAAATCACGTCTACGACTGGTCCTGTGGACACCACGACTGGTCGTAGGATGAACTGATTTTTGAAATTTTGAGCGTGATCGGATAAAACCATTCCACGACTGGTTGTACGCACTTCACGACCGGTCGTGAGGCCTCCACGACTAGTCGTGACCTGCCCAGACTGGTCGTGAGGAGCCAGGAATAGTTGCTGGAGTTTGAGTCATAGCTACTGGACTGGTCGTGAACGAGTCGTGCACTGTTCACACGACCGGTCGAGCAGACTCCAGGACTGGTCGTGGTTTACCAAAAAAAATTAGAAAATTTGCAACAACTTAGGACTGGTTGTGAAATTTCTTAGACTGGTTGAGCCGGTGCTAAGACTGGTCGAACAGAGTCCAGGACTAGTCGTAGAATAGACCAAACACTTATAAAGTGATTTAATTTGAATTATGTATACAAAATGACCTACTCTAAGGTCAATCTAAGGTCTTTCATACCTCAGACATGAAGTATGAACATTGAACTTTCTTTTCTTCATATGTTAGACGATCTTTGAAGTTCATGAAGCTTGATATCGCGACACTTAATGAAGCTTGAACTTGTGATTTTTGGAAGCTTGAATTCGTAGTTCTTGAGTTGTACTTCACCTTGAGTCTTGAACAAGATCTCGTCTTTGATGTAACTTTAAAACACTGAAGCTTACAGAAGAGAACAATGTACTTGATCTTGCAGTTCTTGAAGTAGATCTTTGTTCTTGACTTGAAGCATTGTCCTTGTACATGTGATGCATTGCCTTGAACATATATATCAATGTGCTACACAAGACACAGATTGAGGTTTTGGCACTACAAAATTTGACAATCAAAGGAGCATGAAACCATAGCACTTACAATCTCCCCCTTTGTCAAATTTGTGACAAAACACACTCAATAAAAATAAGAGAAGCATCTCAATAAAGAATCATGCACCAGTCATAAAAGAAAACCAGTTACAGCCTGGTTAAAGAATCATGCACTAGTTATCATCAACTTAGCACATATCATCATGAACTAGTCCAACACCTCCTTACTTACTCCCCCTAAGTAGCACACATATATCAAAAAAATACTATTATCCAAACCCAATCCAATCCATATCCATACAAGCATAACAAAATATTCTCCCCCTTTTTGTCACAATATGACAAAGAAGCAATTAAGATATGGAAGAGGAAAAGAAAAGAGAAATAAGGAAGCAAACTAGTCAAGTTATGAAAGATATAAGAAAATCAAAGATCACATATCATTAACCAGCATATACCAAAGTCAGTCTCAATAACTGAAAGAAAAGAATTAAGTATCACAAGAGTTATTACAGTCCAAAAAAAAAAACTTAATCAGATCCAGAAGATGGCGCAGGAATAGATGGATCAATTTGGTGTAAACCCTTGTTTAAGTGCCTCATATATTTGCGCATATAAGCAAATTGAGAATCTTGGGTTACACGAATCTGAGCCACCTGTTCCTCAAGAGGTTGTAATCGCTCAGCAAAATTAGAAGGCTGATAGTTAGGTCAGCCTTAGAATCTAATTCAGTCTCATTAAAAATATCATCCATATTTATATCATCTAGAGGTAGATCGCCAGCTTCTTCTTCACTCACTGCTTCAGCTCCACCACCACCCACATCCACTTGGCCAGGAGTCAGTCCCAATTTCATCTTGTTTATATTTGAGTTGTTGAAAATAAGGTGATAAATAGGAGCCTCTCCAACAGGCATAACAACTAGCATGTGAGTAGCTAACACAGTCATAAGATATGCAAATGGAATATCACTGTGTCCAGGATGGAGACGAAATTGAATGATAGAATGACAGATCAAAGAAGGAAGATAGATATTTGTGCCTGAAATGATAGAATGCAAAATTCGAACCATAAAGGAAGTCAGTTCTGTTTTGTTACCAGAACGAGGATACAGATTTGAAATAAATATTCGATGAAGAACCTTGTATCTGGGTAACAAGTACTTGAAAGCAAGCACATTCTCATTTTGACTCCATTGCGTATCTATGTTGCATAATGCTCTATTAAGCATGCATTTTTCTAATTCTGAGGGTTTCTCAACTAGAATGTGAATAGGAATACCCTCGTCATTAACAGGTATGTCCATTAGAGCCGAAATCAGATGACGGTTAATTTCAAATGGACCTTCTCTAGTTGCTATTTTAAATGATAAATTCTCAGTCAAAAAATCAGAAATGCAAGCAAACATAGCCTGCGCAATAGACCGGTATGTCGGTCCATCCCAATGTAGAATGTTAGCCCATCCAACAGCTTGAAGAAGTGGAAGGAGACCAAAAGGAGCAATGTGCTCAATATGCACAGGTCGCTCAATAATAACATTGCACAATCTTAAATCCCTCACATATGAGGGATCATCTTCGAGTGACCGAAGATGGCGCCTTGTTAAAGGTGTCGATCTAGATGAGGAAGCACCATGGGAAGTTTTCTTTTTACCTCTAACATCCACTCACAACTAAGAAATGAAGGAATCAAGAGGTTATAAAAGATGTAGAGTGGGTTTCTTCAAAATCAAATTTTGGAGAAGAAAACCCTAAAAACTTCAAGGAAACTTGAAATCAAGCACTCCAAGGAAGAAAATGAAGTGAGTAGAGCTTGAATGTATAAGAAAATTTGAAATAATGCACTAACCTTGATGAATCAAGAAGTTGGGTACGACTAGTCGTGCTAAGGCCCGTTGGAGAAAAAAGAGGAAATAAGGAAAAAATGGTTTTTTCCAAATTAAAAGATCCAGCGCGCTACACAACTGGTCGTGGGACGTCCTCGACCGGTCATGCCACAACTGGTCGATTACGTCCTCGACTGGTCGTGCAAAGACAAAAACATGCATTCTTCACATAATTCTAAAATTTAAAATTATAATTTAATAAATATATAAACTATAATACTGAAATGCATGAATAATCAATTTAAATTGCACATACCAAGATCAAATTTCAATTTATTAAACCTACTTTTGTCGAGCGGTTTAGTGAAAATGTCAGCAAGTTGAGTCTCGGTTGGAATGTAATTCAAAAAGATTGTCTTTTCTTCCACCAATTCACGAATGTAGTGATATCTAATGTCAATGTGCTTGGTTCGTGAATGCTGAATTGGATTTTTAGATATATTTATTGTACTAGAATTATCACAATATAAAACCATTGAATCCTGTACAATTCCAAAATCGCTTAACATTCTATTCATCCATACAAGCTGAGTACATGCATTTCCATCTGCGATGTATTCAACCTCAGCAGTTGAGAGCGATACAGAACTTTGCTTCTTGCTAAACCAAGAAACTAAACAATTTCCAATATAGAAACAACCACCACTGGTTGATTTCCTATCATCGATATTACCAGCTCAATCAGCATCTGTGTACCCAACCAACTGAACACTAGTATCATATGGATATCAGAGACCCAAATTAGCTGAACTTGCGACTATCGCATAATCCACTTAACAGCAGTTAGATAGGACTCTTTAGGATCAGATTGATATCTAGCGCAAATACCAACACTAAAAGCAATATCAGGTCTACTTGCAGTTAAATAAAGTAAACTGCCAACCATACTACGATATAATTTAGAATCCACACTTTTACTTGTAGAGTCTTTTGAGAGTCTTAATGTTGTACTCATAGGAGTATCGAAATTTTTCTCATTCTCAAATCCGGACTTTTTAATTAATTAAGTTCAAAGCATATTTGGTTTGAAATAAAAATACCATCAGGTTGTTGTTTTACTTACAACCCTAGGAAATAATTCAATTCCCCAACCATGCTCATTTTGAACTTAGATTTCATAAGATCTACAAACTCAACAGTCATGTTAGTACAGGTAGATCCATAAATAATATCATAAACATAGATCTGCACTATTAAGATATGATCGTTATGTTTTTTAACAAAAAGAGTCTTATCAATACTTCCCATTAGAAAATTATGACTTAGTAGAAAATTAGTCAATTTTTCGTACCATGCCCTAGGAGCTTGTTTCAAACCGTAAAGAGCCTTTTTTAGGGATAGACATGATCAACAATCTTAGGGTCTTCAAAACCCGTCAGTTGTTCAACATAAACTTCTTCATGCAGATCGCCATTTAATAAAGCACTCTTTACATCCATTTGATAAATTTTGAATTTTCTAAAGCAAGCAATGGATATAAATAGTCTGATTGATTCAAGATGAGCTACTGGGGCAAAGGTTTCATCATAATCGATGCCTTCAATTTGAGTGTACCCTTGTACAACTAGTCTAGCCTTGTTTCGAATTATATTACCAAGTTCATCAGACTTATTTTTGAAAATCCACTTAGTTTCGATAATATGTTTATTTTTAGGTCTAGGAACAAGATACCAAACATCATTTCTCACAAATTGGTTAAGCTCTTCTTGCATTACAACAATCCAGTGTTCTTCAGTAAGAGCTTCTTTTACGTTAGTCGGTTCTATCTGGAATGTAAAGCACGCGTAATTACATATATCTTCTAGTTGTCTACGAGTGCGCACACCAGTGAGAGGGTTTTCAAGAATTTGAGTGGTTGGGTGATCTTTAACAGTCCTTAGTTCAGAGTTAGTTTGATTTGATGAAGTATCTGGTTTGTCAATTAAAAGAACTTCATCATTATCTGAACTTGAGGCAGGTGTATTTAAGTGATCGTCAATGACCACATTAATGGACTCTTGAATAACATTGGTCCATTTATTCAGTACTCGATATGCTCAACTGTTTAAAGAATATCCTAAAAAGATCCCTTCATCACTTTTAGTGTCAAACTTGCCTAGATTTTCACGATCACGTAAAATATAGCACTTGCTGCCAAAAAATCAAAAGTATTTGATAGTAGACTTCTTATCAAACCATATTTCATAAGCCGTTTTATTATAAGTTTTTGTAACGACTCGTAAATTTCAGTACAAAGACCCGAGTACCACCTCGAACAGAAATCACTTAGGATTAAATCCTTTAGAAATTGGACGAGGTTTAGCTAGTATTAAACTAGTGTTCATACGAAATCCACTCTAATCACTTTAAATACAATCTGCAAGACCCAAAACTTGTAGAATCATTGACGCTAGGTTACCCTAAAATCTAGGATCAAACTCTCTTCCCGTTTGCTCTCGGGAGCACATTGAAACTTCGTATTGGATCTAGATCGCTCGTCAAAAGTCCGATTATTCCAAAACTACATGTATATGACCGCCTAGTTGGACTTGACAACCACCCCGGAAATCGAGTCCTAACTACGTCCAGAAGTGTTCACCGTGAGCCCGGAGTGAAGAGTGTGAGAAAATGAGATTTTCTTATTAAATTAAATATGATTTAAGTAATCTGAGACGTGTCGCTTGCGGATCAGTTATAAGCAACCAGACCGTCAGAATCAGGACAGATTACACCCTCGGATCAGGGATATTTGCCCAAACATATCCATGTACTTGAAATCTTCAATCGAGATCCGCTGACCGTTGAACTGAAACCGGTCCGCCATTTGTGATTTGGAAACCCGACTGGAACAAAAACTTAACTACACCTAAATCTAGTGTTAGTGAGCTTAAGTCTGACCATACACTGAAAAGGGGCCGCCAGAAGTGCTCCATTGAGAAGGAACAGGGCCACTTTGGTTATAACCTAAGTATATCTTGTTCCTAAGTCTATTTCGGTGAGTTTCTAGCCTATATAAGGACCTTAAACCCTCTCATATCCAGCCCATACGAATTTGAGAAAACCCTAGGAGAGAGAGAGAGAGAGAGAGAGAGAGAGAGAGAGAGAGAAAAGAGAGAGGAAGTGTGAGAGTTGTGGGAGGATTCTTCCTGCCCTTTTTCCCTGCCTCTACACAAGCTTAACCACTTCTTCTAATCACTTTCCCGGCGTCTTCAACTTCGTTTCTAGGTAAGAAACCCTAACCCTAATCTGATCTAGGGTTATGAATGTTGCAAATGATGAAATATCTAATCTATTTTATTTTATAGGTTTCCAAACTGCCGTATACGGAAGCTTAGCAAATCTGTCGAGTTCATTACGCTTCTACGGCGTAAGGTGCGGACTTTAGACGTATAGGTTATGGTTTTCAAGGCTTTCAATGTCGGTTAATGATTTGTGACTGACGTGGATGCTATTTCACACGCAAAATGTGTCGTTTGTTTCATTATACGAGTTTACATGAAAGATATAGGATTTAGGCTATTCTATACATATGTTGAAGTGTTTGAAAATGTTTGGAATTTGGATTTGTGCTTAACATGTTTATTTGTCGTGAATATATGCCTAATACATGTGTAACAACTCCTTAGCGAAAGGGCTTGCCCTAAAACCCATCACGGCAAAATACGTTATATGTGACTAAGTGTGTAGCCCAAGTGTTTGTAGAAATGTTTGAATGAACATGGGGCTCGAATGCATGCACTCCATGACCACCCGTCATGGGTAAATGCATGTGATATACGGGGCAACTCTCTAGTGAAAGGATTTGGCCTAGCACATGTGATGGTCATACATCATGTGAGGTGGTGTCTCGGTTACCTTAATCATGTGTATGATTTCCTACATGTACATTACATTGTAATGTCTGTTTTACTTATGCAATGATTATGTGTGATATCATGTTTGCATTGTAATATGCCTTGATTGTGAATGCTCTTTCATAATATGCTTATGTGATTTTAATTCTTGAACTATGGAATCCATTACGGTGGATTGTCTTACATGATTACATTATGAAATGGATTGAGTTTGGGACTATGATGTAGTCCAGGCAATCGGCAACGGAATTGAATTTGTGGTTGAGATTCAGTCGCCACGAGAGATGTGTTCGACGAAACCCGAGTCGTACTTCGGTTGGCGGCAGTGGTTAGGCCACACGAAGTGCTTGCGCTTCATGTCGTTCAATTGGTCGTACACTTGAGCAAGCCGATCTCGTCAAGTAACCCGATCTGTCTTATGTATGTTCACCATGTTTGGACACCTTTGCTTGAACCTAGGGTACCAAACTTACCAGTGAAATCCCGTTAACCTTGGTACCTCGATCCGCTAAGACTCATGAGCCGGACATAGTGGTATGGGACATCGTGGTCAAGCTGTCGGCCTACGCTGGGGCCACGAGCCTCCCCATAGTGACCATTGAGCAACCAGACTCGTGAGCCGATTATGGTGGTATGGGACACTATATTCGAACTGTTGGCCTACACTAATAAGGTGATGGGGGAGCGGTGCAACGATTGCGAGTAACAGCCCTGGCAGCCCTTTGTAGTGACCTCGAGCGTACTCTGAGTCTACGTGGAGGCGACGACCCTTCCGTAGCGACAAGAGTACAAACTAGGCCTGTTTCAACTCAGTGATGAACCATTAAAAAGGTGATGGGGGAGTGGTGTAACGATTGCGCGTAACAGCCCTGGCAGCCTTTACAGCGACCTAGAATCACACTTCGTATGAGATTATCTAGGATTGACGACCCTAGAATGGATCATGTTTGGGAATGATACAAGGGAGGTGCCTTAGTTTCCCAATCCTGCTGTTTGAAAAGGACTAATAATAACTTGGTAATCATGCTCATCATCGCACTGCATGTGCCTGGAAGATGTGGAGCACTGAGGGATGAACGCATGCCGCGGACGTAAGATGGTGTCGCATGAGGGAGTATGTCGGTGAGGGCATGCATCACGACTGCATTCCATACTTGCATTAACAAGAGTAGAGCTGTACACGAGTCGAGTCGAGTCGAGTATCGCCCTACTCGTACTCTACTCTTAACGACCGACCGCTGCTCGTACTCGGGCTCTACTCGGCCGAGTAGCATGACCCCCTGCTCGTACTCTACTCGCCTGAGTACGAGTCGAGTACGAGTAGTAAACGAGTCAAGTCGAGTCCGATTTTTCGAGGCGAGTTCGAGTACGAGCACACGAGTTGAGTACCGAGTGCGAGTTTTCAAGTCGAGTCCGAGTACGAGCACACGAGTTGAGTACCGAGTGCCAGTTTTCAAGGCGAGTTCGAGTCCGAGTCTGAATTTGAGCCCAATTCGAGTAGGGTTTTCGAGTAACGAGTTCGAGCTTTGAACCAAGTTCAAGTTATAAATTGAAATTAATTTGAATATCAATTCGATTGTCAATTAGAATTCGAAGTTAAACGAAACAATAAAATATATAAATTGCACATAATTACATTACATTGTTACATAATTACATTAACGTATTTACATAATTACATTACATTGTTCAAAATGACAATTTATAACTAATAACCTCTATAAGATAAGTGTCTTCCTGTTCCTGTATTGTCATCTGATCCATCGGAACTGCTATCTATTTTTTCATATACAAATTGATTCACTTCCTCTGAGTCAGAAGGCGAAGAGATTTTTCCTTCGTGCTCTTCTACACTTTCAACTAGATTTTTCAAACTTGCTTTATGTGAAGAATTGTATGTAGTACCCAATGCCCTATAAAATTCACCGAGACGAGTTAGGAATTTCAATTTGTTACTCTTTTTCTTCTTCTTGTTTGTCGTACTCGACAAGTAACTTGACCCTGCTTCAACATCGTGTTGTCTTTGACTCGAATATCGCTGAAGTCTAGAAGCATCTTCCATGCTACGTTTTATGGCAATTTAGAATTATTCTTCCTCCAAAGCTTTTAATCTGGCTTCCTCCTTTGCATCTTTTGTGGATGTCATTTGTGTACCAGATCCAGAAGCAGAAGGTTTGGATGGAGTGGAAGGCTTTCTATTCGAATCTAACAGGGCTCGAAAAAGAATTTGGACATCCTTAGGGGCATTGGGGCATGGTTTTGCATCACCACCTTGACATGACAAGTGTAGGCGAAAGCGATTAGTCTTGTGCACAAACTTTGCGCCACACAAACCACACTTAATCTTTGTTTTTTCAGACCGTGGCGGTGATTCAACTAGGGAAGCATAGTCCCAAATGTTTGACGATGGCTCAGATGACGACATATTATCTACATTCAATTTTTAATAAAAAAATCAGAATATTGATAAATAAATTGAACTTGATATAGCAACAAAAGAAAGCAATATAAATGTATCAAAATTCAAAAATAAAAGCAAATGAACAGGCATATGTAAATAAATATCAATGATTCAAAGTCTTCCAAACCACATTCCAAAAGGACCAACACTTTCGTGTTTGCAGTTGCAGTGAAATAATATTACAGATCATTCAACATTCAGCCAAAAAAATTTCAAAAACCGAAAATAATTACTGATCTGTAGGTAGAGACGCGTCATGAATCTCAATCTCTTCTTCTTCATCATCATCATTCATATCTCCTCCCCATATCGGGCGCAACCAATCTTGCGTACAAATCAACGCTTCAATTGTGTTTGGCGAAAGTGAGCTTCGATACTTGCTCACAACCCTGCTCCCTGTGCTGAATGCGGATTCTGATGCCACTGTTGAAACTGGTATTGATAATATGTCCCGTGCCATCACAGATAATGTAGGGTATTTTGATTCACTAACCCTCATCTTCCACCATTCCAACACATCAAATTCAGCTCGCACTACGATTGGCTCCTTAAGGTACATTTCTAACTCTGATTCCTTAATATCAACTCTCATTCGTGCTTGTGCCAAATATGATATGTATTCATTTAGCACATCCGGATTACCAGGTACAGAAATATCCGCATCTCTACTTTCTTCAACACCCGCTGCCGCTGCAGGTAAAGTATTAACATACTATTTATACAGATCTTCAAGGGCTTCACGAACCTTAGACGTCTCTGCTGCCGCTCTTTCAGTAGGATAAAGCTTCATGAAAATAAAGCTAACCAATCCCATATTACAACGGGGATCAAGAACAACTGCCAAGGACATCAACAAATGACATTCGTCCCAGTATTTATCGAACTTCGTCTTCATACCAACTGTCATCTGGCGTATGAAATCTGGACCCGCACTGACATTTTTCTGCAGAGCATCCTTAATCCTCCAAAGAGACGGAAGAAACAGATTCGCGGTTGGATACTGATTCTCAGAAAAAATCTTCGTGCAATCGTAGAAAACTTGGAGAAATGTGTGAACTTGTTGTGCTTTGGCCCAATCATCTATGCTCGGCAACCAAGAATACGTTCTGTCATGCGCCACATATTCAGGAAATGCAAGTTGTAATTCCATTGCCGCATCTAACATTTCATAGGTCGAGTTCCAACGTGTACAGACATCCAACTTCAATGTTTTTTTAGATGGCACATTCAAACGTTGGATGATGTCATTCCATACACTCAGTCTCGATGGCGACCCCCTTATATATTTCACACTTTCTCTTATGTTCTCTATAGTGTCATCGATTGCTTTCAGCCCTTCTTGTACAATCAAATTTACAATATGGGCACAACATCTAACCTGAAATATTTTTCCTTCAAAAAATAAATTTCCTGTAGCCCTGAATTGGTTACGTAAGCATGAAATGACACTGTCATTTGCTGAAGCATTGTCTAAAGTTATTGCTGAAATTTTCTTCTCAATGCCCCAGCCTTCTAGACAACTGTAGATGCAATCTGAAATAAGTAACCAGTATGTGGAGGAGGAAGGTGTTTGAAGTTTAAAATTTTCTTGCATAGTTTCCAATCCTTATCAACATAGTGAGCGGTTAATGAAATGTATCCTTTTCTTTGATTGGACGCCGTCCATAAATCAGAAGTCAAAGCTATTCTGGTCACTGAAGCTAAAACTTCTTTCAGTTTCATCTTCTCCTTTGCGTACATCTTCATGCTTTCTCTCTGCACTGTGACGCGGGAGACATTCTCAGCCCGAGGGTTAAGGAATTGACAGAAAGCCCTAAACCCTTTACTTTCAATCATTCTGAAAGGTTTTTCTTCCAAAATCACTAATCTAGCAAACCACTCATTCAGCTTCTCCTTGTCAAACTTATGAGTGGACATTACGCCTTGGGAGTCGTCCCCTTCTGACTTCGTAAATGACAGCGTCTGTTGGCCAGGAGGAGGGAGTTTTGCTTTCTTAGGACACGTCTTCAAATGTCTAATTAGATGTGTCGTAGATCCTCCTGGAATCTTGCTGAATAACCCTTTGCAGTTATTACACTTTATCTTCTGTACATCGTTAACTGTCACATCTTCGAAATCATCCCACACTGCTGATCTCTTCTTCTTCCCTTTGCATGCGGTTGACGTGTCTGTGTCTCCCTTTACTATTAGAGGAGATGTGGCCGATGCACCCATTCCAGGGGTATTTGGGCTTTCGTCTTGACTAGCCATCTCTACAATAAAGTTCTCGATATGTTATACGGCTATACCTAGGGTCCTTAGATGGCTAGACCACTAGACGGGCATAATTACTTAACTGTCTAAATCAGTCACCCATTCAAAGTTAGATGGATTGTAATGCTTCATTTTCCAATTTAAATGCTACGCCGAAATTCCGGCAGCATCTCCCCTTATCTCTCCAGAATATATTAATCTTGTATTTGATTCTCATGTCAACCATCAACACAAAGTGTGGACATTTGACGACGGAAATAAATACATGAAATATATCCAGAGAGAAAAAGGAGAGACGAAACCAGAACAGGCATATACATTTAAATTGGAATAAATGAAGACATTACAATCTATCTAACCCTGAACTGTCCAAAAAGGACAATTTGAGCAATTTCTATGCATCCAAGAACACACTGAATCTATGTCTGGCAACATAGAAATCCTCAAATGGGCAACTGATTATCTTATACTACAACTAGAACAATACAAATAATAATAAAAGATGACAATCAAACAATAAATGAATTAAAGGAATCGAAAGCACTAATATCAATTTAATCCAAAATTATTGTGGCTTAAAAAGTTTTAAAGATAGTTTGGATGGAAGTGAACAGAGGTAAATGGAGTAAATTGTGAATAAATAAAAGTAAATGTTATTTTAACTATTTTCAGGTATAAATAAATTCATGCAAATGGAAATAAAATGAAAGTAAATTAGCTTGTAAATGACGTCTTTTAACATAATTTAGAAGTAAATAAATTGAAATGACTTTTATGAGTTTCAACACCTGGTCAAGGGTTGAGGTGGAACGCACACCAGCTGTTTTATGTAGGAAGCAACGTAGTGTTTATATGCCATCCAATCCATTAATCTGATCTGTATCACTAGGAATAAAGCATTAATTAAATATTACCATACTCTAAAACTCAGGTAGACCATAACACGTGAATTTATATTTTTTTGGTATAATGTTTCTTCTTTGGCCCACCTGAGAGTTTAACCATTCTTATTTTTTAACGTGAGGTGTGGATCACCGTATCAATGGTTTCGTTCGGGGATTGTTTTTTAACCAACATCTTGATACGGAAGCAGATTGGGGGACACGGATTGGGTGAGAACCCCACCTGTCCTGAGATCAGCACAGGCAGGGGCTATGAGGGGCAACTTTTGTGTATGGATTTTATCCACACCGTCCTTCCATTTTGACGTATTATTTTATTATGGAGGCTTAAAAATAAGGCAGATCCGAGGATCAAGTAGACCACACAATGATGATTAAACTACCACCGTTGAAAACTTCTTGAAGCCGTTGAAGCTTTTGATCAAGTTAATTTGATATTTGTATTTTCCCAAATCCAGGTCTATGTTACATTATAATTAGGCTAGAAGGCAAATAAACATCAAGGTAAGAAACAATGCTGATTAACCATCCTACCATTGAAAGCTTCTCAGGGCGCACTTGTTTCCCTAGTGCTTATTTACCATCCAATTAAAAATGGTGGGACGAGCTGTGGACGGACAGGGGCACCGGACAGAAAATGGTGGGCCCAACACAAGAAAATCTGCGGACGGACAGGGGCACCGGACACAAAATGGTGGGCCCCCCAACACATAGATTATGTAATCCATCAAAATCGACTTCGGAAAGCAACATATTCAAAACAAAATTCTTACCTAATGGACGGACAGGGGCACCGGGCAGGGGTGGGACGAGCTGCGGACAGGGGCGTCGCCACGTCGGGCAGGCCAAGGACGAGCAGCAGCAGGGACAGGGGCACCGGGTAGGGTAGGGACGAGCTGCGGGCAGGGCAGGGCAAGGCAGTAAGCTAGTGACCAGACGACTGACGAGCTGCGGAGTGCGGACAGGGACAAGCTCCAGGGAGAGAGAGAGAGAGAGAGAGAGAGAGAAAAGAAAAAGAAGATGGGCGTGCCAGACAGGGGAATGAAAGGAGAGAGAGAGAGAGGGAAATGGGAATGGCCGAACGAGCACTGGCCGATGGGAGGGAGGGAAGGAAAGGGAAGGGTTTTTTTTCGATTTGGGTGAGCGAGCGTGAAAGCTAAAAGCGATCGGGATTAGGGATTTAGAGTTATGTATATGGCCCTGGTCGAGTAACAAGTCGAGTAACAAGTCGAGTAACAAGTCGAGTAACGATTCGAGTAACGAGTCGAGTAACGATTCGAGTAACGAGTCAAGCAACGAGTCGAGTAACGAGTCCAGTACTCCTTTGCTCATACTCTACTCGAACTCAAAACGAGTAGTAAAAAACTGCTCGTACTCGGCTCTAACTCAGCCGAGTCGAGCATCGAGTCGAGCATTCCGAGTCGAGTCGATCGAGTACCCGAGCTTTGCCTACTTGTGTACAGCTCTAAACAAGAGTACTTAGGATTGTTGATTGTACTGCTTTATCATTACTGCGTGACTAAGTTGATAACATGTTAACCTATGCTTTATTGTTCCACTGAGTTAGCTACTTACTCCCACGTTACGAGACGGTGTTCTGGACACCTACCAGACTCTGTCTTAGATTCAGGTGCAGACGATACACAGGAGGTCGAGCCTGAGTATTATGATGACCAGGAGGAGTTCTCCTACATGCAGTTTGCTTGAGGCTTCGCGTAGGCTATCCAGATTTACGGGACTACAAAGTTTCTTTTGGGATTTCAGTTGTACCATTTTGATATTTTGATTCAGAAAACGAATACATGTATATGAAAACTCAGTTGGTGTTCATACTCTTGAGATAGAGATTGTTTTGTTTTATATTCATCTATATACATCTTTCAGTCTTCCGCTTGCGTTTTATACATGGATCTGGAGTATGAATTACTGTTTTGCTATAAACTCACTCATGTTTATTGCACTAACGCAGACAACATTTAATCATCATTATCTATGTTGCATAAGTGATGTTCTGGAACTCGAGACTTGAGTTGCTACTCGACCCTCGAATTTCAGGGCGTTACAGTTTTACTTGTATAAACCCGGTTGATTATATAGCATGTAGTATTTATAGCTACAGCCCAAAGATTTTTAGGGAGCTTCAGACTATTCAACATTATATTTGTCATTTCTTGAAGCACTCTATTTTTTCTTTCAACAATTCCATTTTGTTGTGGAGTTTTGGGTGCAGAGAATTCATGTGATATTCCCTGCTCGCAACAGAATTTCTCAAAATTGTTATTCTCAAATTGTGATCCATTATCACTACGGATCTTACAGACTTGAGAACCTTTTTCCATTTGGATTCGTTTGAGAACCCTTTTTACTTCATCAAGGGTTTCTGATTTATCCCTTAAGAAGGCTACCCAGGTGAATCTGGTATAGTCGTCCACGATTACCAGTATATATTTTTTGCCACCTCGACTCTCCGTCCTGGTTGGTCCTATAAGATCCATATGGAGAAGCTCGAGCAGTTTTGATGTGGCATTAGAGTTCACCTTTTTGTGAATACTCCTAGTTTGCTTGCCAATCTGGCATTCGCCACATATTTTGTCTACTTTTTATAATTTAGGTAGACCTCTTATTAGTTCTCTTTTGCTCAATCTATACAAATTACGGTAGTGTACATGTCCAAGGCGTTTATGCTATAACTCAATTTCATCGGTATGGACCATGTAACACGATTGACTAGATGAGATAGAATCACTAACAATATAGTAATTTTCAGAAGTTCTACGACCAGTTAATATTACAAAACCATTTTTGTTTAAAATTTTACAACCTTGGTTAGTAAATTTTACGCTATGATTGTTATCGCATATATGAGATATGCTTAGCAGATTGTGCTTTAACCCCTTAACGTATAAAACATTCTTAAATAAGGGAAGGTTAAACAGTTGAACCGTACCTTGGCCAATAATCCTGCAGTTGCTACCATCACCAAATGTGACTGAACCATCAACCATGTCTTTAAGATCGGTGGATAGACCTTTATCACCAGTCATATGCCTTGAGAATTCACTGTCTAAGTATCACTTTGAATGACTCGTAGCTTTGAAAGCCGTGTGGGCAACCAAGCAAGTAACATTAGGAACCCATTTCAAAACTGTTTTGGGTTTAGGAGTATAGTTGGTCTTCTTATGTTTTTAATTGTTGTAAGAATGACCCACTGAGTTAGATTTTAAGAGCTCCTTAAGCAAATCAACTATTTTTTCAGCTAATGGGTTTTGATTCAGATTTTTATAGTTGATATGATTACTTTTAGGTTTGAAAGATTGAAAAGTTTTAGCATTTTTAGAAAAATTTTGATTTGAACTATTCCCTTTTGAGTTTGAGGACTCTCCTTTCACAAACTTAGGAGGAGTATTCCTCTGTTTAGGAGGAATATTTCTATTGTAGCCCAAACTGGATCTGTCGCCACATTTTCTTGATCCAAATAAAAGTTTTTCTAACTTTGGATCACCTTGGGTATACCTCCATGTATCCTTTAAACTCAAAAGTGAAGAGACTTCAAGTTTAAGTTTTTCATTTTTAGATTTCAGATTTTCAATAAGGGAGGTTTTAAATTCTAAATCGCATTTGCATTTTTCAAAACAATCTGAAATATGGGATTTTTCTTAAACAAGAGAATCAAAATTTTCTTTAAGCTTTGAAAATTTTTCTTTCTGAAGTTTAAGTCTAACAGCAATTTTACAACTCTCCTTGTAAAGGGCATTATAAGCATCTTAAAGATCATCTTCATTTTCATGATCACTATTCAGATTTTCTTCACTAATTGAATCATCATTATCTAAAAAAATAAATTTAGCTAGAGTCATAAGGGCTTTAACTTCACTGCCCGACTCAGTTTCAGAATCTTCTGATTCAGAAGAGGCTTTAGAGTCGAAGGATTCATCCCAAGTAGCCAACATTTCTTTCTTTTTGGGTTTGTCCTTTTTAAGACACCTGTTTGCTAAATGCCCATATTCATGGCAGTTATAACACTGACTGTCTTTTAAACATTTTTGAGTTTTAGTTTTAGATTTCTACTTATCATTAGATTTTTGAAAATCAACCCTCTTTTTACTTTTGAAATTTTTATAAAACTTTTTTGCTAAAAGGGTCATATCATCTTCGAAGTTTTCTAAATCAAAATTGCTATTATTTTCTTGAAAAACATTTTTAGAAGATTTAAGGGCGATAGATTTACCTTTAGGAGCTTTAAAAGTTAACTCGTAGGTCTGTAAAGAGCCAACTAATTCTTCTACCCTCATATTATCTGTATCACGAAGTTCCTGGATCGCTGCTACCATGAAATTGAATCGTTCAGGAAGTGAGCGTAGTATTTTTGAACACACTTTACTTTCTAGGATTTTATCACCAAGACCCCACATAAAGTTTACAATGTCATTTAATCTTGTATAAAAGTCCATGAACAATACATTTTCTTCCATACGTATTTCCTCAAATTTGGTTGTGAGGATTTGCACTTTAGATTTCTTGACAATTGATGTTCCCTTGTGTGTCATTTATAAAATATCTCAGGCTTGCTTTGCAGAATCACAGGATATAATTCTTTTGAATTCATCCAGTGATAGTGTGCAAGTGATTGCATTTAATGCGTTTGCATTTGCACTACTCTCACTTTTCTGAAGTGTGGTCCAAGAGAAGTAAGGTGTAATTCTCATAGATTTGGATCCATCAATTCCAATTACTTTAGTGGTAAGAGTGGTCCATTCGGTCATTGTGGCTTGCCACACGCTCTCATCCATGGATTTTTTAAAAATAATCATTATGGCTTTCCAATAGGCAAAATTGGTGCCAACAAATGGTGGAGGTCTAGTGACTGAAAGACTATCAAAATTTGACATCTTATAAATAGCTTAGATCGATTAACTCGGGAAATAAATCCAAAAATATAACAATTAGAATGAGCTATTAGGCTCTGATACCACTTGAAAAGGCCAATCTATATGTCCTAGAGGGGGGGTGAATAGGACTAAGCCAAATTAAAAAGATAACAGCGAAAATTAAAAATTAAAGGAAAGATAACACTTTAAACAAATCAAAATACGGAAATGTAAAGCAACCTCAAACGTATGAGTAATCAGGGATTAATACAAATGTTGTTCTAAGGACAACCTTACACCAAAAACCAAGGTTTATGGTAGGACAACCTGATTCTTAGAAAGGTCTTTGTATCAAAAACTCAAACTTGATACAGAGGAATAAATAAATGACAAGGAAATGAAATATAAGTTATTACAACATTCCCCACAATGCTTGAAATAAAAATATTACAACATTCACAACCACAAATACATCCCACAATTTGGAATGATAAAAGATATAGAAAATAAATCACACATCCACAAAATACAAAGAATTATAGTGGTTCGCTTGTGTGTACACCAACTGTTAAACAACAACCACACAGCTACTCCACTCCTAATATCCTCGCACAGTGGATATTAGCGTTCACTATGAAAATAGGTTTTTCTCAGGTTCACCTAAAACCCTCACAATTGTGTCTTTCATGTGGACTTACAATTCAAAAACCCCAACTCTCTGAGTTTTCTGGCTCTACTCAGATAACCAAACAGAATAAGATTTTTCTGGCTTAATCTCAAAAGAAACTAATACAATGGAAATTACAATACTGTAAAATACTTGGATTTCTCCTTTTGTTGCAGCCCGGAAGAACCAAATCAGAGTAGAAATTTGAATATACAAGTTCAATGTCCAATACTCACTTATGAAATGGTTCTAGGTTCTAATTGATTTTAAATTAAATCAAGTTGGGCTAGCTCTATTTGATTTTGATTCCAAGAAGTGGAATATCACAATTCCTCTTTCAAATCAGATTGGAATGTAGAAACAAAATCAAATATAAAAAAAAAATAAAAAGAGAATATTAAATATACACAATCTGGCTTAAGAAGTTTACAAACTTATCTCTCAGAGTGATGCCTTGATTTTACTTGAATTCGATATAAAACTCTGAAAATCGTGCTCTATTTATAGTTGCAAAAATCACATCTACGACTGGTCCTATGGACACTACGACTGATCGTAGGATGAACTGATTTTTAAAATTTTGAGCGCGATCGGATAAAATCGTTCCACGATTGGTCGTAGGCACTTCACGACCGGTCGTGAGGCCTCCACGACTGGTCGTGACCTGCCCATGACTGGTCGTGAGGAGCCAGGAATAGTTGTTGGAGTTTGAGTCGTAGCTGCTGGACTGGTCGTGAACGAGTCGTGCACTGTTCACACGATCGGTCGAGCAGACTCCAGGATTAGTCGTGGCTTACCAAAAAATTCCAAAATTTTGCAACAACTTAGGACTATTCGTGGAATTTCTTGGACTGGTCGAGCCAATGCTAGGACTAGTCGAACAGAGTCCAGGACTAGTCGTAGAATAGACCAAACACTTATAAAGTGATTCAATTTGAATTATGTATAGAAAATGACCTACCCTAAGGTCAATCTAAGGTCTTTCATACCTTAGACATGAAGTATGAACATTGAACTTTCTTTTGCAGATGTTAGACAATCTTTGAAGTTCATGAAGCTTAATATCAGACACTTAATGAAGCTTGAACTTGTGATTTTTGGAAGCTTGAATTCATAGTTCTTAAGTTGTACTTCACCTTGAGTCTTGAACAAGATCTCGTCTTTCGATGTAGCTTTAAAACCCTGAAGCTTATACAAGAGAACAATGTACTTGATCTTGCAGTTCTTGAAGTAGATCTTTGTTCTTGACTTGAAGCATTGTCCTTGTACATGTGATGCATTGCCTTGAACATATATATCAATGTGCTACACAAGACACAGATTGAGGTTTTGGTACTACAAAATTTGACAATCAAAGGAGCATGAAACCATAGCACTTACAAAAAAGAAGGAGAAGACGAGAAAGAGAGAGAGAGAGAGAGAGAGAGAGAGAGAGAGAGAAACAGAAGAGCAGAGGAAAGGAAAGAATAGAAAGAGATAGAGAGTGAATGGAAGAAGGAAGAGCGAAGAAAATCGAGGAAGAGAAATTCCGACCCACTGATTCTTAGGGTCGGTTGGGTTTGGCTAGCTGCTAGTTGCAACTGTCTTGAGTGAGGAGAAAAGAAGAAGAAAAGGAAGAAGAAATGGGAGAGGAGAAGAAGATCAGGGAAAGGGAAGAATCCCTGACGTGCCGCACCATTTCGGACCTGCACAAGGTCAGGTCGACTCGGTCTGAGTCGTTATGTGCTCAGGATGGGTCCAGGGCATCACCTGATCTGTCCAACAAAGAAAGAAGAAGGAGAAACAGCAAACCAGGAAGAAGAGGAAAAGGAAAAGAAAGATGGTGTTGAGTTGCTGCCGCCAAGTTGGGTTGAGTCAACTCGCTGTTATTGAGTTGAGTTCGTTGGATGAATTAGAAAGAGAAGCTAAGGAAGAAGAAGGAGAGGAATGGAGTAAGAAAGAAGGAAGAGGAGGAATGAACGAGCAAGGGAAAGAGAAGATTTTGTCGAGTCGACTCGGCTAATTCCCGTCGAGTCAATGGTTGAACGGGCCTGTTTTCAATCATTCCATGCTGATAGACTTGAGAGGTGAGGTTCTAACTTGGGGTCATTTTTATCGGTAAATTCCTACTCATCCGTCGAATTCAACTAGGAATCAGATTAGATCGGCTACCACATGCTACCTCTGAGTTAACTCAGTCAGTTTGAACTAAGGTAGCTCTTATTTTGAAATCTAATTTGTAGAATGTCTTGTTTTAGCAGCAGCAGGTCCGTGATTCTCATGTTGTGCCTCAAGGTTGAATCAAGTAGGGTCAAGTTGAAAATCAAAGTGATTGAGGTATGTTATCCCTCCAATAGCATATGGGGTTTAATAAGAGATTTACTTAGATAAACAAGTCTTGACTTTTTAAGTATACATAGGAATTGGAAGTCCCCAGTTTTTATTCCTTTATCTATATTCATTTCTAGTCAAACTTAGAGTGAATCGGACCTTTTAGGTATGGAGATTCACCTAGATTGCCATCAGAATGTGAATTAGTACTAACCTAAATTTTATTTCTAATTAATTTCAATTTGAATATAGGGAATTCATTGTTCATAAATCTTTTCTGTAACCTTCACACAATTGAGTTTCACAAGTCAGAATGAATTCAACTTGACAGGTGAGGATCACCCTTCAAGCTTTGTTACATCATGATAGTTAGCATTGTTCATTTATATTTATTGACAACTTAATATAGCATTAAGAGGAAATGATGATAAATGTTAGCCGTTATATGTTTAATTATTTACAAATTATTGATGATTGGACTTTAATTCAATTATGTGAACATGTTATGGATCGAACTTGCCTTTGTTTATGTTAAGATGAACATTTTAAATGTACAAGTGCTATTCAGATTGGACGTGGCTTATTTTACCACTTGTGATTACCTTATGGTGTTTTTAGGGGTCCTCGAACTAGGGGTCATTTATCCCGATAAGATTAAATAGAATGTTTGTTGTGGAATTACCATCGCGTGGATCGCTGGTGCCTTTATGGCTTTTTGAGATAACCATTTTTATCGTATCCTTGAATGGACTATTTGCCTCATATGGCTTTCATTGACTAATTGTTTTTTGTGGCCTTTATGGATTAATCTCGTATAACCCCGCGATGGTAAGTTTCACTTGTAGAACTATAATTGGCCACTAGTTGAGGAGATTACCTTTAAACATCCTATTTGCTAGCCTCATGAGCCAGGGATGGTGGAATGGGACACTATGCCTGAGTTGTCGGCCTATGCTGGGTGACAAACCCACCATAGTGACCTTTGAGCTTTCTTAAAATGATTATTTGAAATTGGAATAATAATGTTGGGCTAATCATGCATTTTCATGGCATATATTATGTGCTCTTCCAGGTGGCTAGTTCTCCTTGGGTGTACCTTGGTGTACTTTTTCGGGTGACTAGTTCTCCTTGGGCGATATATATTACATGGTCTTTTTCTGGTGGTTAGTTCTTCTTAGGCGTATCTTTATGTACTTTTCCGGGTGACTAGTCCTCCTTGGGCAATCTATTTATTATTATGGTCTTTTACGGGTGGTTAGTTCTCCTTGGGCGTACCTTTATGTACTTTTATGGGTGACTAGTCCTCCTTGGGTGATCTATATATTATTATGGTCTTTTCTGGGTGGTTAGTTCTCCTTGGGCATACCTTTGTGTATTTTTCTGGGTGACTAGTCCTCCTCAGGTAATCTATATATCATAGCCTTTTCTGAGTAGCTGATTCTCCTTGGGCGTACCTTTGAGTACTTTTCCGGGTGACTAGTTCTCCTTGGACGACCTTTTGCCAACTGGATTTACATCCCCAAGTCTGTGAATATGTGCATGCATCCATGCATTTAAATAAGATTATCTTTGTGAAAATTATTTATTTATTGTGTATCTGATGAACCTTATCTGATTTCTACGATAATCATTATGTAATATTTGTTATACACTGTCCCTGATAACTATGCTTAATTATCTTGATGATACAATAAGCCTTGGGGGTTATACCTCACTGGATAGCCATTAACGCTATCAAACCGTATTCAGTGTGCAGGAGACGCAGATGATGTGTACGCTAGTGTTCAAGAGGAATGGGAGGAGCCAGATGATCTTGCGACTCTCCATTCCTGATTTTATTTCAATTTAATTTATATTGTTATGTTTGTAAAGGTTAAGACATTAGTTTGTATAAGTTTTCAGGTAACCGCTTGAAATATTTGATTTTATATAATTGGACTCCCTCTTACACTTAATTGTTTCTATCCTGCTATATTACTAACTATGATAAAGAAAAAAAAATATACGTGAAATCTGAGTTACAATTAAAGGTTAACACTCGAGTTTTTGAAAAACGAGTAGTGTACTCGTGTTCCGGGAACCGGGGTGTTACATGCAAGGGCTAAAAAGCCTAAGGACTCGAAAGAAGTTAAGAATGATGGACTTAGCGACATCCACATGAGATGGAAACGGAATCTCAAAACAAGTCGATTACGTCATTCCCCTAACGGTTGATTGCACCAAAACCTCTAGCTAACTCCTAGGATATTCTAGATGTGCTTAAGCAAGTGAAGGTCAATATTCCTCTACTGGATGTCATTGAACAAATCCCTTCATATGCCAAATTTTTGAAAGATTTAATGTAACGCCCTGAATTTCAGAGGCCGAGTAGGAACTTGGCTCCCGAATTCCTGAGTGCTACGTGTGCCCTAATGGGCTTCAAATTTCATTTACATTTGGATTATCTCATAAGCCATGGGGAGTTTAGCGAACCATGAAGCATAAATCATAAAACAGTAACAAGTGCTGCTAAATATGTAGAATATCCAAAAATGCAATCCCAAGAAAATCCTAGACAGGGACTAGTCCCACCCATATAAGTGTCTCAAAATGACTAGGGCCTTGGACCATACTTGTGATCGTCCATATATAAGCTAGAAGGAGCCGCCGAAGGTCTGATAATACGCCCGCTCCTCCTCATCGTCCATGCTGGCATCCTCCAGAGCATCCAGCTCAGTCATCCCTACATCTATGACAGGTTCTAATTGGTGTTTTGAAACATCATCCCAGAGTGGGAGTGAGTGATCAACTCAGTGGTACCATTAACAATAAGTTACACAGGAACAAATTTAGTGAAAGGCATACATTCATAGAATCCTAAATACTCTGGTTAATGCAAATGCATGATTCAATGATATGATGCATGCTCTCGCCACAACACTCCCTCGAGCAACAACATCTAACGATCGTGAATGACCAACACTCCCACAATACAACCACAATTATCAAATCGCCAAAGTAACCAATGCAATGTAATGTGAATGTTAGCCAAGCTGATTAATTATGTCCATTTATCCAGCAATTTGGGAAAACTGAGATACCCCGACAGATCAATGCCCTAATCCGATCGCGTGGCTCTGGCGACCATGGTCGTATGGCTCTCGCAATCCTTGGCCTGTATGGGTTCGTTACTCCCATAATTGCAATCATACAAAGGCATTTAAGACAATTAAAGTCTTGCTTGCAGTCACTACGGGGAGGCTCGTCACACCAGCATAGGCCAATAGCTCGAGCATTAGTGTCACATACTACCATCCCTGGCTCACGAGTTTAGTTGCACACTGGTCACTACGGGGAGGCTTATCAACCCAGAGTAGGCTATTAGCTCGGGCATAGTATCACATACCACCATCCCCGACTCATGAGTCTTGTGGGCTGCAATTAATGATTGTCAGTGGGCGCAAATAGGTACAGGGTGCCTCAGGTTCCAGTAGGCGTGTACAAACATGGTTAACATACAAGGATGACCAACAAGTGAGCCAATTAGTCCCCCACGAGACAAACCAATGGCGGTACGGCCTGAAAGCAATGTCTCGCATAGTCCAACTACAGCCGATAACTCGTAGTTTGGCTAGTCGGGCCAAACTTGCCCGTGCGCTGAAAGAACAAAATGGTTGCCCAAGAAAATGCTTGTTGGCTGGCCGATCCGAAAAGGACGCAATATGTACAAACAAGACCAACAAGTAGAAGCCGATCTACTCTTAGTTGTGAGGGGAATTAGGCGAGTGTAATTATAGTCCACATCCGCAATTAGGGTACAAGACATTGTTGTGCATAACTTGGGGAATTCCTAGTTATACACGTATGTGGGTCTAAGTTTCGAAGGATCGCGGTGTGGGAATGAATACCGCAGCTAGCTATAGGAAGAATTCATCCTATGTGGTGGGGTGTGTGTTCACAACCCAAGTATAGGGTTGTGATGTAGTAATAATCTCAGTAAAACTATCCACAGGGACTGAACCTTGTACGTAATCTGAAAGTAACTATAACTAGAACTAGAAGAAGATGAAATCTAAATCAAGTGAATTTGAGGGAATAATGGTGAAATATTAATCTAAAACTTGTAAATTCAAAGGTAGGAAACTAGGGTATCAAGGATCCACTTGTAGAGATCAGGGAGATCTACGCTTGATTCATGAACTCAACTGGACTTCGAGTCCCATCTTCATCCAGTTGGAAGATATATCACTAAAACCGACTCTGAACTTCCTTTGATCTAGCTTTTAGGAGATGAGAGGTATGAGAATTAGAGTTGATTCCATCACAAAACCATGCCCATGAGACAAAGTAAACAACAGAATTAAACCAATCCACAACCAATCTGACAGATGTATGAATGTTAGGAAGGATTCCATCATCCAACCATGTCAAAGGGTCAATGGTGAACAACAGGGCTTCCTATCTTCCCAATCAAAATAAGGGAAAGGAAATACTCAAAGCCATCACAGATCTATTGTAATTTAAGTCAAAATAAATCATTAAAAACTAAAGGCATTCCTTATAATCAAAATCAGTTCATAACATGAATCAAAGACCGTAGAATACTACCCATTACACTACAAGCTTCACCTCTTAGCCCTAGCTAAGAGGTTTAGCCTGACATGATCATGCTAAAACCCAAAAAAAAAAAAACATCAAAGGAAAAGAAGAAAAGCAAAGATGAAAGAAGGAAGAAGAAAAAACTACCACTTTCTCTTTCTCTCTCTCTTTTCTTTTTCTCTCCCACGTCCCACCATGCTCTCACGTCCGTTTTCCTTCTTTTTATAAAGGCCTGGGGAGGTCGGTTTGCATAGACATTGTCACGCCCCAAACTTGAAAACCGGGCTCACAAAATTTTTTATCACCAAATCCCGTGCCAACAGCCTCCGTAGTACCCCATTCTCGGCTCCCAGCACGCATACGCCGGATTCCGATCCTGGGATCCTACAAGGAGGATTTTCCAACGTACATTTATCTCTAAAAAAGCATAACCATTAGTTTACCCAATTCACAAAGCCAACATCATCATCACATATCCACTAATATAAATATTAAATACAGTGCTGAAAGGAAAATATATATGTCAAAAATCAAAGCTCCAAAAGTCCGCCACATGCTCCAAGTTCAACGCTGTTGCGACCTAACACCACCTACATGCATCTATCGTGCATAAGCTTATAGAAAGCTTAGAGGGTGGTGAAAGTGTGTGCATAAGGTAAGTGTCAAGTATGCAATACAATGTCATAAATTATAGAATATCGGAATAAGCAAAAATACTGACAAGATCATGAATCATACGATATCAGAGTAGGCAGAAATACTAACAAGATCATGAATCATACGATATCAGAGTTAGCGGAAATATACTGGTAAGTCCATGAGTGTCATCAGCCGTACCAAGGCTATGCGATGCAAGGTATGAATGCTAACGACCATATTAATGCAAAAACATAGCAATGCGAAATGCTAAATGCTGCGGATGCAATGTAATATGCGATGCGAATGAAATGACCAGCTGGAGTGAAGTCGGGATGATAGAACATAGTATCACAGGCTATGGGGTCCATCACAAGGGACTTCTATCCAAACCAGTTTCATACCTAAATTTGGATAGCCAGACTTAATGTAGTAGACTCTTGATCTCAGGTTAGTCGCGCGCCCTAACCGAAATCTTTGCCATTACGAAGGTACACAACAATTAGTTGCGCACCACCAGCCCGAGTGGATAGTGAATGAATGAATGAATGAGTATGCAACTCCTACTCAATAAGTCCACGTATCAATACTATACATCTCTAGGATCATCACCGGGGTCTAGTACACTCCAAACTGGCTACCGTCCCGTCCAGCCACGTAGCCCAGCGAGTGAAAAAGACCTCATTACCCGCCTGCCAGTAGTATACCAATGCCTACCCAGCTCATCGATGGCGGACCCATTTGGGAGCTAGTCAAACTCGGCCTAGCTTACAGCCCCCTCACTCGGGCAAATAAGGCCATACCCCCTCCCAACCGACTACGACACAGTGGGAGACACGGCCTACTAATATTGGGCACTTGGACGCTCATGTATCCACTCGGTCTAGACGTTGGGGCGTCTGGCCATGGAGGTTTAGGGACTTTTACCCACGGACATCCAAAGTGCTCAGATGTTCGAACCAAACATTTCTGGTGTCCCATCTAGCCATCCACGATATGCCTGTGGGGGCTACGGCCCTGATATCGGTAAGGCGTAGAGTAATCACAACACAAAATGTAAGATGCATGAGTCATACAATCCAGTCATGCATTAATCCTGCACATACCGTGCGCTCATGTGAGACAATCTCCGCCTATCAAGGAGTGTCAAAATAACCTGCCCAATGACATATGCAATGGTCAACCACATCTCATAATAAACATGCAGATGATGCGTATGGGTATGTACATGAATCAGCCTTGATAATCAGAATCGGCCTCGATAATCGGAATCGGCCTCGACAATCGAAATCGGCCTCGATAATCGGAATCGACCTCGACAATCGAAATCGGTCTCGACAATCAGAATCGCCCTCGACAATCGGAATTGGCCTCAATAATCAGAATCATCCTCGATAATCGGAATCAGCCTTGATAATCGGCCTCGATAATCTAAATCGACCTCGATAATCAGAATCGGCTTCGACAATCGAAATCGTTAATCGGCCTAACAAAGGGCCTAGGGGAAGGTCACAATGTGGACATTTAACCATCATCACCCATCAATGTAGACATTTAACCATCATTGCTCCCAAGGAATGGCCCACATAGAGCCAAACGTATAGTGGGCCCATGGCCTCACACAATGGCCCAATATTCATCACCATGGGTCTCACTCAAGGGCCTAATACACATCATGATGGGCCTCACTCATGGGCTACATATGCATCACATTGGGCCTCAAATACGGGCCGCACATACATCATAATGCTCAGCACATGGGTCATAATTACATCACATCGGGCCTCACTCGTGGGTCGCACATACATATCAATGGGCCTTGGCACATGGGTCATAAATACATCATATTGGGCCTCATATACAACAAGTGTGCCGCATCAACGGGCCGCACCAATGGGCCTCATATACATCAAATGGGCCACATCAATGGGCCGTACCAATGGGCCTCATATACATCAAATGGGTTGCGCCAATGGGCCTCATATATATCAAGTGGGCCGCATCAATGGGTCACACCAATGGGCCTCATATACATCAAGTGGGCCGCATCAATGGGTCGCGCCAATAGGCCTCATATATATCAAGTGGGCCACATCAATGGGCCACACCAATGGGCCTCATATACATCAAATGGGTCGCATCAATGGGCTATGGGCCTCATATACATCAAATGGACCACATCAATGGGCTGCACCAATGGCCCTCATATACATCAAGTGGGCCGCATCAATGGGCCGCAACAATGGCCCTCATATACATTAAGTGGGCCGCATCAATGGGCCGCACCAATGGGCCTCATATACATTAAGTGGGCCGCATCAATGGGCCACGCCAATGGGCCTCATATATATCAAGTGGTGCGTATCAATGGGCCACACCAATGGGCCTCATATATATCAAGTGGGCCGCATTAATGGGCCACACCAATGGGCCTCATATACATCAAGGTGGGCCACATCAATGGGTCACACCAATGGGCCTCATATACATCAAGGTGGGCCTTAACAGATGGGTCACAAATACATCAAGGTGGCCTCATGGATGGGCCATAAATACATCAAGTCGGGCCCAACGTTCTAGGTGAACTATCTATACCATTAATCTATTTTTATAAATCATTTCAGAACATTACCCAAGGAATGAATCATATCGGAAGATCACCTGGACCATACCACAATAGTGGTGGTGATAATGTTTTCCGCCGTTTAAAATTCCCAGGGCCCACCATAACGTTTATTTTCTATCCAATCTGTTCATAAGGTCACAAAGGCCTGAATTAAGAGGAAAGACAAATTTCATATTAATCCAGAACTGCTGGGATCCCAAACAATTCTAATGGTAGACGGTCAATCCTTCACTGATTTTGCGGTGTGGTCCATCTGATAGATAGATCTGTCTTATATTTAGTCTCAAGCCTTAAGACGAGCACGCTCAACAATTGGACGGTTTAGATCTAACACACAACTCATGATTAGACCACACTTTCTAACGTCACTAAACAGCAGTATAGAGCTGGCGGGTGAACTATTTGGATTTAACCATACATCATGTGGGACCCACAGATCTTGTTGACATCAGTCTAGCAGCTATCTACTGTTGGATAGATGGTATTGATCATGTGGGCCATCTATAGATGGTTGAACGTTATGGATACAACACACGCATCATGTGGGGTCCACGTTCCTAGACGGTGGTGACCCCACACGTGCAGAGTGGGTCCCACTGTCCCAGGGACGGACGGCGTGGATTTTATCATACATCACGGTTTATTTATTATTATTATTTTATTTATTTTTTATAAATGATGCAGCGTCCAGGCCTGCCAACTTAGACCGGGGCCCACCTAGAAATGATCTTGGAACAATGGATGGACGGTGTGGCTACAACACACACGTCAAGGTGGGGTCCACGTTAGTGTGGCCCACCAGTTCCGGATCAATTGATATTTGTGTTTTTATTGTTTTCCCGCCATCCAAACAGTCCAACCGGACTGACTGTCCAGCAGGGTGGGCAACAAGGCCATCCCACCTGCTGGACGATGTGGATCATCCAATCAGGCCTAAATCAAGGCGGTCCACAATCTGAAGAGAGAGAGAGAGAGAGAGAGAGAGAGAGAGATAGAACGATGATGATGGGAGGAGCTCCGCCACTATGAGCTCCTCCATGATATAATGCATATATCAAGATGGATCCCACTACAAGTGGGCCCTCAAATCATCAAATCCAAACAAAAACATATAAATCTAATCCTATGAAAGCACTCACCTTTAATCTCATCTTCCTTCTTGTAACGCCCTGAAAATCTGGGGTCGAGCATAACTCAACTCCCAAGTTCCAACGCATCACTTATGCAACATAAATGTTTATGATTGAATGTTGTCTGTGTTAGTGCAATAAACATGAGTGAGATTATACCAAAATAGTAATTCATACTCCAGATCAAGTTATAAAACGCAAGCGGAAGACTAAAAGAAGTATATAGATGTATATAAAACAAACAATCTCGATCTGTCTCCGAAGTATGAATACATCTCTAAGTCACCATATACATGTATTTGTTTTAGAATCTAAATTACTAAAAGTACAACTAGAATCATATGCCCTGAAATCCCCGTTGATCCGGGCAATCTAAGCGAAGCCGTCAGAAAACTGCATGTACGAGAACTCGTCTTGGTCCTCGTAGTAGTCCGGCTCCGTCTCCTGAATCATCTCACCATCTGCACTTAAGACAGAGTCTGGTTGGTGTGTACAACACCGTCCCGTAACGTGGGAGTGAGTGATCAACTCAGTGGAACAATAAAGCATAGGTTAACATGTTATCAATTCAGTCAAGCAGTATTGATAAAGCAGTACAGTCAAACATTGTAATTAATGCAAAGATGAAATGACATGATGTATGCCCTCGCCAACACACTCCCTCATGCGACATCATCTTACGTCCGCGGCATGCTTTCTTCCCTCAGTGCTCCACATCTTCCAGGCACATGCAATGCGATGATGAGCATGATTACCGAGTTGTTATTAGTCCTTTTTCAATCAGCAGGATTAGGAAACTAAGGTACCTCTCTTGTATCATTCCCAAATAATGATCCATTCTAGGGTCGTCAGTCCTAGATAATCTCATACGATGGTGCGGTTCTAGGTCGCTGCAAGGGTTGTCAGGGCTGTTACACGCAATCGTTACACCACTCCCCCATCACCTTATCAATACAAGCCTAGTTTGTACTCTGATTTCTACGGAGAGGCTCGTCGTCTCTACGCAAGTTCAGAGTAAGCTCGCGGTCACTCCACTAACGCCCTACCAACTGGCAGTCTATTTTCGAAGCCCGACCGGTCCACTTATTGACAATGGGACCTGAATGCAACCTGACTGGGGACCACAGCCAGGCTGCGCCAGTGTAGGCCAACAGCTCGAATATAGTGTCCCATACCACCATAATCGGCTCACAAGTCTGGTTGCTCAATGGTCACTACGGGGAGGCTCGAGCTGACGCACTCGCAACACCACGAAATCCCAACGTAGGGTGACAGCTCGACCATGGTATCCCATACTACCATGCCCAACTCATGAGTCTTAGCGGATCAAGGTACCAAGGTTAACGGGGTTACACTAGTAAGTTCGGTACCTTAGGTTTAAGCAAAGGCGTCCAAACATGGTAAACATACATAGGGCGGATCGGGTTACTTGACGAGCTCAACTAGCTCGAGCGCACAATCAATTGAATGACATGAAGTGCATGACACTTCGCGTGGTCTAACCACTGCCGCCAACCGAAGTACGACTCGGGTTCGTCAAACACATCCTACATGGTGAATGAGTCTCAACCACGAATTTCATTCTGTTACCGATCGCCTGGACTAACTCATAGCCCCAGACTCAGTCCATTTCATCAAGTAATCATGTGAGTTAATCAAAACAATAATGCATTTCATAAGTCAAGAATTTACAATCACCTAAGCATATTATGAAATACAACACGAACATGATATTGCACACAGTCATTCCATAAGTAAAACAAGCCACACATTAAAGCGTACATATAGGAAATCATTCACACTATTAAGGTAACCGAGATTTGTATCTCGATCCTCATACAAGGTGTACTAGGTGATTGCTAGCACATTCAGACATGTTCACAAACACATAGACTACATACCTCATCATACATGACGTATGATGATTTCATGTAAGCTAGACCAAATCCTTCCACTAGGGAGTTGCCCCGTATATCACGCACCTATACTCAAGACGGATAATCATGTCATGCATGAATCCATCTTCCATATTCATTTAGTCATTTTCACAAACACTTGGGCTACACACTTAAGCATATTTATGAAATATTGGCCGTGAGATAATTTTGGGCATGACCTTTCACTAAGGAGTTGTGATACATGTAACAAGCATATAAACATGACAAATAATCATGTTAAGCACAAATCCAAATTTCATACATATCCCGACATTTCAACATATACATAGAATACACTATATACAACATAGTTCATATATAGTCGTATGACAAAACAGACGACACTATTTGCATGTGAAATAGCACCCATAACATGAATAAATCATTAGCCATCATTGAAAGCCTTGAAAACCATAACCTATACGTCTAAAGTCCGTACCTTACGCCGTAGAAGCGTAATAAACTTGATAGAGTTGCTAAGCTTTCGTATACGGCAACTAGGCCACCTAGAGAATGAAATAGATTAGCTATTTCATCATTTGCAAAGTTCACAACCCTAGATCAGATTAGGGTTAGGGTTTCTTACCTAGAAACGAAGTTGAAAACACCGGGAAAGTGATTAGAAGAAGGTGGTTAAGCTAGTGTAGCGGCAGGGTAACATGGCAGGAAGAGTCCTCCCACAACTCTCACACTTTCTCTCTTTTCTCTCTCTCTCCTAAGGTTTTCTCAAATTCGTATGGGCTGGATATGAGAGAGTTTAAGGTCCTTATATAGGCTACAACATAACCAAAATAGACATAAGGTCAAGGTATACTTAGGTTATAACCAAAGCGGTCCTGTTCCGTCTCAACTGAGCACTTCTAGCGGCCCCGTTTCAGTGTATGGTCAGACTTAAGTTCACTAACATTGGATCTAGGTATGGTTAAGTTTTCGTTCCAATCGGGTTTCCAAATCATAAATGGCGGACCAATTTCAGTTCAACGGTCAGCAGATCTCGATCGGAGATTTCAAGTACATGGATATGTTTGGGCAAATATCCCTGATCCGAGGGTGTAATCTGGCCTGATTCTGACGGTCTGGTTACCTACAACTGATCCGCAAGCGACATGTTCCAGATTACTTAAATCATATGTCATGCCCCAGACTCGGTAACCGGACTCACAAGGAACCCGATGGCCGGTTCTGGCCACAACAGCCTCCGTAGTACCCCATTCTCGGCTCATGAGGCAGATTCCGATCCTGAGATCCTACAAGAAGGATTTTCATAACAGTATAATCATTACCAATACGAGCATACCCAAGATCACAACAAGTAAATCTGAAAATAACAAAGGCACACATTTCAAAATCCACTAAGAATTTAAACTTTTACAAGCTTACATAAAGTCCAAAATGACATACATAAGATAATAGAAGAAAGAAAGGGAGTCTGCAACACTTGATCCTCAAGCTCAGCTCTAACCCAAACTCTACCACTGCGACGCCTGCCTAGGATCTCCTGCACACATCAATCGTGCATAAGCTTATACAAAGCTTAGAGAGTGGTGAAAGTGTGTGACAATAGTGCTCAGAAGAAGATAGAGATTGCAGAAGGGAGTCATGATCAATACCAATACCACTAGCCTTACCAAGGCTATCATGAATGCAAGAAACTATACCAAGGCAGTACGATAATGCAGGTAGCCATAGCAAAGCTATATAGTGCAATGAGTACTGTAATACAATGGGTACTGTAATGCGATGGGTACTGTAATGCAATGAGTACTGTAATGCGATGAGTACTGTAATGCAATGAGTACTGTAATGCGATGAGTACTGTAATGCGATGAGTACTATAATACATTATGAGGCTTACACAGCCGATGCAAATGTAATGCGAATAATGTCAGTGCTCATATCCAATCCACATATCAAGTACATTTCCATCATAAGGAAATCACCGGGGTCCAATACACTGTTGAATGACTGCCGCTCTACAGACCCCGCACAGTCAAACGAGCGTAAGAGACCTCACTACCCTGCCTGCAGATAACCAATCACCAGCAAGGCCGGAAGGTAGCAGACCCATTCACGAGCTGGTCAGACTCAGCCTAGCAATGCCCCCTTACATCAGGCGAGTAAGGCCACACCCCTATCCAACTGACTACACGACAGTGGGAGTCGCGGCCTAATGGTATAAGGCCCTCGTGCGCTCATATATTTCACTCGGTCACGGCGTTGGAGCAAATCCTTGGTACCAAGGAAGTTTTGGAAATTTCACCCATGGGCATCCTATGCACCCGGTATGCTCAAGTAATATTTTCGGTGTCCAAACATGGTCATCCACGATGTATCTATGGAGGCTACAGCCCGGATGAAGTAAGGGCGATAATGATCATATGCTATGAAATGCCAGATACATAAATCACACAATCAACCATGCATCGATTTCAAGCATCCAACGTGCTCAAGAGGGGATACTACGTCCCTCGGGGAAGGTATCATGCAATGCCCAACAGTACAATCATAACCACACACACACAGTGTTATTCAAGCATAAAATGATGCACATGAGCCATGAAGATGAATTTAATCACATTATATGGCGATATACAATGTATATAACATTCCTCCTATCAAAGAAGGAACCACGAATAGGTACTTAGACAATATCCCTAAGGAATCCAACTTCTAGTGGGGGCCCATTTACCTGGGGTAGCCCACGAGACTAAGCATACAAGTACGTGTCTAAGTAATACAGAAGCGAGTCTAACAAGAGTTTAAGATGAGCATCTAATCACATTTAGATACAATCGGGCCTAGAGGGGTCCATAATGGGGATATTTAACCACCATTCCCCAAGAGGCATCTCAACCACGAACTATATGGATACAAGGCCCAAGGCCTACATTCAAGATAAGAACACAGGTAACCACATACATATATCCCTCATAATAGGCCATAAGAAAAGGATATAATACCACCTTTAACAACATGGGCCCCAAGAGGGAAATTAAGGCCCAAGGCTCAATTCCCAATGGCCATAGAATCCATGCATTAAGTTGGACTTGGTGGGCAGCCCGCGTACACAATATACGGCCCAAAAAAATAACAAGTTTAAGTTTGGATGAAATGGGCCCCGCTACATCAGCCCAATAACTAGCAATTTAAGGGAGCAACTAAGGGCCCAATACTATCCTTATCTCAGCCCACAAGTCCATCAAAATGGTGAAAGTCGGCCCAATGTATGGTTGGGTCAAGCTAGGACGTCCCAACCCACTCTGGGCCTAAGGGATGTCCCAAAAATCTGATCTAAGATGGGGTCCTCATGTGATCACTAAAGGATACCCAAAAGAATGCACTAATTAAGCCCAAAGATTATAAGAAAACATAAGCATGTAACACATACACAAGTTCTCAATATGGTGGGTCCCATGTCCAATAAAGTTTCAACCATAACGATGTACATTTAAGGACCCTTGATAAACGTTCGGCCCACTCTGCTTCCTGGGCTTGCGAAAGCCCAGAAATTAGTCAAATAAGTGCGAATGATCTCATGAAGGCCAACAATATTCATAGGGGGCCTCACCAGATGGAGGGTGTGTATACATCAAGAAAAGATCAAGTGGGCCTGCTACTGGATTGTGAATTCAGCAGCAACCCAAAGCAGAGAGTGACTCCATGATCGGGCGATCCAAGTCTTGGACGGCCGGGACCAAACTTACGTTAAGCTAGGTTCCAATACATTCACATTGATCCTTAAACAAATAGCCTAGGGTCTATGGTGGGCCTTTAACCACCCATAGAGAAACCTATGGGCCTACCTTAGGATCACCCAGGAGGACATCTAACCTCAACTAGTTTCCAAGAGGTAGCCCGCCACTACTCATATTATGTAAGGTCTAAAGCCCAAGCAATACATGGCCTAATGGGCCATACACCAAGCCCAACTCATAGGCCATATAGTGGGCCCTCAAGTAAGGTTTGAGCCCAACCACAAAGGCTATAATTCCACATATTATGGTGGGCTTCATGGGCAGCCCAGTAATTCATTTACATGGGCAAGTTTCACATTTAACACAAGTGAGTTGGGCCTCACTTTTGGCCCAAGTACAGGGTCAGTTTAGTGGGCAGCCAAGGGCCCAACTTCTTGTGTATTATTGCCCCTAAGCCCATCACAATAGATGGGAGAGTATAGGCCCGAGATCAATGGGCCTATCTAAAAGAACTGAGTCCACAAGGCCTACTTGCTAACACAAACATGCATATACTATATCACATAATGGGCCCTAAAGAAATGACCCAAAATAAAAGTCATCCAATTCATACAATATGGTGGACTTGAGGGCAACCCATAAGTCCAAGAATACACATGGGCAAGGCCTATACCAACAGGGTGGGCCTTGCCACATCAGCCCAAAGACTTAGCAAGGCCCTCCACAATATACATTAATATGGGCCTTGCAAGTTAGCCCACAATTAAACACTTCATGAGGGCATCAAGGCCCATTAATACACATGATCAGCTTATAGACAGCCCATTGGGCCCATAAATCAATAAGGTCAGCCCTTGCACAATCTTGGGCTCAAGAAAGAAATTTCCAGCCCATTGAGCCTATAAAACTATCAAAAATTTTGGTTAAGGCTAGCCCATAAAACCACCACAAAGGTGGGCCTCAAGGGGCACTAATTAAGGCCAAAATGTCCAAGGAAGGAGGGCAAAGAGTGTCTGCAACACTCCCTTAAATCTGGTGGGCCGCCACAGCTCGAAGAGATCAACTATGCAACAAATTTGGGCCCTTGTAAGAATTTCAGCCCACCCACTTCCTAGGCCTGCTGGAGTCCAAAAATTTATTTAATTTAAATGGGTTACTGACCCATGGTGACCCACACATATCATAGTGGGTCCCACCAGATAAGAAGAGGGGATATACAACACTTACTTCAAGTGGGCCATGCCATTAGAATGCAGGCCCAGCAACCCAAGGTAGGGGCATCCCATGGTGGTTAGTCAAATGGGCTTGGGTATTTGGCCCAAAACTGACCCAATTTACAGGCCATACCACGGTCAGTCCAGGGGCCTGATGGCCCTGAAAATTTACAGGATGGTCCTTCCATAGGTGAATCATAATCTCACAAAATATCATAATTTTTGGACATCTAGAAATATTTTAATTAATTTGTATAAAACAATCTGTCCAGAAAATCGGACTGGCCTGGACGTCCCAACGTGGTGGGCCAGTCCGGACCTTACTACGGTGTACACAGGGGTCCATTTGCCCTGAAATTTTGTAGGTGGGTCCCACCATGAGTGGAACACCTCCCTGTAAATTTTCATAATTTTTGGATACTCACAAGTGTTTTAATAAATTCAGAAGTTACAATATATCCAGGGTAGAATGTTGCTGGAACAGTGCAAAAAATCTAGACTGTCCACCTCACTTGGACCACACCTTTGGGACCCCAATGAAGGTCGGATGGGGCTGAAATTTGGTATGGTTGTAGGTGGATCATAAGGCTACAAGAATCGCATATTATTTTCTTTCAGTATTCCCACCAAAGATCCAGAAATCAGGCCCCAAGGTGGCCCAAAAATCTGTCCAGGCAGATTTGGACAGCAACGTATGTAGCAGAAATCTGGTTGATCACCCATGTTGGCTCACTCTTTTGGAGGTCCAAAAACGGTCAGTTGGGGCTGAAATTTGGTAGACTTTTAGGTGGGATATGCACCTTTCAGAATCATATATTAGATGGTATAAATCTCCCCACCAAGTGGCCAAAATTCGGGCCCCAAGATGGCCCAAAAATCTGTCCAGAAAGTTCTGGACAGCAACATACGACTGATAAAAATAAATTGTAAACATTATTTAAATGGGGATTTAACCCCAGAAAATCATGGTGTGGTCCACCCAAGTGGGCCCCACAAACATCCCATCCATCTCACTATCCAAAACATCCTTGCATGCACCCCTTTTTGGTGCATTTAGGGGCCACACGTCCAAGGGATGGACTGTCCAAAAACGTCCTTCCACTTGGAACGGTTTGGATCTTGTTGGTCCAAAAGGTGGGTCACACACTCATGTTCAGAGACTTATTAACAAAAAAAAGAAGGAGATCGGCCACAAGGGAAGGGTCTCCGCCTCATTGAGGCCCTTCCCCTCATCACACAAGTAACTCTATCCACTATCACATGATACATACATAATCTATAAGATCAAAGGCTATTAACTTGGGATCTATGGTGGAGATCCATCCTCCACCAAGGATCAAGGGTCTAGATGACCCAAGGATCCCTGATCTAAGGAAGGAAAGAGCATGAAGGGATCCATGGAGGATGCTCCCTTGCATGCACATGCATGCAATGTAGGATAAGCTACAAGCCATATCCATGGAGTCTTGGGGCCACCATTATCACCTGATGGGTCCCACAAGCTCCATCAATGGAAGAGGAATGAAGAATAAGAAGGGATGAAAGAAAATCTGAAATTAGACATAAAAGAACACCCACCTCAAAGATGACCACCAAACTTCCACACTAAGGTCCTTTAGCACCAAGGGAGATGGATCAATGGTGGAGATGGAGTTTCAAGGGTTAGATGGTGGGGGATTAAGAATGAGGGTGGCTGGAGAAAATAGGGGATTTGCTGGATTTTTGCAAATGGGAGAAGAAATGAGGGAATGAGAAGAGAGAGAGAGAGAGAGAGAGAGAGAGAGAGAGAGTTGTAGGGAGGCAATCATGGGCTCTCTCTCCTTGGTTAGAGAAACCATAATGGCCTATGGTGACAATAACAAAGTGCTATGCTTAGAAGGTCTCTTGGTGGTGTTTGTGGTTAGTGGTGTTAGTTATGGATCTATATGTAGTGTGTGAGTAGTGTACCTTGGAACTTGTGCCAAGGGAGGTGGTGGTCCACACATATTCCACCAAAAGTGGGCCACATGATTAACAGCCATATAATGAAATGTACACAACTTTTGATCCATAGGTCGGATGGACACACAAGATACGTCATTGGAACTGCAACGACGATGCGAACATGATAGCATAAGTCTCAGGTGAATCCGAGTCGGGTCAACGTGAACGGACTCAAGGTTGACTGCAAACATAACCCAAGGGTCGCGGGTCGCCGGGATTCGACCGGTAGGACCACGGGACCAAAATGAACGGAATGCATACTCACACCACACATACACACATGCGAACTCGGGTCGGGTCTCACATCATATTTAATTTTTAAAGAAAAACTCATTTTCTCACTCTCTTCGCTCTGGGTTCACGGTGAACACTTCTGGACATAGTTAGGACTTGATTTCCGGGGTAGTAGTCAAGTCCAACTAGACGGTCATCTCGATGTAGTTTCGGGATAATCGGACTTTCGACGTGCGGTCCAAATCCAATATGAAGTTTTGAGGTGCTCCCGAGAGCAAACGGTAAGAGAAATTGATCCTAGATGTTAGGGTAACCTAGCGTCAATGATTCTGCAAGTTTTGGGTCTTGCAGGTCGTATTTAAAGTGATTAGTGCGGATTTCGTATGAACCCTAGTTTAACACTAGCTTAACCTCGTCCAATTTCTAAAGGAATTGATCCTAAGTGATTTCTGTTCGAGATGGTACTCGAGTCTTTGTGCGGGATTTGCCGAGTAGTAATACTCACCAAAACTTTAAGATTTATGTCTAATATGGAAGCACTTAGACAAGTTAAAAGGATGAGATAGTGAAAGGTGAGATTTGTGAAGGAAAGGTGAGGTTTTCAAGAAAATGGTTTGAAGAAGGGATTTGAGACCTTTGAATTTAGTGTTTGAGTAGTTAATCAGGTGTCAGGATTAACCCATCGCCTAAGGACGTCTAACTCCAGGTTGGGAAAAATCTGGGACGTTACACTTCTTCCGCCTATAGTCTCTAGAGCTCCAAGGGAACGATTTCAACGGTCGAGATGATCTTTGAATGATGGAGATGGGAGGTAGGAAGGTGGGCCACACTAGCTTCTCTCATGGAAGCTTGGACGTTGGGTTGCTTGGAGAATGAGAGAGAGAGATGAGAGAGAGAGAGAGATGGGTGAGTGATGGGTGTGAGTGATGGGTGTACTTGGTTGTAAGAAAAAGTTGACTTTGGGGAGGGTGGTTGTACTTGGGGATGGGTGTTGTACTTTGACTAGTGATGTGATTGATGGGATTGATTTGATTAGAGATTCTCTTGCGCGCCATTTTCCTCAAAATAAACACGGGCCCACAACTCCTAGCCATGGTACCGCTTCAATGCGCGAGACGCGGTGTTGGAACAGCGGCGATGGCGTAGTCACTAGGGTACAAGTTTCAAATCGAGTCGACATAGATATACAGGATGCGACTTAGGGTAACGCGCAAACGTCGATTATAGGTCGCGGGTTGCCGGAATTTGACAGGGAAGACTGAGGAGTCTACAAAACTGTACGGTTTAGGGTACGGGTCTTACAAATAGAGTCAGTGTAGAACGTGCGTGCGCGATAACAGCGAAAGAACCGTGTTTAACCTACTTTTTGACATTGATAACTGATCCATTAATGGGATCTGAGTCGTCCAGACTCCTTGAGCTTGGTCGGTCCCACCTTGGGAGAGTTTTGGATGGTCCGGATCATAGATCTGACCGTCTCCTCTATTGCAGAACTGGCCCACAGAGGTCAGTTTTCACAGACGTGAGCGAACGGCAGAATTTTTGTTGCACTGGTGCTTGGTGGGGCTCATGATTGGAATCTAAAGAGAAATCCATTCCGTCCATTGGATGCGGCTCAAGATTCTGGTCAGAAATGGATATTTTTGGTCATCCATTGATGAAGCCCACTAGATCTTCTACTCTGTCATCCATCTTACGTTTGAATGCAATCTGTCTATGTGTGCATGCATAGGACCATGAGGAAACCTTAGCGAGGGTCATGGACACCTTCTGGACTGAATGGACGGTCCTGATCATTTGTGTGATGGACAGTGTGGGCCCACTACTCGTCCCAGCGTCCATACCTTGTGGATGCTAGATTTCTTTCTAAATCTGTTGGGTCAAAGTTGATTTGATCCGACTTGAGTTTCAGTACGTGGCTGGTGCATGCACACTATGCACATGTACGCCTTCAAGTGGAATCCCCTGTGATGCGTATGAGAGATTCAGTCCATCCATCCCTTTTCTCATCTCTTTTAAGCGGTTGGAACCAAAATTGAGGCAAATCCAGATATCATGTGGGCCCTAAATCAGAGATTTGTGGGCTGATCTGTCTGTTGGCCCACTTTCCCAAGGATCCAATGGCTGAAATTTGACGTGTACGGTTAATTTATGGTCCTCATGCCAGATATAAAGTTTTGAGCCAAACAGATGGTGGGAACCCTGTGATCTCGCATTCTAGATGATTTTCGGGCCCATTTAACGTGAGTGGCCTAATTTTCTTGGATCTCTGGCATGTAAATTCTTTGATCTTGGTCCCCTGGAGTCTGTCCCCTATCTTGGTGATTTATAAGCATTTAATCCATGCTTTTAATACCCTTTTTCAGTCCAGGCTTCTAAATACACCTTGCATCACAAACACAATTAAAATAGGGCGTTAATCAGTATCATGTTCACAAAATCAAGTAATGATTGGGGTCTAATATGCAATATTTGACCCTTAACATAACCCCCAATCAGCATTTTGCTAGTCCTGAGCAAATTATGCGAAAAATAGTTTAAGAAGTACGAGACCATTCCTATAAACTTGAGTGAATTTTGAAAAAGAATCAAGATACGAGAATTCTAAGATTTATGAATGTTAAGCATTATTTTCTCCTGGAATCAAGTACAGAGTAAACTTCATAATCAAGTTCAAAGTATTAATCTGTCAATTAGAACAATTCTAAACATTGAGTTCCATGGGTGTATAGTGTAATCTCAGCTTATCAACATTAAGATTCACTTTTCTATGTCATGATATCATTGGTAACCAACAAGAGCATTCATGACAACCAAAACCAAAACTTGCCTTACAGATCATCTTTTTCATCAGCGGCTTTCATGTTCTGTTCACTTTGGGGAATCGAACGTTTAACTATAGGGAGCAAACCTATGGTGAAGATCATTCGCCCAACCCTTTCCATAGGCAATTGTTGTTTAGCTCAGTATTTATTTCTTTTTCTTTTTCTTCAATTCTTCTTTTTTTCCTTTTTTTATTTATTGAGCATGATGGGCAAATTTCACAAGTTGGTTTCTTTCATGCTTAGTGATTACCAAGTTAATCCTTCATCAAACTGAAACCTTAATGTATAAGCGAGATGTGACATGTGAAATCATGACTCAATCAATGTTTACGACTTCTAATCTTGGATTAATAATACGAACCTAATGAGAAATCTAACAGATAACTAAAACCAAGAGTGTAAATCGCCAACATTCCATATCTTATAATTCTCAAATCACGACTATCTTTCAAAATTACATCGCGTTCACAAGAAATTCCCGAAAAATGTTAACATTTTTCACAAATTTCACAAATTTTGCTCAAGACCGAGAAAATACTGATTATGTAACCTAATCTCCCACCCCAAACCTAAACTCTACATTGTCCTCAATATAAAAGAAATAAGCATGCAATGCACATGAGACAACGAAAGTAAAGGAGAGTGATGGAAAGATAATTCCTGGACGAAGAAATCGAGAAGCTTTTCCAAAGATATCAGCGTGAGAGCTAGTCAGCACAAGAGTGAAACCAACAAAAGCAAACTATCCTAAAACAATGTAGAAAGAAAACTACCTTAATCCTATGAAAGCGGCAAATTCTAATCCTCAACTGTGAAAGCACGGGAAATCTACTCAGTCATGCATTCAGGTTCTTCCTTCGGCCGGTATCTTGAAAATTTTCTCAGAAGGTTTCTTAACAAGATCATCCAGAAGCCCTTTTTATAGTAGGCTTGGATGTCCTGGAGCATGAATGTCCCGAGAAATTGATGGACCTCAGTATAAAGTTTCCTTTTAATCTTTTGAAGTGTCCAAAGTATATACGATTCACCTATGGTAGAAAACATTTCAAAGTTAGTACACCATGATGAATCAAAGACTACAAGAAGATGAAATTCAGAAAAATTCGTGGTAGGTGGTGTAATCTCAACACACGCTAAAGTTTCAATCTTTGGTTCAATTCTCAGCTCCTCCTCTTTTAATGGTAAACATTCAGGATTTGGGGGAGGAGGTACTTTGGAATAAAGGTTATCTCGATCCGAGACAACTACTGAGGTATTGTCTTGCAAGGCATCCACTATTTCTTGTATCATGGGATTGTTTGAATCTGCAAAGTGTGCCAAGCAATCATCCAAAGAGTTGAAACATTCAGTTGAAAGGAGTTCATTCATCTTATCGAGATCTGTGATGATATGCCTAATAACTCCTTTATCTTTCCCGAGAGTAAAAATGAGCATACTCTTTTGTTGTTGTTCAAGGTGGGAAGAAATCACCACCTGATATATCGCATCTTAACCTAAATAGTTATATTTCAAATCAAAGGGCAAAGGTTTTAGGTCAAGCTTCGGTGCTTTGAGGTTAGATGGTAGAGGCATTGCATCGGTTTGGGGCAACTCTTCAAATTGTAGCCTCCACCGGTTAACTTCAAGTACCGGCGCAGTATCAAGAATGACGCTCATCTCTCTAATCATGTCATCATTAAAATCATGGGAGTGGGCCAGGCACATCTCTAGAGGGTCAGAGGATAGGGTCAGAAGTATTTTATCTTCCACGAAAGAGTCAATAATGTTAATGTCGTGGAAATCATCATTATCCTCCAACCGTCTGCCAGTATTAAAAAAGATATTTAACTCCAATGTCATATTCCCGAAAGGCATACTCATGACTCCATTCCTGCAATTGATGATGGCGTTTAAAGTGGCAAGGAATGGGCGACTAAGAATGACGGGAATCTGTGTGCTCATGTTACTAATGGTTACGTATCTAGGACGATAAAACCTACTGGATAGTAGAATCTGTCAGCCTAGACCAACACATCCTCAATTACCCCTCTCGGTACACGAACTGAGCGATCAGCAAGTTGTAATATGGTTAGGTTGGGTTTTAATTCACCCAAACCTAACTGTTTGTACACCGAATAAGGAATCAAATTTACGCTCGCTCCTAAGTCAAGAAGTGCATGCACAATTTGATAGTTCTCGATTACACATGATATGGTTGGGCTACCAAGATCTTTAAATTTCTACGGCACATCTTGTTTTAGGATGACACTCACTTTCTCAGTCAAGAAGATTTTCTTTTGAATATTTTATCATCTTTTGGTCGTACGTAAGTCTTTTAGAAATTTGGCATATGAAGGTATTTGTTTTACGGCATCAAGTAGAGGAATATTGACCTTCACTTATTTCAACACCTCTAGAATATCCTAAGAGTTATAGAGAGGTTTTGGTGTAACCAACCGTTAGGAAAATGGAGCAACTGGCTTATCTTGAAGTTCCGGTTCTAATTCTTGTGGAGCAATGCTAGGTCTATCATTATTATCCTCTTTCGGGTCCTTATGCTTTTCAGCCCTAACCAGAATAGTTTTGTCAATGGTCTTCCCACTCCTAAGAGTGGTGATAGATTTAGCCTGCTCCATTGATCTGAAGAGGTTGGATCACTTATCTCATATTACAATTTGGGATTAGGGAGAGGTTAAGCAGAAAGCATCCCCTTTCCCTCAATCATTATGTGTGACTCTATCCTTTGAATAGATGACGTAAGTGATCCTATTGCTAATATGATATCTTGGTTGAATAGCTCTTGGTCTTGAATGTGTTTTAGAACTGGATCTTCTTGAGGTTTCCCTTGATTTGGAATTTGATTGAAGAAACCTTAAGGGGTAGCAGCTTGTCCATTCCTCCAACTAAAGTTTGGATGATTTCTCTAACTAGGATTATATGTATTAGAGGTGGGTCCATAGAAAGGTCTTTGGTAATTATTTACAGCATTGGATTGCTCAGTCAGTACCTCTTGAAAGGCAAATATATTTAGACAATTTTCAGTTGTGTGATTGTTACAACCACAAATACCGCAAACTTCCTCACCCTTATCCTTCTTTGATTCCATGGCCTCGAATTTCCTTATGAGATTAGCCACTTTAATATTGATATCATTATCCTCTTTCAGAAGGTATACTCCACCCCTTTCCCTTGATTGAGTAGGTCTAGAAGTGGTACTCAATTTTGGGTATGTGTCCCATGATTGTGCATTTTCAACAAGTCTATCCAAGTAATCTCACACATCATCGACATTTTTATTCATAAATTCCCCATTGCACATCGTCTCAACTAATTGGTGCATGGACGATGTCAGTCTATCATAGAAAAGTGTGTAATGCACCACATTTCAAAACCATGTTGTGGGCATGAACTGACAAGATCCTTGAACCTTTCCCAACATTGGAAGAATGTTTCATCCTCCTTTTTGGCAAAGTTCATGATTAATTTTCTAAGGGTGTTCGTTTTGTGATATGAAAAAATTTCTTTATGAAATCCCTTGTCATGTCATTCCATGTGCCAATAAATTGGGGATGTAGTGAATGTAACCACGCCTTAGCTTTCTCTTTCAAAGAAAAGGGAAAGAGTTTCAGCCTGACCGTGTCCTCAGACACGTTAGGAAAGTATAAAGTGGCTATGATTTCATCAAACTCTTTCAAGTGTAGGTACGAATTTTCATATTCAAGCCCATGAAATTTTGGAAGGAGTTAGATCACCCCTGGCTTAATATTCATGTGTCCCATATTTTTTGAAAAAACCATACATGAGGGCATGCTCACCCCTGCCTGTTGTAAATCATCTCGTAAAGTACGAAGCGGGGGTGCTTGATGCACCTCATTCTCATCCTGAATGTCATTCACCCTCGGCTGGGGTAGAAGAGGTTGGTTTGTAGCCATCACTTCAATTAACTCTGAGGATCTCTAATGGTGTCTATTCCTACGATGGATAGTCGACCCCTCAACCAATCCTCCTTCAGTCAAGAGACGTCGAGTGTTATCACGGACCCACTTGGACATGAAACACTCGTAGCCCTCAATTCAAATTCTAAACCTAAACCTAAGAGAACGAAATGAAATAAAAATCTAGAAAGAAAGAGAAAAGGGTTAGAAAGAAGTTACCAAATTCGAAGTTCTTAAGTTAAAAACCTACAAAATAAAACAAACCAATTTAGTTTCTTAAGATAGAAAGTCTAGAAATAGCAAGAGATCTTAAAATAGAAAGTAAACTACTTTCTAAAAAGGAAAAAATTCCTAAAAGAAAAATAGAAAATTTCTAAAACAAATTAGGAAAGTTCTAAACCTAAAATGGAAAGAAAGTTAGTTTCTAAATTTAGAAAGTTTCTAAAAATAAAACCGTAACTCTAAAAAAAGAAAAAAAAATTTGAAAAATTAGAAAGAGATTACCAATTTAGAAGATCTATCTCAGAATCCTACAAAACAGGAAAGTTAGGTTAGTTTCTAAAAATCAAACAAAAAAATCCTAACCTAATAATTAGAAGAAAAAAAAAAACTAAATCTTAACCTAATTCTAAAACTAATTAATCTCAGAAAACGTAACCGTCAATCCCCGGCAACGACGCTAAAAACTTGTTCACACCCCAAGTATAGGGTTGTGATATAGTAATAATCTCGGTAGGACCGAGGTCAAATCCACAGGGACTGAACCTTGTACGTAATCTAAAAGTAACCAGAACTAGAACTAGAAGAAGATGAAATCTAAATCAAGTGAATATGAGGGAATAATGGTGAAATATTAATCTAAAACTTGTAAATTCAAAGGTAGGAAACTAGGGTGTCAAGGATCCACTTGTAGAGATCAGGGAGATCTACGCTTGATTCATGAACTCAACTGGACTTCGAGTCCCATCTTCATCCAGTTGGAAGATATATCACTAAAACCGACTCTGAACTTCATTTGATCTAGCTTTCAAGAGATGAGAGGTATGAGAATTAGAGTTAATTCCATCACAAAATCATGCCCATGAGACAAAGTAAACAACAAAATTAAACTAATCCACAACCAATCTGAAAGATGTATGAATGTTAGGAAGGATTCCATCATCCAACCATGTCCAAGGGGCAATGGTGAACAACAGGACTTCCTATCTTCACAATCAAAATAAGGGAAAGGAAATACTCAAAGCCATCGCAAATCTATTGTAATTTAAGTCACAACAAATCATTAAAAACTAAAGGCTTTCCTTATAATCAAACTATATAATGAAAATCAGTTCATAACATAAATCAAAGACCGTAGAATACTACCCATCACACTACAAGCTTCACCTCTTAGCCCTAGCTAAGAGGTTTAGCCTGATATGATCATGCTAAAACCAAAAAAAAAAAAAAAAACATGAAAGGAAAAGAAGAAAAGCAAAGATGAAGGAAGAAAGAAGGAAAAACAGCTACTTTCTCTTTCTCTCTCTCTCTCTTTTTCTCTCCCATGTCCCACCATGCCTCTCACATCTATTTTCCTTCTTCTTATAGAGGCCTGGGGAGGTCGGTTTGCATAGACAAAGTCGATGCAGAACGTGTGTTCGCGGTAACAGTGGAAGAACCACATTTGGCCTTTTTTTTACATTAATAACTGATCCGTTAATGGGATCTGAGTCGTTCAAACTCCTTGAGCTTGGTCAGTCCCACCTTGGGAGAGTTTTGGACGGTCCGGATCGTAGATCCAACCATCTCCTTGATTGCAGAACTGGCCCATAGAGGTCGATTTTCGCAGACGTGTGCAAATGGCAGATTTTGGTTGTGTTGGTGCATGTTGGGGCTCATGATTGGAATCTAAAGAGAAATCCATTTCGTCCATTGGATGTGGCTCGAGATTCTAGTCAGAAATGGATATTTTTTGTCATCTATTGATGAGGCCCACAGGATCTTTTACTCTGCTGTCCATCTTACATTTGAATGTAATCTGTCTGTGTGTGCATGCATGGGACCATGAGGAACCTTGGCGAGGGTCGTGAACACCTCCTAGACCGAATGAATGGTCCTGATCGTTGGTGTGATGGACAGTGTGGGCCCACTACTCATCCCAGCGTCTGCACTTTGCAGACGCTAGATTTCTTTCTAAATTTGTTAGGTCAAAGTCGGTTTAACCCAACTTGAGTTTCATTGCATGGCTGGCGTATGCACGCCCTGAAGTGGAAACCCCTGTGATGCATGTGAGAGATCCGGTCTGTCCATCCCTTTTCTCATCTCTTTTAAGCGGTTGGAACCAAAATTGAGGCATATCCAGATATCAGGTGGGCCCCAAATAAAAGATTCATGGGTCTGTCCGTTAGCCCAATTCCCCAAGGATCCAATGGCTGAAATTTGACGTGTACGGTTAATTTATGGTCCTCAGGCCAGATATAAAGTTTTGAGCCAAACGGATGGTGGAAATCCTGTGATCTCGCATTCTGAACGATTTTAGGGCCCGTTTAACGTGGGTGGCCTGATTTTCTCAGATCTCTGGCGTGTAAATTCTTCGATCTCGGTCCCCTGGAGTCCGTCGCTTGCCTTAGTGATTTATGAGCGTTAAATCCATGCTTTTAGTACCCTTTTTCAGTCTAGACTCCTAAATACACCTTGCATCACAAACTCGATTAAAATAGGGCGTTAAACAGTATCATGTTCACAAAATCAAGTAATAATTGTGGTCTAATATACAATATTTGACCCTCAACAATGTGGGTAGTGAATTCCCCCATTTCAAATCTACGAGAGGCATGTGTACTAGTCCATAGTGTACATTCAGCAAATTCAGGGACATTCCTAACTAGGAGTTCCACAATTTCAACAATTCAACAGTATAAACAGCAATACACCAATCTACACATGTAAGTTGTATACAACAGGATCTAACTTATAAAATCAAGAAGATTGGGGATAATGCACATGCAACTTCATAATTTGACAAACAATTCAACAATGCATACATCAGGGAACTTAGAATTGGAATTCCTTTCACGATTTAGGAAAATTCTAGGCATAAGTTCTAAATCAGTAAATTCATACTAAAATAGCAACATGCAAGCAAATTTTCCACACAAAATCACTAAAGTTCACTCTAGGAATGATCATAGGCCACCTAAAGGTAATGGTCCGCACCTATCGTCGACTGGAAGTTCTTACAGTCACTTTAGTGGCGCCGAGACCGCAAGTTTGACGTGTCGGGGCCCTGTGCCACATGAATTGCATGTCAGGATGCATGCATGCGGCCCTAGCTAAGAAAAATGGAAGAGAGGTCGAATTGTTACCTTAGATAGGCCACACCTCGTCTCTACAGCGGTAGGGCCGAGGTTTCCGACGAATGTCGGAGGTAGGAGTGCGAGAATTCCAATTTCGTAGCTCCCCAAGCTCTCTCTCTCTCTCTCTCTCTCTCTCTCTCTCTGCTGCTGGAATTTTTGCTGCAGGAGTGAGGGAGAGAGGGTTTAAAGGGTTTTATACCCTGCAACTTAGCTCAGTTGGCCCTAAGTGCCACTTATTTCCTTAAATGGGCCTTTGGGGCCCACTTATGGCTTTTGGGGCTGCCCCGGTGGTCCCCTGGCCCATCTGAATTATGGGAAGGGTGCCCCATGGCCCGGTGAGGGGCTATGAAAGGTTTGACGACAAACAGATGCGAGGATTTATCACAAGGGTCTGATTTGCGATCGACGGTCACTGCTCCTCGATCAAGGGTCAGATTTGGCGGACGAGTGCAGGGAAATATCTTCAACCTTCGGTGAAAATTTGAATGAAATCCGACAGCTGAAATGCCTCAATTCACTGTCCTACGTGGCGGGGTCATTTGCTTTAAAATTTCAGATTTTAGGCCAAAGCTAGGGCGAGTTGCACTTTACTAGTGCCGGCTGAACAGCATGAATTGTTTGTTTCCAGGCGTTGTCCGAGTTTATTGCCCGCGATGGGCCACAAGCCCAATGAGGCCCATGGCCTCCCAAAGTTTCAGATTTTTCTACCCCTCCTTGGGCAATGCACAACCCGTATAAACAGTCACCAAGTACAAATGGGCAGACCGGCTCTACGACCTGCGTTCGGCCCGAACATAATCAGACTCGATTGTGTTAGTGGCTTAATCCAAGTTAATTTATTGGTGGTAAGCCCACACGTGCGATCAAATCGTGCGGTCCTGCGGCAATTCACACGTGGACTCCTCAGAACACTGTTTTGATTGGGTCAAGTGTTACATTTATGTACGACCAAAAGACAACAAGACATACAAAAGAAAATATTTTTAACAGAAAAAGTGAGTGTCATCCTCAAGCAAGATGTGCCACAAAAATACAAAGATCCCGGTAGCCCAACCATCACTTGTGTGATTGGGAACCACCGGACTGAGCATGTACTTCTTGACTTGGGGGTGAGTGTTAACTTGATCCCTTACTCGGTTTACGAACAATTAGGTCTAGGAGAATTGAGTGTTAAGACCAATGGAAATGGAGAATTCCACCGTGATGAAGCGAGTCAACTCGGTGGAATAATACACCAAATACCTCATAAGATCCTAAGATGAACTACACACCTAAACCACATCTTAATTGAGGTATCTTTTAGAATCATTAGACTTAGAATCTGGTGATATTGTAAACTAAGCCCTAATCTTAACCATGCGAACCATGTGGATTAGGATGAAAGAAAAGGTTTAATCTTAAATTTACCTTGGGCCTTTAACTTTGCTAGTAAACGACCATATAATTAAAGGTGAGGGTTTTACTTTAAACTTAGCTTAATTTAAGTTGATATGAATCATCTTGACTTTTACCCGTTCTCATGTTACTATGATCCTCTCTCTGTAATTGTTTAATTTACCATCAACAATTATTTACCCTTTGGAATTATGATATGATGTTAATTATGAGTGATCTTCATTATTTTTATGTGGAGCGCTGGATACAAGCCTTACCCTAGCCTTTACCAACTTTATTGAATTAGCCCTACTCTTCTCTTTATTGGGTTAGCCATTGTCACTCTCCTCTTTGTTGAGTTGGCCATTGCCACTCTCCTCTTTGTTGAGTTAGTCATTTCTACTCTCCTCTTTGTTGAGTTAGTCATTACCACTCTCCTCTTTATCGAGTTAGCCATTGCTACTCTCCTCCTTACTTTGTTAGCCTTACATTATCTACCTTTAAGGCTTCGGCATGTGCCTTGGAATTCCAAAGCTCTCATGATTCAATTGATTTCTTCTTTTGCTCAAGTACTATGTTGGAAATCCCACCTCTAGCAATCAAGTGAATATCATGGACGTATTGCGATTTTGGTAGCGACCCCTTGGTTGACACGTAATTCCATGAATTTTGGGTAGTGGTGCATAAATCGATGTAAGTAATTCGTAATACGTGTTACATCACTTTTGGGATTGGATGTCGCAAATAGTCACTCCATGAACAAATCGTGTGACGTAATTCATCCAAGTCATGTGTTGTTATCGTCTTGGGATAACCGCGTAAATCCATGTTAAACGTGGGACACACCGGGGAATCTCCGTAAAATGGGATGTAGGGCGAGCCGAATAATTCTAAATCATTTTCCACATTGTGGCGATCGCTAAGTGTGATGAACCGCATATACTTTGTTAGGCATGCATCTCATGTAGGTTGCTTGCGTATATTGATACCTCTCGTAGTTGCGGAGTACGGGATGTATTAAAACCTTTACATTGCTTTTATGAATCTCTTGAATTAGTGTTAATCTTAAAAGATAACCATCACTATGAGTAGGGCATTGACCCTCTCCAACCGTACAGATATTGCAGGTAATATACAGATTAAAGCCTCAGAGGACCATTTCTCTATGGAAGATTATACTGAATGAATAAGAAGATAGTTTAATAATTTAGTTTTATGTTTTTGCTGCAAACTAAATAATGTAATAAGCTCCCATTGAGAGGGTATTTGATAATTTGTTGAATTCTTTTAATCTAGTGAAATAATAAACAAAGTTGATTTTATTCTCGTAAATGGCTACCTTCATGAATGTAACTGGATATGATCTAAATGATATATATATATATAAGTGCAATTTTTAAAGCATTCAATTCATTCAATTATTAACACCCAGTTTTCTTGGGCACGAGTATAAACTCTGGCAGTGAAAATTTGAGATGTTACACATCTCCAACCCACTCTCTCAAATTCCATTTTCCAAATCCCAAAAACCCATTTCATCTTCTTAAATCTCATCCTCTTCTCAAATCACAACTTCTTCATTCTCCTTCTCAATCTCTACAACCCATCTTCTCATCCCAACCTTCTTTCTCAACACATCTTCTTTTCCTACATTTTCTCATACCCATTTACCTCAAACCTATCTTAAAAAACCTTCCCATTTTCTTAAATCCCTTAGCAAGTTCATCCTGGAACCCATCTTCTCATCTCAATCCCTTCAAACTCATACTCCAACCACACATTTCAAAGCCTACTTCAAATACTTAAATCCCCAAGCCTCTACAACTACTATTTTTCTAGCAAAATCCTTGATATTTTATAAATCATCCTTCAATCCACCACTTCTCCAAATCCAAGAGAAGATGGCCCTACTTGGAGTTATTTCTTCTTTGTTCTCCATCTCCTTAATACAAGCGTAGGACTACTGTGGCCGTTTCGCGCCCAGTGATTCAGTTGAGATCGATGACTAAAAGGGAGGTGCCCTAGCTTCCCTAAATTGCTAGATGAATAGGCTTAATTAATCACTCGTCTAACATAACCATTCATCACATCTCATTAAAATAAGATGTGGCAAATCAGGAGTTGAATTCGCGTGTGGAGGGAGTGTTGTCATTTGCAAACCAGGTGGTCGAATTCGCGTGTTGAGGCAGTGTTAGATTGCAAGTGCATGCATCAGTACATAAACCCTATTGTGCGCATTAATAAGAGTAATTAGGAAGTGAATGTTTGCATTGCTTTATCATTCCTGTAGACTTGATAATATGTGTAACTCATGCTTTATGTAACCATTGAGTTGATCACTCACTCTCACTCTAGGATGGTGTTTTAAAACACCAATCGAACGCTGATGTAGATGCAGGGATTACGGAGGCCGATGCATTGGATCAGGCATGGATGGATGAGGAGTTCTCCTATTTTCAGCTCTCAGACGAGCTGATGTAGGTGGTTTATTATGCGGTGGGGGACGCTGAGTCTTTCGGTTTAGTTAGATACTACTATATCACATTTTGTTTAGCTTTAAAATTTTGTATCGGATCCAGTTGTGCACCGTATTCTGGATGATCATACTATATGCAAAATTTTGATTCATTCACTTGCTTTATTTATGTTTATCCCAAATTATGATACATTGTCTAGTATATTTCTATACATGCTCAAGTACCGAATGTGTAAGTAATTAGAACCGGCTTCCTCAAAACATAAGTGATGCCCGAAAACTTGAGAGTCGAGCATTTGCTTGACCCTTGAAATTCAGGGTGTTAAAGGAGGAGTCGAAGCAAATTTATCTAGCCCGAACCAAAACATGTCATCGACGTTGCATTTAACATAGCATCGCACACCCTGCATCCAATACATACGTGCAACTCATCGCATCGCATACATAGCATGCAACACCCAATCAGTACAATCGTATGCTTTGTGGCTTGCCGACTAAATCAAATCTTCCCATCAGAAACTTGTACCGATTAGTTAATCATTTTGGCAAGTTGAGGAGTTGGGGCAAATTTATCTATCCCAATCCAAAGCCTATCATAGGCATTACATCTAACTGTTAAGAATTCGTAAAAACCTGTGAAGTATAGACCATACATCTGTACGGGCAGAGTGTGTAACGTCCCTGAATTTTGAGCCACATAAGACCTAAACTAATTTTTTTAAAAAATCTGAGATTAATAACAAAAACAAAATTTAGCATGTTGGTAGAGGTAATCTCGGTAAAAGGATGGGTCAGAGGATTGACTCATGACACAATGATATTTAACTTTTTGTGAAAAATTATAAAACCCTAGAGGAATCTTCTAGATCCAGGGTTCTCTCTATAAAAAGGGAGGACCATACGAAATTCCTGCACAAAACCCTAAAGTCCAAAGAGAAAGAGAGACAGAAGGAATTCACGGATAGATAACTCCCACCGGTAAGTCACCAGTTCGTTTTTCTTCTTAAAATTTATGTAATTCGATTTTTAAAACCGTAAATCTAAATAATGAACGAGGTGGATCAACCTCACGTCTATTGTTTTGATTTATGGAGAAGTCTAAAGAGAAAGGGAAGAAGGCTTTACGCAATGCTAGTGTCGCAAATATCGGTTCGAGTAATCCAACCATGTCAGTCTAGATTGATCTGAATCAAAGATTTCTTAAGACCAAACCATATCATGACCTTAATTATAGAAGTGGTCTGACTGTTGGATTGCCAACAGCGATATATGGATGGTGTTAATGATAATTGACTTTATCTTAGAAATATCATAGATAACAATTTTAGATTCTGAATAATTCAGATCCGAGTAATCCATTGGTGAAATTATCTGGTGGGATACCACGACTATGCATGAAAGCTTATAAGAAGCTATGGAATGAATGGCTATGTCCTAGATGGGGGTGATTACGACCAATTAAAAATTATGCCATTTAAAACACGATTGCTTACTTAAACTAATATACCAATTTAAACTAAATAAAGCAATTAACACTCAGGCTTTCAAGCCAATAGTGGGTCTAATCGCATAGACTCCATATGATATGCCAATGAAGCAACTAGTATATAAATGATAGTGTACAGATGTGTGTGGGACGTGCTAACTATTTCAATCTTATCATTCATCTAATCATGAATACATATGATTAAGCAATTTAAGTCCACAAGTATAATTAGAAATGTGCTTAAATGATAATCTCAAACACAAGCATGTATAGTGATTCGGTTTGCCTACTCCACTCTCGGCGAACCACTCTCCTTGAGTGTACCAAATTTCACTTTCAAAGGTTTCAAATCAGGTTCACTTCTAACCTTTACAGCCCTACACAAGGACCAATGTCCTACTCAAGAACCTATCGAACATACAATTCCGCTAGAGGCCTACACAAGGACTTATCAAGAGTACACTCCCGTCAGATGCTCCAACAAGAGACTTTAGTTGTCTTTTTATCGGCTAACCAACAACATCTCCTAGTTCAGGGACCTATATTTACTCCCGTCGAAGGCTCCCACGGAGACTAACACATACACATCCATGTCCAATAAATTTGGTCATACACGAGAACTTAGCAAGTTTGGGTTATAAACTCTTACCCTCAATCCTACACATGGAAAGATAGTATGAACTCATACATGATACTTACTTGTCGAATTGAACATCTTTGATACACCTTCTTAGTTGATTTTTCAAAGCACTCATGTATTTAAATATGCTCTCATGAACATTGATGTCGATGCTTGTCGACGCTTCAGTTCTAAGATTATTTTCCTTGCATATGATATGCCAATGAGGTGACTAAGGCAAGAAAGGTTAGGTGAATCTCCTACAACAAGTGGAAAAGTTGTAATTCCCAGGGGATTCACCTATATAAGTGTCCTAGATAATTTAGACAAGGATTTAACTATTGATTCAAGTCTAATCTTTAGAATAATGGTGGAGATCGAGTTTATCTTCAAGGTGGAGGTTGGAATCCTCATTAAAGTGAAAATCTCAAGGAAGAAGACTTACAACTCATGGGATCAGAGGTCTAGCTAGGATATAAGATATGGATGTGGAATTACCTATCCTACTATTGCACTAAAAACCCATTAATTTTCCCAGGAACCAAATGCCCTTTTATAATGAATTAATTTGCAATGGCTAGTTAATGGCTCTGTCGATCCAATTAAAAAGTCATTCGATGGGATCGAATGTCCTTCAATAGGATCGAACAGTCTGTCAATCTCATCAAGAAAATCTAAAAATTTATTTCTTGGGTTGCTAGACTAATTCTTCAATTGGATCGAGAATTGTTATTTCAATTCCATCATGTCACATCAACAACTTGTCAATGGGAACAAGGACTACTCGAGAATTGTTGTTTTGGGCATATGATTTCGCAATAGCTCCGTATGTCTTCTAGACTTACTTATCATGTTCTAATAGAGATCTAAGGCTAAGCGATGATCAACAAAGTGTAGCTTTTAAGGTCAGGATCATCTAGAGGTTCAAGGGTGTGGACGTTGGAGGGTGAATTTCCTGAGAGTACGGGAGATTGACTATCTTCTTTCCACTGGTTGCTTCACTCGAGGGCTTTCTTTAGAGGTGGCATCGAGCCGAGTCAAGTTGAGGTGGGCCAAGCTCAGCTTGGCTTGTCCATGATGTACTCGAGTTCGAGCTCGAGCTCAACATTGAAGCTTGGCTTATTTTCCAAAGCTGTCGAGTCGAGTTCAGTCAAGCTAGTGGTTCGAGTCGAGTCGAGTCGAGTTTACCTTGAGTCGAGCTCGAGCTTGTTAGGTGAGAGCGTAATGGATTATGTTCTTGATCCTCCTCCATTGATGAAAAATTCAAAAATTTAAAGAGAATCAAAGCAAAACCCGATGAAAATACCAAACAAAGCTTCGAATCGGATGAGGAAACCTGTAAGAACTGATATGTTCTTGATCTTCTTCTACCAGCAAAAATCCAAGTACTAGAAAAGAAACAGAGCAGAACACAGATCAAAAATCCAAGTAAAGAGCTCTAGCCAATCAGATCATTGGATTTCCTTAAAGCTCTAACAAATCTGAGAAGAACCCATCTTGGATTTCTTGGGTTTCTCGCCCAAGAAGTATATCTCAAGAGATTGAAATCATACTATTGTGGAGCTGAAATGAAAACTGGTGGTGGTGGTTCGGGCTGGCATGTGGCTAGCAGTGGATAGAGAAAGAGAAGAAAGGGAAAGGGAAAGGGGGTGCGTGCGGTCGGGTAGAGACTCTAAGGTTTTTTTTTTTAAGTTTAAACTTAAAACTTTTATATATATATATATAATATTTAATATATTTATTAATCGAGCCGAGTCGAGCTCGAGTTTGAGCTTCGAGTCGAGTAGAGTCGAGTTGAAATGCCCCCTGGTCAAACTTGGCTTGAACTCAACTCGAGCTTCAAATAATTAGCTTGACTCGGCTTGAATCGGCCATTCAAGCCGAGTCAATCCGAGCTGACTCGAGCCGAGTCGATCGAGTTTTTCGAGCTAGCTCGACTCGTGAACAGCCCTAGCTTTCTTAAAAGGGGGTAAAGGGTGTTATATTTGACCAGGTTCGCCACTAACCAATTATTATGATTCTACAGTCGGTTAGACCCGGTAAAAATGCTTAAGATTAATAACCCAGAGATCCTTAACACTAAGATGACTTGTGAGTTTACGTTCTAGAGATTCTAATTAAGGGACTGCGGTTACAGAGAGGGAAGGTGTTAGGCACCCACTTTGCCCGTACAGATGTATGAACTTTACTTCGTAAGATCTTACTAATTTCTAAAGAATAAAGGTAGTTCACGCGTATAGAAAATGTAATGTGATGCAATAGCAATGATGATTGACATATTCAAATTTCTGATGGGCAGGATTCGATTATATCAACAAGCTGCAAAGCATACGTTTGAAATGATCAAGTGCAGGGTACGAAGTATGTATGTATGGGATGCTTGTTGCTATAGGAATGCTTATGATAAAATGATGGCCGACCGACCAAGGTTTCTAGTGGACTTGCTATGATTATATCGGCAGATCTCAGAGCATATGTCAGCCCGAAAACAATGGAATGCAATGTGTATGCTTAAAATGACAGCTAACTATCTAATGTTTTTGGTGGGCAAGATCCAATTATATCAACAAATCTCAGAGCATATGCCCGCCAGTCAAATGTGTGAAAACAATGAAAATGCACTATGATGCTAATGTATATGGGGAGCAAGTGAGTTGAGAATGGAATGAATGTTGTACGATGCTAATGCGCTGATCTCATGAAATTGATTGAGGTTGGAACGGTTGGATGAACGATAGTGTCGTAAGGCTAGATTGGGTGGCTTAGATTTGAGCTTGGGTAGCTCGGGGGCTTAGACTCTGGCTAGGCTAGGCTAGACTAGGGCTGGACTCTCACTCTCCTGGGTGGAAGGATTCTTAAGGCTAAGGTTAAGGGGTTTCTGAAAATGGGAGTGAGTTGAAACGAGAGTGGATGCTTGAAATGAGAAGGGGAGGGGGCAATTTATAGCCTCCCAACCTGATTTTCTGGTAATTCCTAGTGATCCTAAGGGCAAAAGGTGTTTGAAGGACTGAGGTTGGATACTGTCACATGACATTATCTCATGGGTTGGATGAGATGGTAAAAGGGTAATTTTGGGTAATGAAATGGGCATCGGAGTAAATGCATGTTCACACCCCAAGTATAGGGTTGTGATGTAGTAATAATCTCGGTAAAATCGAAGTCGAATCCACAGGAACTGAACCTTGTACGTATTCTGAAAGTAATTAGAACCAGAACTAGAAGAAGATGTAATCTAAATTAAGGAATTTTAAGAGAAATAATGGTGAAATATTAGACTAAAACTGTAAAATTCAAAGGTGGGAAACTAGGGTTTCCAAGGATCCACTTGTAGAGATCAAGGAGATCTATGCTTGATTCATAAACACAACTGGAATCAGAGTCCAATCTCCATCCAATTGGAAGACATTTCATAAAAATCCAAATCCGAACTTCCTTCGATCTAGTTTTCAATAGACAAGAGGTATGAGAATTAGAATTGATTCCATCACAAAACCATGCCCATGAGACAAAGCAAACAATAGAATTTAACCAATCCACAACCACTCTAAGAGATGTATGAACGTTAGGAAGGATTTCATCATCTAACCATGCCCAGGAGACGATGGTGAACAACAGGGCTTCCTAACTTCATAATCACAATAATGAAAAGAACATGATCAAAGCTATCGCAGATTTATTGTAATTTAAGTCACAACAAACCATTAAAAACTAAAGGCATTCCTTATAATCAAACTAGAATCAAAATCAGTGCAGTTTAAACATGAATCAAAAGGCATAAAGAAAAATCTCTTATCACACTACAAGCTTCACCTCTTATCCCTAGCTAAGAGGCTTAGCCTGACATAGTCAAGCTAAAAACTCTTAAAAGGAAAGAAATAAATAAAGAAAAAGAGGAAAAGGAAGAAGGATGAGAAGATGTTGAAGCTATCCACGGCTTTCTCTTTCTCTTGTGCCCCACCCCACGTCCAAGAATCGATGCCTCTCTCTCTTTCTCCCACGTCCTTTTATAGACAACAAGCAAGAGGTCGGTGCTGCTGAAGTCGGTGGAGAAAACACCTGCGAAAACTCGCAGCACGTCCAGTACGCACTTGAAAAATTCACCGCTTGCGTTTGATATGGTTTTTCGGCGAGAAGGGCGCTGAAAAATCCAGTTTCTCTCTGTGGCTAGGGTCTTTTTCGACTTGGGATTCCTCTGAATGGTTCAGATCATCCAACTGCTCAAGAACGGTGGGCCACAACTCCCCGCAACGTCTGAAAAAATCGAACGTGCGTATCCTACGAATTTCATTGCACTAACATGTTCAGTGGGCCCCACAGTGATGTTTTCGATGAAATTTACCTCTCTCATTAGATTCCTAATGAAAAACCAGTCGGAAAGGAGTGATTTTGGTCGAGTTTTGGTGCGGTCTACTGTATTAAATCAACTCGTCGTTCATCCTACGTTTTTCGGTGATCCACATGTGTATGTATGCATGTGGCCAAAAGGCCACCATGGCCAGGGTCGTGGCCACCCCTTGGACGCAATGGACAGTCCAGATCGTCCGTTTGGACGATGGGTGTGGCCCACTATGATTAGCCGGTTCGGTGTGGTGCGTCTGATGAACGCCCGCGCTGAAGAAGGATCGGGTAAGCGGGATTGTTCACCGGATCTTAGTCCGGTGCACGTGTGCACTGTGTATGCACAATGCACATGTGGTGTCCACTGTGATATGAATGCGAAATCCGCTCTATCCATCCGTTTTATCATCCCATTTAAGGGGTTGAGATCAAAATTGAAGCATATTCAGATATCAGGTGGGCCTCAGATTGATGATTTATGGGTTGATCTGTCCGTTGGGCTACTTCCACAAGGATCCAATGACTGAAATTTTACATGTACAATTAATTTATTGTCCTCAGGCCAGATATAAAGTTTCGAGCCGAACAGATGGTGGGAACCCTGTGATCTTGCATTCTGGACGACTTTCAGGCCTCTTTATCGTTGATCACTTGATTTTCTCGGATCTCTAGCGTGTAAATTGTTCGATCTCGGTCTCCTGGGATCCGTCCCTTGCCTTGGTGATTTTTGAGCGTTAAATCCATGCTTTTAATACCCTTTTTCAGTCCAAGCTTCTAAATTCACCTTGCATCATAAACACAACTAAAGTAGAGCGTTAAACAGTATCATGTTCATAAAATCAGGTAATAACTGTGGTCTAGTATGCAATATTTGACCCTCAATGATGCACTTCAACCGCACACTTATGGTTCAAAAAAAAGGAGTGTTCCATATGCTTGAAGGGCACTGACCCAAAGAGAGGGAGTACCACGTAGTTGGTGGCAACCTAGCTGCCACTGGTCCCCACTTAGACTCCATGCTTTGGCAGGTAACATCCTCCAAGCGTGTGGAGGCTCTACTGTGAGGGTTGTTGCTTTGAAGTTTCAATCATTTCTCTGATTAGGCTTACTTTTCAACTTGGTTTTGGGCTTAAATAGGTAAGTTGATTGAGTTGTGGGGTTGGGTAGGTTGACGGGGAAGTTGATTCAGTGAATCAACCTGGTTAGTTGACTCATCGAGCTTAATCAAGGCTCTAGGGTTTTAGATTCCTAGGGTTTAGGGTTTGGCTAATCGGGTTGACTGGGTTGAATGGGTTGAGCTTAGGGTTTAACATTGGGGTTCCTAGGGTTAGGGTTTTAGATTAGGGTTTGATTGTCCATCCATCCGTTCAAACTTAATCAGCTTATCAGCCTGGGGTGGGGTGTCTACAGAGAGTTATGTTGAGTCAAGGTTAAGGTCATCAAGGCACCTCAAATACATATTTTTCACTTCCTTAATGCTTCAATCTTCATGTATCTTTGGTCTTTAGATTCCAATAGCTCAATCGACTCCCTGACACACGGACGCACATGATTGACGAAAAAAGGTGCACAAATCAATGCAGTAACAATTGGTTCTTAACATTTTATTGATGAAGAAATTGGTGGATGGTTTGGACCTAACCCTTAGATTGATTGAACCCATACAAACTAAGAGAACATGTCAATTTTTGTTCAGTGACCAGTGTTAGAAATTCATAATATGGTTTGATTGATCGAAGTCTAGGTTTAATCAATCAAGGATTTTCTCAACCGATCACGATCAATCGAGGGTAATGATCGAGCAGAGCAAAAATTGTCCAATGAGCAAATTGAATTTGACCTATTTCGATCGATCGATGGGTAAGTTCAATCGATCGAAAGTGACCAAGATGTCAAGAGAATTAAGAAATTAAAAATTGAACTGGCTCGATTCGTGGTCGATTGATCGAAGGATCAATCAAGGGGCTTCAATGTGGCTCGATCAATCGACTATGTTGATTGACAGTCCCCCGTGTGATTTTTGAAATGAGTTAATAGAGTAATAAGTTCATAATGGATTAATAGTTGGCCATTTTGGTTTGATCAAAGGTGGACCCTGTGTGATGGAAAAGCTTAATTAAATTTACGGTGTTAAATCGTCTTAATAGGGATTCAAATTCTAGATTCCAAAGCGTACAATTATTCGGAAAAGTCAACTCGACTGAGAATAGGTGGGTGAATCCCTACGTGTCTCATACCTATACAGTTAAGACAAATGATGTGATTACTATGACTGTTATGATCGCTATAATTGCCATGACTGATATAATTATTGTGTTAGCATGATCCTTGTTGTATGATTAATGTTCTGAACAATTATTAATGTAAGATGAATATGTAAACATGCAAAACATTGATATCATAAATTCATTGTTCTTCTCAAAGAGATGTATGTATTGACTATATATGACAATGCATAGACATTGAGCTTGCATTGCATGTTAAAGCTTAGAGGATGATGACACCCACCGTTGAAACCTTCTTAGGGCCCATCGTGACGTTTCTTTGCCATCCAAATTGTTCATGAGGTCACAAGGGCCTAGATGAAGGGAAAATACAAATATCAACTTGTTCAAAACTTCCATGGCCCCCAAGAGGTTAACAACCATGTGTCTCATTGTCCCCATTGCTTTCTTTATGTGGTGTTGTCCACTTGAGCTTTTGATTCGCCTCATTTTTAGCTTATTTCCTAAAATGACCTTATAAAATGGATGGTGCAAATATAACACATGAATCACGATACGCCCTACAGAACTTTGCCACTTTGACACACAGTTGAAGTTAGCGGTGTGAACCAATCCACTTTCATTTGGCTCAGCCCATTGATTCAATACATAATAGCTCAGAACAGGTTAGCCATTGTTTTAGCTCGAGATGTACTAGAATTGAGTTAACTCGGTTAACTCGCTCGACTCGACTCGGCTTGAAACTGCTTCGAGCTGAGTTGAGTTGATTTTTTTAGCTTGAAAACATTTCAAGTTGAGTCCGAGCTATACCTAGCTCGACTCGACCCGGCTTAGAACTTGACTCAATTGGAATCGATTCAACTTGGTTAAATATTTAAATATTTAATAAATTATATATATATAGAGAGAGAGAGAGAGAGAGGTGGGCATTTCATACCCGATCCGCTGGATCCGACCCAATCAGACCCGATTCGAACAGAACCGACGGTCAAGATCAGGCAGGATCGGGTAGCAGAAACCAGATCCGAAATATTTTCGGATCTGTTCCGGATAGACCATGGTCCGACCCGACCCGACCCAGAATCCGACCCGAACAGACCCGACCCGACCCGTGTATATATATATATATATAATTCTTTTACATTTACCGCCTGAGCTTTACGTTCGGCGCCAAAAACTCCCGCCCAATGTACACCTGAGCTCCAAAAAATCCTGCTCAACTCTATCTCTATCTATCTCTCTCTATCTGTCATTCTCTCTCTATATTTGTCTCTCTATTTCCGGTGAAGAAGAAGGTGAGAAGAAGGTTTTGGATTTCGATTTCTCAACTGGAGAGAGATATATTGAGAAATGAATCAAATGATCTATAGTTGTGTAAGGAAGAGAGAAAGAGGAAAAGAGAAAGAGAGTCACACAGCTTGATCGAAGAAAGAGAAAGAAGAAGGTGTGAAGAAGGTTCGGCGCAAGTTTTGTGGGTGTGATCACAAGGTATGTTTTATATCCAAACCATCCATCCATTTGGCGAGCTCATTCTAAGGCTTTGGATATGCATCAATTTTAGGTTCAACCACTAAAATGATATGGAAAAACGAATGGACGGCGTGGATAAATCACATGCATTCCGGGTGGGCCCCAACAGAGTTTACTCGGTACAATACGATCATTCGCCGGTGTACCACACAACACTGTGGGACGGATTGGCTACTCCCCCTCACACCAGCCCTGGGGCCGATGGTCGGTGCTCTGTGGGCCCCACCATGATGTACGTGTTTCATCCATTCCGTTAGTTCATTTTTACGAATCATTTTAGGGCTTGATACAAAAAATGATAGGGATAAAAATCTTAGGTGGGCCACACCACAGGACAAAAATAATGAATGGATATTCACAATTAAAATCCTCCTAAGGCCCACTATACTGTTTATTTGACATCCAATCTGTTTATTTGATAATAAAGACCCAGATGAAGGGAAAAAATAAATATCAGCTTGATCCAAAACTTTTATGGCCCCAGAACGTTTTTAATGGTCAAAATTCATTCAACACCGTTTCCTGTAATGTGGTCAACTTGAGATTGAGATATACTTCTTCTTTTTTTATAATATCATAAAATGATATATAAAAATAGATGGACGGCATGGATGACACACATACATCATGGTGGGCCCCACATATCACCGACCGCCAGCTAATGGCTGGTGTCAGGGGAGTAGCCAATCCGTTTCCCAACGCATACAGCTAGCTATAGCTAGCTGTAGGTACGTGTCGTGTCAATACGTCATCCTGCGAAAGGAAGTTCCTGCGCTGGAACCCATGTGGGACCCACTGCTATGTTTGTACGAAATCCTCCCCGTTCATACGTTTTGTGAGTTAATTTCAGTGTATGAGGCTAAAAATAAACCGTATCCAATGCGCAAGTGGGCTGATAAATTGATAATTGAACGTCTACAGTTGAAATATTAGTGGGGCCACAGATGTTTTAAATCATGCTAATATTTGCTTTTTCAGTTCATCCCATTAGGAATGACGTTATTAACGGTATGGACGTCATGTAAACATCACCGTCGAACCCAGGAAGGTTTCAACGGTAGGAATTTACCTAACGACCTTTTCCTTTAATACGGCCCACTTAAATCTTCGATTCTTCTCACTTTTGGTCTCATGTTCTAAAATGATCTCAAAAAATGGATGAACGGACTGGATTCCTGAAAAACATCACGATGGGCCCCACATACGATCTGAGCACGTGAGAGGCTTTCGCTTGAAATCCGCGTCCCCTGATAGCGTGCCGTGCACGCCAAGGCCAGCTCTACTCTCGAGCTCTGAGTTGTACGAATGGCTCAATTGAGTTCCACATTACATGGGCCCCACATTGGTGTATTTATTATATCCCTACCGTTTATTTATTTTTTGTAATTATTTTAAAGCATTTGGAAAAAAAAAAAAAAGATTCATATCTAAAGCTTAAATGGACCACACTAAAAATAGGCCGAATGAGTTTCTTTGACCGTTAAAAATTTCATCCTTATCCAATTAGATCCGAATGGGTTTCTTTGACCGACTCAGACCTGGTTCGGGTCCAGCCAATCATATAACGGTTCTGTTCGAATAAGGTGTCCTGTACTCAATTCCGGTTCTGATCGGATTCGGATTAGCCCTGGCAGCTTTCGGTCATGACCGAGTGGGGGCAAATCCAATCCAACTCGGTCCGATGCCCAGCTCTCTCTCTCTCTCTCTCTCTCTCTCTCTCTCTCTCTCTCTCTCTCTCTCTCTCTCTCTCTATATATATATATATATATATATATTATGTGTTATATATTTTAAAAACCCTATAACCTAAACTCAAACTCAGCTGGGAGGCTCGAACTTGTACTCAGCTTAAAAAATCAAGCTCAAGCTTCGCTTGAGCTGGCCTGAGTTGCTGATCAAGCCAAGACGAGATGGCTAGTCAGGCTCAAAGAGCGAGCCTAGCTGAGTTCTGAGTTGGGTAGCCTACTGGCCGAGCTGAACTAGGCTGGGCCAAGCTCGACTAAGTTCAGCTTGTGTACATAGTTTCAACTTGGCTCATTAATCCAACTAAGCTTTCTTTTGCTTTCTACCTGAGCTAAACCCGCAACCAACCCAACTTGGCCAGGCTAGAAGCAGGTGGGACCAATTGACCCATGGGTTGGACCATCCAATTGCCACCCATGAAAAGGACACATCTCATGGGCCACGAGGAAAATAGTATACTGCCAGCTATAACCGTTGTCACTCTGGTTTCTTTGAATCTAGGCCATCCCTGGTGCTGGGCCTCAATTTGAGTGGCCCACAGTACCAGCACCAAACCGATTGCCCATGAATATGAACATGTAGGACCAACAGTCGGGTGATCCAGACTGTTGATCTGATTTCCTTCTATGTGGACGAGGGACACTAATTTGAAATCGCCGATATTGAATTACCCTAACTCTTCTGGTGATGACCGATATAAACTGTCAAGAAACTAGTAACATCAAAGGTCCAGATTCAGCTGAAAAAGCAAAGTATTAAAAGATTCTGATCTTGCAGTCTCGATTTCAGGCCAATCTCCACTTTAAGGTATGGACGGTCCGGGCGATTTTGGGGTCCACCGTGGGCTCCACGTGTTGGCAATGCTGAGCGTCCGAATTTGGGGGTGAGCACGGTCCATCATCTGGATTGATGATAATGTATGCCACATGTACGGTTCTGAGCACAAAGGAACCCGTCGCCAGGCTTTTCTGCACGAGCGATCATGTGATGCCAGTACATAATTTGTTTTTTTTAAAAAAAAAAAAAAAAGTGGTAGCATGGCCGAGGCTTGCCTTTTTCTGATCCAAGCCGTTGATTTTGGTGAAAACATGATTTAATGGGCGATGCCCCAATGCAATGCCTGTGGAATGCAAGCGGACCATTACAATCAGCGTGAAACATTTAACAGAGGACACGGATTCGGTGGATCCATGAAACCACCGAACTCTGTGGATCTGTAACTATGGGGCCTACCGTAATGCATGTGATTTATATCCACGCCGTTCATCTGTTTTTTCAGCTTAGTCTAGGCCATAAACCTAGCAGTGTAGCGGATCCAAATATCAGGTGGACCACATCACTGGAAACAGTGGTGATTCAACGCCTATCATTAAAAACTTCATGAACCACTATAAGTCGAGAAGGTCACACTTAACTCCACCACCGGAATCCAAAACTTTTGTTACCAGTTTAAAATTTTAACGGTGAGCATTCAATCACTAACGTCTCTTTTTTTTTTCTTTTTTTCTTTTTTGGGTTAGCTTGTTAGTACACACCCATGTCAATACACACACTCCATGTTAGCCCACCCCATTAGGGATCGATACCAAGACCTCAAGTGTTGAACCGAGGTATCTCCACTCAGTCTGCCACTTGAGCTATGGATCTGGGTGTAATCACCTGCTGTTGGTTCACATGTTGGTAAAAACGAATGAACAGAGCCGGTACAGAAGAGTCCAGATTCTCTATTGTTAGATTTCCCATCTCTGTATTTTCATTGGCGATATTATCATTGATGTCATCGACACTGTAATGATGTCATGCATGATGACATGGTCCAATGAAAATATAGTAAATGGGAAATTCCTTGTTTCCGAGAGATCCAAATTCAAATATAAAACGTATACATCACGGTGGGCCCACGGTAACGGATCTACCGAGCTCTACGGTTGCTGGTACACTGAATCTACGTCCTTTAGCGGAGTAACTCAACAAGCTCTGGTGTAAGGAATAAAGTCTGGGACTCACCATCACGTATGTAACTCATCCACCCGTTTTTTTCATTTTATTTTAGGGCATGAACCCAAAATTAAAGCATAATCAAAGCTCAAGTGGACCACACAAAAGATATAGGAATTAAATGCCTACCATTGAAAATTTCACGGACGCAGAGTAGGTTTTGGATCAGACTAATGATATTTGTACTTTTCTTTCATTCATGTTTAAGTGATATGAATAAGTTAGATGACAAATAAATATCATGGTGGCCCTAACATAACTTCATTAGCCTGTTACATCCTTACTGTTTCATGTGGTGTGGTTTGCTTGAGCTTTATATATACTTTAAAAATCATGATTTAAAATAAACTCATGAAATGAATGAATAACTCATGATCACATGTATGCTTTACATGTGCTTGGCACATGATATTAGATGAGATTAGGAGAGTTGGAATTGCATTTGGTATTGTACAAATTTCATCCACCGTTTGTGCATGATGGGATAAGTTAGAATTAAGTGGGATGGAATTCATTTGATCTCATGTGGGATTTATATGGATTTTGAAATCCACCACACACAAGGGGCCCTTCATTGATGTGTGTGTTTTATCCATGTTGTTCATTCAAATATGTCATTCACATGATATTCTAGTTACATACATGTACAAGTTACCAACATTCATTGTGAATTTGTTTCGTTGATTACAATTCCACCATCCACCGGACTGAATTTTGTTTAATTTGGTGTTTTTCCGGTGACAAAAATTTTATCCCAAACATGGAATTGTATAGCCCAAATATTATGATATTTATATACATGCAAACATTGTATAATAATATTACTAATCTCATATGATACAATTCCATATTATTTAATCCCACATACCAAACATGACCTCACGGGGCATTTAGCACATGGGATTACGCGGGATAGAATTGCATTTGTTCCCGTGCAGTTCCATACACCATTTAGAGATAATGGAAAAGGTTGGAATTAGCTGGGATTTAATTGCATTTAATCACATGAAAGATATATGTGAATTTTAAAATCTACTACACATGTGAGCCCCACATTGATGCATGTATTTGTGCATCTTGTCCCTCTATATGTACCATTTACACATGACATTCAATACAATTCAATGTCATTCAATTCTACCGACCAAACACGCCCCAGCGGACTGAATAACTCCGTATGCAATACGCCGTTGGTTACGGTCGTCACCCGTAGAGCTGACCATAAACAGGCAAGCAATCACAACCGGTGGTACCGTACAAATCTCCCTGCCAACATCGGTACCATGAAAATGGTTGGCCCCACAGTGAATATCTCCTGGGACTAAAATCAGACCTTTCTGTAGTTTAGGTGGGCCACACATCGAATTCAATGCCTAATCAGTAGTTTCTGACTCAACATACAGCGTAGCCCGCCTAGTAAGAGGAATGGTGATCATCATGGTGTGGCCTTCCATCCATGATACAACGATCCATGCGGTCGGTTTGGATCACCAAAATATGGGCCCACAAGCACTTTTTGTTGGGCCAAGCAAATTGCTGGATCCAACGTCGTATCCAACACGAGCGTGGACATTGTTGCATCTCGTGTCGTGTGTTGATAAACACGTACGCATCCATGCGTCATATTATCTATCATACATCGCCATTGCCGCCATGAGCCCGCACGGATAACAAGGCCCGCTAATTGCACGGCCTGCTTTTCAGAGGATACTGCTTTCTAAGACGGGATTCTACACCTGCGTGGTCATGGTTTAGAGATCCAAACCGTTGATCTGAAGGGACCAATCATGGATGGGAAATCCTAAAAATCTCTGAGGAAAAAAAGGGCTGCAGTCTTTCGATTCTTGAGCTGTTTTTCACTCATTGTACACCGTTTATGTATTTTGTCCTTTCGATCGATGGTCTACAACAGACAATTAAGAAGAGAAATACATTAGTTTTGAGACATTCTACATAGAGGTGGGCATTTCATACCCGATTCGCTGGATCCGACCCGATCAGACCCGATTCGAACAGAACCGACGGTCAAGATCAGGCAGGATCGGGTAGCAGAAACCAGATCCGAAATATTTTCAGATCTGTTCCGGATAGACCATGGTCCGACCCGACCCGACCCGGAATCCGACCCGATAGGATCCGACCCGAACAGACCCGACCTGACCCGTGTATATTATATATATATATAATATATATATATATATATATATATATATAGATATATTATATAATTCTTTTACATTTACCGCCTGAGCTTTACGTTCGGCGCAAAAAACTCCCGCCCAATGTACACCTGAGCTCCAAAAATCCCGCTCAACTCTATCTCTATCTATCTCTCTCTATCTGTCATTCTCTCTCTATATTTGTCTCTCTATTTCCGGTGAAGAAGAAGGTAAGAAGAAGGTTTTGGATTTCGATTCCTCAGCTGGAGAGAGATATATTGAGAAATGAATCAAATGATCTATAGTTGTGTAAGGAAGAGAGAAAGAGGAAAAGAGAAAGAGAGTCACACAGCTTGATCGAAGAAAGAGAAAGAAGGTGTGAAGAAGGTTCGGCGCAAGTTTTGTGGGTGTGATCACAAGGTATGTTTTATATCCAAACCATCCATCCATTTGGCGAGCTCATTCTAAGGCTTTGGATATGCATCAATTTTAGGTTCAACCACTAAAATGATATGGAAAAACGAATGGACGGCGTGGATAAATCACATGCATTCCGGGTGGGCCCCAACAGAGTTTACTCGGTACAATACGGTCATTCGCCGGTGTACCACACAATGCTGTGGGACGGATTGGCTACTCCCCCTCACACCAGCCCTGGGGCCGATGGTCGGTGCTCTGTGGGCCCCACCATGATGTACGTGTTTCATCCATTCCGTTAGTCCATTTTTACGGATCATTTTAGGGCTTGATACAAAAAATGATAGGGATAAAAATCTTAGGTGGGCCACACCACAGGACAAAAATAATGAATGGATATTCACAATTAAAATCCTCCTAAGGCCCACTATACTGTTTATTTGACATCCAATCTGTTTATTTGATAATAAAGATCCAGATGAAGGGAAAAAATAAATATCAGCTTGATCCAAAACTTTTATGGCCCCAGAACGTTTTTAATGGTCAAAATTCATTCAACACCGTTTCCTGTAATGTGGTCCACTTGAGATTGAGATATACTTCTTTTTTTTTTTATAATATCATAAAATGATATATAAAAATAGATGGACGGCATGGATGACACACATACATCATGGTGGGCCCCACAGATCACCGACCGCCAGCTAATGGCTGGTGTCAGGGGAGTAGCCAATCCGTTTCCCAACGCATACAGCTAGCTATAGCTAGCTGTAGGTACGTGTCGTGTCAATACGTCGTCCTGCGAAAGGAAGTTCCTGCGCTGGAACCCATGTGGGACCCACTGCTATGTTTGTACGAAATCCTCCCCGTTCATACGTTTTGTGAGTTAATTTCAGTGTATGAGGCTAAAAATAAACCGTATCCAATGCGCAGGTGGGCCGATAAATTGATAATTGAACGTCTACAGTTGAAATATTAGTGGGGCCACAGATGTTTTAAATCATGCTAATATTTGCTTTTTCAGTTCATCTCATTAGGAATGACGTTATTAACGGTATGGATGTCATATAAACATCACCGTCGAACCCAGGAAGGTTTCAACGGTAGGAATTTACCTAACGACCTTTTCCTTTAATACGGCCCACTTAAATCTTCGATTCTTCTCACTTTTGGTCTCATGTTCTAAAATGATCTCAAAAAACGGATGAACGGACTGGATTCCTGAAAAACATCACGGTGGGCCCCACATACGATCTGAGCACGTGAGAGGCTGTAACATCCCGGATTTTTGCCAACCTGGAATTAGACGTCCTTAGGCAATGGGTTGCTCCTAACACCTTATTAACTTGTCAGAACTGAATCCCACAGTCTAAAATCGCTCCTTAACCCATTTCCTTCACAAATCCCACCCTTCACCACCTTACTCCTTAAATTTTCTAAGTACTTTTACCATAGACACTATCTTAAACTAGCTAAGTAGTATAACTTGGATCACTTTATATACAAACTATAAAGGCCCAGGTACCACCTCAGACAGAAATCATACAGGACTAAATCCTTTAGAAATTAGGCGAGAATTAGCTAGTGTTAAACTAGAGTGCCTCTGAAATTAGCACTAATTGTTTTAAATACGATCTGCAAGACCCAAAACTTGCAGAATCATTGACGCTAGGTTACCCTAAAACCTAGGATCAATCTCATTACCCGGCTGCTCACTGGAGCATCTCGAAACTCTGTATCGGATCTGGACCGCACGTCGGAAGTCCGATTAACACGAAGTTAAGGAACTAGGACCGCCTCGCTGGGCTTGACAACCACCTCGGAAATCAGGTCCAGCCGGTGTCCCACGGCTATTCGCTTGAGTCCGGAGCGAGGGAGTGTGAAAATCACTCTTTCCTTTACAAAATAAATATCTGGAATAGTGATCTGGCACCATTCGCTTGCGCATCAGTATTAAGCAACCAGACCGTCAGAATCAGACCAAATTACACCCTCGGATCAGGAAAAATTTCAGGAACATTTACATGTACTTGGAATTTCGGATCGTGGCCCACTGACCGTCGAACTGAAACTGGTCCGCCACGTGTGATCTGGGAATCCGATCGAGTCGAAAATGTAATCCCACGTAGATTCATGTGTTGTGAGCTTAAGTCTGACGTTTGGCTCAAGGAGAGCCACCAGAACCCCTCTTTTGAGCTGGCAAAGTGCCGAAATACCTATAATAGACGTACCCCTTGAACAGGAGTCTATTTCGGTGAGGTTTTTAGCTATATAAGGACCTTAAACCCTCTCTCATGGCAGCCATACGAATTTGAGATTTGAGATAGGGAAAAGAAAGAGAAAGTGTGGGAGTTGTGGGAAGATCTCCCCGCCGCTCTACCTTGCTGTTATCGGTGCTTAACCACCTCATTCTTGTCGTTGTCCCGGCGTTTCCGGCGTCATTTCTAGGTAATAAACCCTAACCCTAACCTGTTTGGAGGATTTGATAGTTGTAGGTTATCAAATAACTAACCTATTTCCTTCTCTAGGTTGCCTAGTTGCCGTATACGGAAGCTAGACAAACCTATCGATTCCGTTGCGATTCTACGACAAAAGGTGCGGACTTTAGGTGTATAGGTTATGGTTTTCAACGCTTTCAATGTTAGATAATGATAGATTCATGATCTGCATGCAATTGCACATGTACAAAGTGCTGTCTGTTTTCCGTTTCGATTAAAGATGAAAAATATGAAATTCTACATACTCTAAGTATTTGTAGAAAGTACGGTATACGTATATTTTTTGGAAATGTGTTTGACATGTTTATTTGTTATATGGATATACGATATATGGATAAAATACTTATGGGGCAAAAGGATTCGCCTAAATACATGTTTTACTTATATACACTATGTATGTTGAAATTGCGTATTTTAGAAAATACTGTATACGTATAAATTTTGGAGATGTATTTATCATGATTATTTGTTGTAGTAATATATTATACATGGATAAAATACTCGCTTGGCTAAAGGATAGCCCTAATACATGTTTTGCTAACATACACCATGTATGTTGTAATAGTGTATTCTAAGTGTTTGTGAAAATGACTGAATGAGTATAGAATTCTCATTCGTGCTCGCCATGACTAATTGTCATGGATTCATGATTGTTGTATTGGCGATACCCCTTTGACGAAAGGATTTGCCCTAAATCACGCCACGGCCAATATACACTATATATGCTAAAAATGTGTGGCCCAAGTGTTTGTGGAAATGACTGAATGAATATGGAACTTGGATTCCTGCTTGCCATGACTATCCGTCGTGGGTGTACGCGTGTTATGATTGGGGCAACTCCCTAGTGAAAGGATTTGGCCTAATGCCTATGTGATCGACATATGTCATGTATGTTGATGTATGTTTGTTTAAGTGTTTCTTGAAATGTCTCAAGTAGTAGTTAGCAAATTGCAATGTAAAAGGGTGCTGAGATATGATTCTCAACCTCTTTTAACTATTTGTATGATCTCCTTGGATAGTTGTGTGATCAGGAATTGAACTTGTACAAACTCATGCTTGTGTTGTGATTCATAACATGCTCAACTGCTTTATGATTTTAACTATGTAATGCATATGTTTAAATTTATATTTACGTTGTATGATCCGTCATGGGTGATGGGGGAGTGGAGCAACGAGTGCGTGCAACAGCCCTGGCAGCCCTAAACGGATAATACCAGACCTTGATTGTATGAGTTGAATCTTGATCTACTACTGTTTTATCTAACTGCACTTGATTGTGTTTGGGGCTATGATTATAGTACAGACAATCGGTACCAGAATTGCATTCATGGCTTTGATTCATTTGCCACGTGAGATGTGTTCGACGAACCCGAGTCATACTTCGATTGACGATAGTGGTTGGCCACGCGAAGTGCTTATGCACTTCATGTCGTTCAACTTGTTGTGCGCTCGAGCTAGCCGAGCTCGTCAAGTAACCCGATCTGTCTTATGTATGTTCACCATGTTTGGACGCTACTGCTTGAACCTAGGGTACCAAACTTACCAGTGGAATCCCTTTTAACCATGGTACCTCGATCCGCTAAGACTCATGAGCCGGACATGGTGGTATGGGACACCGTGGTCGAGCTGTCGGCCTACGCTGGGGCCACATGCCTCCCCGTAGTGACCAGTGAGCAACCAAACTCGTGAGCCGATTATGGTGGTATGAGACACTATATTCGTGCTGTCGGCCTACATTAATAAGGTGATGGGGGAGCGGTACAACGAATGCGAGCAACAGCCCTGACAGCCCTTTGTAGTGACCTCGAGCATACTCTAGAATCGCGGTGAGCCTTAGAGTTCTGCCGCGGTGTATAGAGTATGAACTAGGCCTGTTTCTGTATAGTGATGAATCGTTAAAGAGGTGATGGGGGAGCGGTGCAACCTTTGTGCGTAACAGCCCTGGCAGCCTTTGTAGTGACCTAGAAAACACACCGTCGTCTGATATTAACTAGGACTGACGACCATAGAATGGATCATGTTTGGGAATGATACAAGGGAGGTACCTTAGTTTCCCAATATTGCTGTTTGAAACGGACTAATAACAACTCGGAAATCACGCGCATCATTGCACCGCATGTGCCTTGTAGATGTGGAGCACTGGGGGAGTTATGCATTCACGAACGTAAGATGATGTTGCATGAGGGTGGTTTGGCAAGGGCATACATCATGTCATTCATACTTGCATTAATAAGTGTAGTTAGAATTGTTTGATTGTACTGCTTTATCATTATTGCTTGATTGAGTTGATAACATGTTAACCTATGCTTTACTGTTCCACTGAGTTGATCACTCACTCCCACGTTACGGGACGGTGTTGTGCACACCAACCAGATTTGTTGAGTTTCAGGTGATGGCAGCTTGTGAAGCAGAGCCGGACTACTTCTATGATGATAGGAGGAGTTCTCCTATCTATATCTCTCTGGCGGGTCAATGAAGACCTGATATTGTATTGACGGGGCTATGGTACTTGGGATAAGAGACATTACATTTCCTCACATTTGGTATATTTTAGAACTGTACTTGAAATTATTTAACCTGGTAATGTTATCACACTCTGGAGACTCATCATAGTTTATATATTTTATCTATCTATCACAGTCTTCCGCTTGCAAATTTAACTGTCTCTGGAGTATGATATGCTGTTTTGGCTTAATCTCACTCATGTTTAATGCACGAATATAGTCAACATTCAATCATCATTCATTTTGTTGTATAAGTGATGTTCTGGAACTCGGGAGTTGAATTTATGCTTGACCCCCAATTTTCAGGGCATTACAGAGGCTTTCGCTTGAAATCCGCGTCCCCTGATAGCGTGCCGTGCACGCCAAGGCCAGCTCTACTCTCGAGCTCTGAGTTGTACGAATGGCTCAATTGAGTTCCACATTACATGGGCCCCACATTGGTGTATTTATTATATCCCTACCGTTTATTTATTTTTTGTAATTATTTTAAAGCATTTGGAAAAAAAAGATTCATATCTAAAGCTTAAATGGACCACACTAAAAATAGACCGAATGGGTTTCTTTGACCATTAAAAATTTCATCCTTATCCAATTAGATCAGAATGAGTTTCTTTGACCGACTCAGACCTGGTTCGGGTCCAGCCAATCATATAACGGTTCTGTTCGAATAAGGTGTCCTGTACTCGATCCCGGTTCTGATCGGATTCGGATTAGCCCTGGCAGCTTTCGGTCATGACCGAGTGGGGGCAAATCCGATCCGACTCGGTCCGATGCCCAGCTCTAATTCTACATCGCAATTCGCAAGTGGGCACTAACAGATCAATGGTTCGTAATGAACCATGGTCCCACTTTTCAGAACAAAAAAACTCGTGTGCTGTATAAAGATGGGACACGGCTTCGGTGGATCTCTGAATGTGGGGCCCACCTGGATGTATATGCTTTAAATCCACGCCGTCCATCCATTTTAACATCTCATTTTATGGCATTTTCCAAGAAATGAAGTATATTCAAATCTCATTTGGACCACAGCAGAGGAAACAGTGATTATTAACCGTTAACAACTTTGTGGGCCACAAAAAATTTAGTTCAAGCTGATATTTGTGCGATCCCTTCATCCACTTCTATGTGATCTTATCAACAGGTTGGATGGAAAATAAACATTCTATTGCCCCAATAAGGTTTTTATGGTGGGAGCTGCTTCGATTTTGTCATAAATGAGCTGTAAAACAGATGGACGGCGTGGATGTAAGGGACGTACACCACGGTGTGTGCCCCGCACTCGGGATCACCAACCTCGGTGGATCCGGGAATCCACCGAAAGGGCTTCCGAAAAGATGCGGACCACGTGGCATATAATTCTTCCCTCACACACGTGCCACATTAGTGTACGATGCTGGATACACCACAGTATACGATGGAAAAATGTGGGGCCCACCGTGTCCATGACATCCAATGCGTCCATCAGGAGCAGCCCTCGTTTTCTACTTACTCCCAAAAATATGGTCTATTGAAAACTCGTATGGGCCACACCACAAGAAACAGAAGTATGGGACACCAACCATTAAAAACCTTTCAAACGTCTTGTGAGGTTTGCCGTTTTTTCTATATTCCATCCCATCCGTTCAAAAGATGCACCCCCAGACGAAGAAATGGACACCCCAAGAATCATGCCATTTGAAAATTCAAGTGAGCCACGACACGTGAATTTTTTGTAATGTTCTAGGCACGATTTGTCATGGTGTGGCCCACTTGCCGTGTTTTCTATATTCCATCCCATCCATTCAAAAGATGCATCCCAGTCGGAGAAATGGACACCCAAAAAATCATGCCATTTTTTGGAGATTCCCAGCACGATTTGTCATGGTGCGGCCCACCTGAATTTTTCAGATCAAACTTCTCAAGTGAACAGGAACAGCATATGATGTGATTTCATACATAGGTCAGGTTGCTTGTTTCTGTGTATAGTTACTGTGTGGTAGTGTAAAATAAATGTGTAATGATTCCTTAGCACATAAGTATTTGAATAGCTTTTTGCATTAGGTTTATCATTATCAAAATATATTAATGTTGTTGGTTGAATTTAAAATTTTCATGGTAATAAAAAACTATAATAATTATGAATTCATTTTATTTAATGAGAATTTCCACGTTTGGTCTATCATAATTACCAAAATATACTAATGTTATTGTTTGAATTTAAAATTTTCATAATTAAAAAAAAAAAGTATAATGATTATAAATTCATTTTATTTAATCAGAATTCTCATGTTTGGTCTGTAACAATAAAATTGTAATGGTGGCATGTTTTCCTTATTTTACTAGGGAAATCCGTGGGCCAAGTAGGTCAAAACCTTTGAATTTTGCGTTTGATCTCGCCTCTTGCTACATAAACACATGTTCCAAATTGTTGGTTGAATTAGAACTTTTGACGACTTTTATTTCTAACCACTCATTAAATGTCCCTTGATTATTCATGAGATGATCAAATTAGTGTAATAATCGAATAAGTGCACTTATTTATGATTTATCTAAATTTTCAGCCCATTATTTGAATAGTTGAAGTGGACGCAGTTTCTAGGGCACTGGAATCTCTACTTAACAAAGCTTTGTGGGATGCAGCATGATGTATGTGTTATATTCATCATATGCATCCCTCACGCCAAGTAAGGGTGTGATCTCACAAATCGAGATGATTCAAAACTCATGTGTGCCACACCACAAGATACATTGGAGATTTAACACACCACCAGAAGGCTTCTTGGGATTTATTAAGTTTTGGATTAGGTCAATGTTTGTGTTTTCCTTCTTATAGGTTAGAATCTATTTACACTTAGTTGATTACAGCCTAATTGAATGGTTCAAAATATGCTACATGACAGTTGTGTTGTGGGTATTGTAGATGAACTTTTAAAAAATGAGTTAGATGTGTATATGTGTGAAAGCCTTAAATGATAGAGTTTTATCAACAGTAATTATTTGCAAAGCAAATTCCATCAAAGTAAATATTCTTCCAGCATTAATTGTCAAAGTCATATCAAAAGTAACTCTCTATAAATGCAACAATTTAGTAATGTGAGGACTTCGTTAATGTTTCTTATACAAAAATCATAGCGTGGAGACTCCGATAAACCTTTTTTGCATACGGTTTCAAAGTAAGAGTGTATGTGATTTTTTGTACACATGGCTAGATACAATGAGCTATACTTATATAAATAATCAATAAAATCCATATGCCCAATTATCTAAATATTCTATAACGTGAAACCCTGCATGCAACTACCACATCTCCGAGCATATAAAATCAACACTCGGTGAATAGCTCCGAGCCATCGTCACACACAACCAATTAATCTTTACAATACAATGCTGCTCGTCTTAATTTTTAGCTTATTAGCTCATATATTTCACTCTTGTCTAGCCACACTGTAGTAAGTTTGTAATTTAACTTAAATTTGTTACTATTCAACATCATTGTTGCAGTATGTCTTAGGTGTATTATAAATATCCACAACCGCCGTAAGTGGATCCTACCGATCATCGAGTCCTTACTTGGCAGATCACACCAATCATGTCATACAGAATGCACACCTCAGTTGTTCTATCCACATAGGCAATCACAGGTAATTAAAATATTTTTCTAAGCTTAATTTATTTTCCATTCGATATAAGGTTGCTTATATTGTTCGTATTCCTGGGTTAATGAAATTGGCGATTCAACTTTAATTTTAGATCTCGTTCATCTATCATCACATTACTAAAAAACCTATAAACACTATTACCGTTGAAAGAAAAAGTCATAAGGACAAGACAAATTTTATTTTAAAGGACTAATCATCCCATTCTAAATTTCTTAATCGTTATAACATTGGTGGCCGAATAGTCAAATTAACTTTTATATGTCTGATACTAGTCTGACTAATTTGGTGCCCAATGGTTATAAGTGTTTAATCAATTCGAGTCAAGCATGACTTTAGTACACTCGAAACTATTTTGAATCGCATACAGTTGAGCAAATTTAGGTAGTTTATAACACATGTAGCTGCATGCCCAAATTGAATAACAACAAAATCACCCCACAAACAAGTGGTCTTGGGAACGTTTCAACGATGGACATTTCCATATCTACTATCTCATGTGGTGTGGTCCACTCGAGTTTTAGATTTGCCTCAAGCTCGTGCCCTCATATGATTTGGAGCATCGGATGAATAGTGTACTCGACAATGACATTACAATGGGTCTTACAAAGCGCGGGGTTAACCCTAGGTAGTAGGCAAGTGGGGCCCTATGATTGAACACCGGTTGCTTATGAGGGCTCATCATAACCCAAGCTATGTGGAGCCCACCTTGATGTCCATCTAAGAGCGTTGCTAGCCCATGGTAGCCTAAAAAATAATGCAGGCACTAGACTAAGCAGGCCGCCTTGCAAGAAATAGCAGGGATTGAACCATAAATAAAGGGAATTGACCACCAACCATTGAAATTTTTTTGGGCTATCAAGATTACATGCTTGCATTTGTGTTTTCCCCCTTTGTACCGATGGGATCACCTTAAGAACGGGTTGGATGACATATAAACATCATGGGGAGCATTATAAAGGTTTCAATGGTGAGCATTCCTATCCTCACTGTTTCCTATGTTGTGGTCCACTTAGGGCCTGTTTGGGAGCGTGGATTTGGAACCCCTAGGATTCAGAACCCTATGATTGGAAACCCCCTAGATTGGCAATCCTCTCGGTGTGCTTGGCACCCTTGAGTGTGACTTAACTCTAATTCAAAAATACCTATGCATGGTATATTTGGTATATTTATGGGCGTTTGAATTTAATTACTAGATCAACTTTAATATCCCTAATTAGTGAGATGTATAATTTTTGACACCATGGTTGTGATAAGCCCGCTAAAATATATGCTTTGCTTGAAAATGATGAAATTCCAAGTCTCGGATGGACCGCAAGCACAATATCATGTTTGAGTGACTAACCTACGATTTTTAATCGTTGATTAATATGGACAATGTTTGGATGATGCTGGACAACGTTTGGGCGATGCTGATTTACATGGACAATGTTTGGACGGTGCTGATTATCATTAGTGGGCCATGTGCCTAATAGAATGATAGTGTATAGTGACACACATGTTACACCTGCAACTATTGAAATGATTTTACGTGTAATCTAAGTTCTCATTGTAGAGGGGATTAGAAATCCCCTAGATTTGAAACCCTAGTTACTTTATGCTGCCAAACAACCAAGGGGATTTGAAACCCCCTCGAATCCGATTCGAGGGGGTTTCAAATCCCCTTGGTTGTTTGGCATCATAAAGTAACCGGGGGCAAATCCAGAGAGTTTCTAATCCCCTCTTTGAGGGGGTCTGTAATCCATGGTGAGAACTTGGATTACACCTAAAGTCATTTCAATAGTTGCAGGTGTGACATGTGTGTCACTCTATTATTCTATTGGGCACATGACCCACTAATGATGATTAGCACTGTCCAAACATTGTTCATGTAAATTAGCACTGTTTAAACATTGTCCAGCACTATCTAAACATTGTCCATATTAATCAATGATTAAAAAGTCATTGGTTAGTCACTTAGACATGATCTTATGCTTGCAGTCCATCTGAGACTCGGAATTTCATCATTTTCAGACAAAACATATATTTCAGTGGGCTTATCACAACCATAGTGTCAAAAATTATATATCTCACTAATTAGAGATATTAAAGTTGATTTAGTAATTAAATTGAAACCCCGTAGATATAACATGCATAAGTATTTTTGGATTAAAGTTGATTCACACTCTAGAGTGCCAAACACACCGTGAGGATTGCAAACATAGGGGGTTCTAAATCCACGCTCCCAAACATGCCCTTAGGGCCCGTTAAATGGAAGGGATTAGATGGTAGTGGAAGGGATTGGATGGTAAATCCCGGGAATGGCCGGGCGTGCCAAACAGTGTAGGTGATCTGATCCAAATCCGATGGATCTTCAGACAATCCACTGACAAAACCATCATTACCTTTAAATCCCATCCAATCCATCTTAATCCGTTCAAATTAGCCTGCGACGTGTTTGGTTCATGGGATTGGAAGGGATCGGAAGCTATATTCTCCGGATTGGCCGGGCATGCCAAACGGACTGGATGTATCAATCCAGGGATATAGCAATCCCATGGATCTCAAGACAATCCGCTGACAACACCATCATTATCTAGAAATCCACGCCATCCACCCTAATACCATTCACTCCCTTCCAATCCACCGGGCCAAACGGGCCCTTAGTTTTTATTTTTATTTTTTATTTTACTTATTTGTTGGCTCTAACCTCAAACAGGAGCTGGCATAATTGATGGACTGACCGAATTTCACACGGGAAATCCTAGTAGGCCCATACTACTTTAAATCTTACTTGCATGCAACATGATCGACTTCTCAGCGCCCGCATGTCAACCATCCTACTCCGCCAGAGTAGCAATGTAGGGTATGCATCGCGGACATCGCGGACGCACATGCATGCATACATCCATGGAAGAGAGAGAGAGAGAATATAATGCGACCATTTCAAAGCGCCCTTCTCGCTCTCTTTCTCTCTTTTTTCCAAAATTCCAACAGAGAGCGCGATGGCTATGGTAGAGAGCATTGTCGGTCTCGTCCTCATGCTCTTCATTCTCCTTCTCATCTTCATCTTCCTCTGCAAGCCATGGCGCTTCTTCTCATTCTATTCCAGACGCCTCATCAAGGTCCCAATACCTTCTCCCATCCCTCTATCTCTCACCCCTCTTTTCCCCCTTTTTCGATTAGTTTATGGTTTTTTCTGCGATTTGGGCATTTCGGCATCTGTTCATTTCTCGTGGGATGCATTCATTTCTAGTGGGTTAAATTTGGAAATGTGATTTGGGGCCCTTTCAAGGCCTTTTGATTTGACTTTCTTGATCTTGGTTCTTTTATTTTGGTGGGAGATTCAAAGATTGGAAATCGATACTTTCAGTTGTTGAGAATGGGGTCTGGATTTGCATGCATTTTCTTGCCTGGACGAGTGACTGCAATTGCATTTAAGGGATTAGAATCGGGTTTTTTTGTGCGGTGATTGGTGCAAATTCTTGTTTTGGGTTTCTCTCAACCGCTTTAGATTGCAAACCCACAGCGAAAATTAGAATTACCTGATTTTATCTTTGTTCGTATTGTAGTCTAGCTTGTAAATGTGATCAAAATGTCTTTGGTTTGGAGATAGATGGTGATGTCCTTCTCTAGGTTCATGCACACATTGTCACTTGTTGGGCTGTTAGAACAATCGAAGTGGAAAATCCATGTCCCTTGAACAAAATCAAAGACTGCAATCTTTAATTTGTTTCTCTTGAAGTGTTCAACAGTGGTATGAACTTTGTTGGATAGATAGTTGAGAAGAAAAATCCTCATAGTTTCTTGACTTTGATTTATTCTCTCATTTAATTGAAGAATGGAATGCTTGGGTTCACCTGGTTTGGATCACTACAATTTGAGCACCCTTTTAATTTGTTTGAACCTTGTCCTTTTATTGCATTCTCCCCAGTGTTATCCAAGTTCAGGTAAGGATATTGAGACATCAAGGGTTGAGCATGACAGATCCTCCAAACCTTGAATTCTTGGGATACAGGCGCAACACGGATCAGTGACAGCTCATAACTATGATCACATCAAAATTTTCATACATGACAAGTTAGGCTTGTAGCCTGATTGGTGCCATTTGCTCTAAAATTTAAATAACTAGAGGCATAGATTTCGAGTCATGGAGATGGGGGAACCCATGTCCTTACCTGCATCCAAGTGTCCAAGCATTCAATTGGGTACTCCAATTTCTTGAAAGACCCAAATATCATAAATTGTGACTCCCCTTTCTATTGTCTGCCAATGGATGAGTTTGTGTAGTGCATTATGGAAAGATGTGTTTGAGACATGGGGATTGTGCCCATTAAAAGCTTGCTTTTGTTGTTCTTACAACAACATCGATATTGGATAGGAGTCTTAGACTCTAGTTATGTAATTGTGTTTGTGGGAGATGATTGACGGAATTTGGGGCTTCAGGATAGTGTAACCGGTGATTAGTTGTGGTAAAAGTTAAAACACACTCATCTTGGTCGAGTTTCCGTAGTTCCGACATTTGTGCTACCACCTGGGTGGTTTTTTAAGATGCATGAAAAGCAAGTTTTGTATGGAAAGAGGGTCAAAACACAGTCAGATTTTACCAACCTTAGATACTTTGGTCCTCTAAAACACCACTGCATATTTGTGTCAATTTGATAGGAGTACGGCAAGAGTACGGGGGGTGGGGTGGGGTGGGTGTGCAATGAGTACCTTGGTGGTGTGGAGGATAAGGTTCATCCTCACACATTCATTCCTTTAGCCTTTCTATTAAGGGAGATTGATTATGGTGATAGTTTACCTCCATTTAAAGCATCTTTTATTACCTGTTACATGGCGGAATATGACCATACATATGTTTACATTTCCATTGAACATGTGCCATTATATACTAAAATCCAAACTGACCAAATCATAGGCGCGCACTATAGGAAAGTGCCAGTGGTATGTACCATGACTTCATTAGATAGGTTTGTGGTGAACGAGGGTGAGACCTATATCTCCTGCATGGGATGTGGGGACATTTGTGAAATTAAGCTAGACATTTTTTGGTTCCCAACAAATAAAATCTTTTGACACCTTTTCTCTTCACGTCCAATAGGTTTGTTCTATTTGGAAGAGTAGGACAGTTTGAGATATATAAATTTAGAGCTTGTGATATATCATAGTTGAAGACTCTAGAGATCTCGAGGGAATGTTAGCCGATCTAAAATGATGTGTCCCGTGTCAATGATAATCCAGATATGGAAGAATCACATTGATCATATCGGCTTGTTTGTGGTATGCTTTCTGTCACGATTTAAGATGCTGATAGAAGTTTGCTTCAGAGGTGGAGTGAATCCAAAGTAACTTCTTGTGGGAAGGAGATGAACCATGATTCAAATTCCATTCCGGGGATTGGTAGGAGATGCAAAGACCAATGAAGGAAGGTGGCATGGAAGGGGGAAAATCAAGGAGAAATTGGTTCCTTTAGAGCAAATGGTGGTGGAGATTTGGGGAGGAATCAAAGGCTACTTGGAGGGAAGTTATAGTGAGAGAATATGGGGGAAGCCGAGGAGTTGATTTCCAAGTTAAACTTTAAATAATGGAGAAATGCAAATGTGGAAATAGATAAACAAAATGGGAAGACGACCAGGGGACCTGAACACTTAGCTTGCCGCGGGCCATGAACTCGAGAAAGGTACATGCTTTCTTGTTGGAAAAGGTTTTTTTTTTTTTTTTTTTTGAGAGATATTACGATTGAAGATACTCCCTTGGCTGAATAAGTTCAAAGCCTCCTCTTCATTTTTGTTTAAAGAGGAGAAGGTCATGGATTAATGGTGAAACTGAAAAAATAGAATACATTGGGGGGGGGGGGGGGGGGGGGGGGGGGGGGTTGGAATGACGAATGTTTGTTAAATATACAATGTCAAAGCATGATCATTTAGGAGATTGAAGCTTTAGTTGCATGATCCTTTTAGCTAGGTACCGCTCCTGCTTCAAATCGTGGTTTAGATTTGTGCTTTTGCTTCCACTTCCTACCCATTTATACTCGGAACTATTTTGAAACAGACGCCTGCCCGCCCTCACATCCAAATCTATTGGCACTTCACTTCACGCTGTGTGCAACTATAATTTAAGCCCTTGATGGTAAGGAAGAAAGCAATGAATTAACTAGGGAAGAAAAGCTTAAGAGACATGTTGAAGCTTGAGTTTAAAAGAAAAATATAAGGGAAAATAATGCGATGTCAAAGCTTAGTTGTAAGATCCTTCTAACTAGTTGCTGCTCTTGCTTCAAACCATGCTTCGGACTCTAGCTCCCATTTATACTTGTTTACATTTTGAAACAAATGCCTTCCTACTCCCACACTTGAATATGTTGCCACTTTGCTTCATGCTTTGCACACCTATATGTCAAAGATTTAAACTCTGTGGCAGGGACAAAAAGTGTGAAAGTTTTTCACGGGACTGCTAATGGCTGGAGTAGATAGAACAAAACCCAAAGTCTACTTGTTGACTTCTACTTGGTACTGCTCTTTGATGATGGTTTGTGTCGCTCTTGCCTGAATATTGAGAACCTCCAATTTGATCGGATCAGCAAGGAAGAAGCGAATTGGTTAGAACAACCAATAGGGGAGGAAGAGGCAAAGCGGTCTGTGACCTGGGCAAGGATAGGTCTCCTAGACCAGATGGCTACCCTATTGCCTCTGGGAGGAGGTAAAAGGGGATATGTTGGACTTTATCTTCAAGTTCTATGCTAGAGGCCTATTATCCAAAGAAATAGAGGCTTTCTTCATTGTGCTTGTCCCAAAGAGTGATGGACTGGAAGGTCTAAGGGATTTAGACCAATTGACCTTATTGATAGTCCATAAAAAATCTCGGCCAAGGTTCTTGGGTGAAGATTGGATATTATGCCAGGCAGAGTTATCTCCAAATCCCATGGGCTCTTTCTTCTTGGTAGGCAAATATTTGATGGTTCTTTGGTTGCTCTAAAGTGCATTTTTACTGAAGTGGTGTTTCCTAGACATGTGGCATGGGTGCAAAGTTTCAAAATGTCCTAAACTATCATGATAGACTCCATAAATCTGGGCACGATGACACTTCTGTACACAAATACATAATAGTTTAATAAAATAAATAAATTATCATATAAAATAAAATGCTGAAAACATTAATAACAAAGGAATTGGAAAAGAATATTCATGTAGTTCCAATAGAAACCAATTATAATAATGTAAACTAACTAATATTCAATTAGCGCCAGACATTGAAAAACACATAATCATGTTAAGGGATAGTAGTTTGTATGAACCACAATGATAGATCTCGTTCATGTCAATTTATTGGTTTGGGAATTTCTTTGGAGATTTCCAGATTTTTTAGGCTTTTCTTGGCATTTTATTGGGAAAATCTCGTTAAACATTTTAAATTAGTGTGTGTGTGTGTGTGTGTGTGTGTTGTGTGTGTGTGTGTGTGTGTGGTGTGTGTGTAATGAAATGAAATAATTAGCTTAAAAAAAATAATGTTTTCGCATTAAGATCACAATAAATTTGTGATAGAATCATGGAAAATTTAAAACTGCTGAGTTTTTGGCAATCTTGCTATACTATTGTAATAATATTGTTTGGTTAATTTTTTCTGAAAATATTTTGAGATTTTCAATATCTTGGCTATATTTGTCATAGTGGTTTGAACATCACTTGCTTTGTTAAAAAATCGAGAACCCCAACAAAAGAACAAAAATGCAAAAAGAGCAACAAAGCTTTTACTTTTTTGTTATATGGATCATGGTACCTATAACGGAAAATGAACTAAAATCCAGATAGTGAAAGGAAGTTCTTAAGAGTTTTCTTCCAAGGTCACCTAAATTGCCAACCCCCTACAATTTTCTTTCCTGATTCAAGTGATCAGATTTATGGGTCATTTGCAGTCCACTTTGCTATTTTTACCAACCAAATCTTTTATAATTATGGGCCACTTCACTTAAGTGAGTGGCATAGTTGTAATTATGCCGAATTTTTAATAATAAAAGCACAGGGGGGTAGAGATCCAACCCTATTGGATTTTGTGATAAAAAGAAGAAGAGAAAAGCTCTTGCTTTCTTCTCCTATCTTCATGCGATTTGAAGACACTTCCATGCGATTTGGAAGAAAGATGTGTGCGAGGCTAATTTTCATCAATGGAGGCATGAGGTCTCCATCTATCCCTACACCATATTCTCTTTTCTCTCCCATCCAGATAATTTCTTCAGGTTCTTCATTCTCTCCATCCCAGATATTTGTCTTCTCCCAAACCATACTTTCCCATACCCATCCATAATCCAAACCCTAACCGACCTAAACCCATCCTCCAACGCCACAGTGTGACCGTACGATCACATGTGTGAATCCCACCTAGCCCCTTTTTGGCTTTTCATCATCACTTTCTTTCATTCGCAAAACTCTAACCTTAGATCTAAAATCCCTAACATTCTTAGATTTTCCCCAATTAAAAAAAAACCCTAATTCCAAAATTCTCAATTCCCATGAACCCTAATTCTTCAAATTTCAGATTTTCCCCTTCTAACCCTAATCATAAAACCTACAAATCTATCCCTTGAGTGTGGAACATGCCTATGCTAAATTGGAAGTTCTATCCTTCCATCGAGCCTAATTTTAATTGATTTATGTGATTTGTTAGCATGTGGGCATGTGATTTAGGCTAAATCAGATTTTATTTCCTATTGTATACTCTTAATTACTTGGTGGATTAGCAGATTTTGTTAATTAAATTACTTTATGGACTCTTTCATAATCTCCACGTTGCATGCTAGCATTAAATCATGTGTCTTGCATCATAATGTTTGACACAATGGTTGTAATAAACCCGCTAAAATATATACTTTGCTCGAAAATGATGAAATTCCAAGTCTCGGATGGGCCACAAGCACAAGATCATGTCCAAGTGACTAACCAACGATTTTTTACCGTTGATTTACATGGACAATGTTTGGACTGCGCCGATCATTATTTTAAAGTAATTATAGTGATGCAATTGATAATCTAATTGTTTTAGGATATCATTAGTGGGCCATGTGCCCAATAGATTAATAGTCTAGTGACACACATGTTACACATGCAACTCTTAGAAGGATTTTAAATGTAATCCAAGCTTTCACTGTGGATTTGAAACCCCCTCTTTCAGGGGATTTGAAATCCCCTGGTTTTGAAACCCCCGGTTACTTTATGATGCCAAACAACCAGGGGATATGAAATCCCCTTAAATCCCCCCAAATCCATGGTGTCAAATGACCCCTAAATGTTATGCATTCCAATTTGAATATAGTTGCATTAGTTCAGTTAGACAATGCATAACTTAGAACCCTATACAAAGGAAACCTATTATGCGCACTTCTTTTTTGAGATATTATGATTTAAAAGTGTGTATTAAGGTCTTTTTTAACAATCCCTGAAGTTCAATTGAAAAATTCAACCATTTTTTCCAATGTTTCCTCATGTTTCCCCAAAAGTGTGATAAATTACCCGATACAAATGATATATCCCATGCGAGAACCGATACATATCTGTATCGCAAGGATGCGATAAATATTTGTATCGCGATACCGATATTTCAAACACTGGTTGGTGCTTTGATTAAGACATTGGGAGTCTCCAGGGCGGCAATTAGGATCCGTGGAAGATAGGTCATTCTATCCATTTAAGGCTATGGGAGACTCCAATGTAGCACAAGAAGATACAAGATTCGTGTGAAGAGGTTTAACAACCATGGCTGTCAAAATGATTTATGCATGATGCTTTATCAATATTTGGGGTGAACGTAATGCGCGATGCTTTGACAACAAGTTTAAATCATGGGATCAAGTTCTTTGGAAATCTTAGAGAGACGCATCGGAATGGGCTTCGAATATTCATAACTTTGACATTAATGTAGCTCGTTCCTTTTTGGGTTTTTAATATGTTTTCTTGTATTCTTTCAGCTTGGTTATTTGTCAGGTTACTTTCTAATAAAATCATTTATGGCTCTTAAAAAAACCATGGCTGTCAAAGGGCACTGATGGAGTGTAAGTTGATTGATGAGGCAAAATGTGGTTAGGTGGGTTATGTCACGCCCCAAACCTGGAAATCGGATTCACAGGAATCCCGATCATCGAACCCGGTGCCGATAGCCTCCGTAGTACCCCATTCCCGGCTCCTAGCGTTCATACGCAAGGTTCTGATCCTAGGATCCTACAAGGAAGATTTTCCAACGTACATTTGTCTCATAAGAAGCATAACCACAAGTATACCCAAATCATAAAGGCAACATCATCATCACATATCCACTAATATAATCATTTGAATACAATGCTAAAAGGGAAATACATATATCGAAATCAAAGCTCCAGAAGACAGCTGCACACTCTAAGCTCAATGCTGCTGCAACATAATGACACTTGCATGCATCTATCATGCATAGCTTATAGAAAGCTTAGAGGGTGGTGAGAGTGTGTTGACTTTAGGGGTAGGTTGTGTAAGAAAGGGTATGGGCTTGTGTAAGAACTTTTGACTTTTGGGGTTGCTTGGGGATGGGTGTGAGGTGATGTGTACTTGACATGTACTTGACCATTGATGAGATTGATTGATTGATGGATGTGACATTCGGTAGAGATTCTCTTGGGTTTCGCAACGCGTGGCGTTTTCCTCGAACTGAATACGGGCCCACATCTCCTAGCCTGAGTGTCGCCTCAGTGTGCAAGATGAGGCGGGACACCGCTTCTGGGAGTGCCCCCACCCTCGGCAGCCCCTGCCACCCAGACCGTTCTCTGGTGCTTGCTTTGGGTGTGGTGGGATAGGGCATCGTAGGAGCGAATGTCCCCGTCCTCAGCAGCAGCAGCAACGACGACAGTATCTGCCGCCGGGACCCCATCGGCGGCAGCAGCAGCAGCAGGATCCTCAGACATCAGGAGGAGTCGTCGACGATTCGTGTGACTTAGCCCCTACACCGTCTTCCTAGATTGTTCATGAACAGGGTGTCTTGGGAGTTAGAGCTTGAGATTTGTGGGTGTTATTCTCATCTCTTAGATGTTTGATTATTTTGGTATGTTGTGTTCTGATTTTATAATATATATATATATATATATTATATATAATATATATATATATATATATATATATATATAGTTGTGGTTTTCTCTCCCTTGGTAAGCCCTGTATTGGTTATGTTGTGGTTTAAATTTTGAGTGCGAAATTTTTATTAGGTGGGGAGAGCTGTAAGGCCCGTATCCTAGTTCGTACTGTTCCGTCAACTTCCGCGGTCCTCTTGGTCGAATTCCGACAACCTTCGACCTTTATCCGACATTTGCACGCGATCCTAAGCCGAGTCCTACAAACCTGAGTTGACTCAATCCGAGACTTGTACTATTGCGACCGCATCGTCGCCGCGGTTTCAACACCGCATCTTGCACACCGAGGCGACACCCAGGCCAGGAGATGTGGGCCCTCATTCAGTTTAAGGAAAACGCCGCGCGTTGCGAAACCTAAGAGAATCTCTACTGAATGTCACATCCATTAATCAATCAATCCCATCAATGGTCAAGTACATGTCAAGTACACATCACCTCACACCCATCCCCAAGCAACCCCAAAAGTCAAAAGTTCTTACACAAGCCCATACCCTTTCTTACACAACCTACCCCTAAAGTCAACACACTCTCATCACCTTCTAAGCTTTCTATAAGCTTATACATGATAGATGCGTGCAGGTGGCATTAGGTTGCAGCAGCGTTGAGCTTGGAGTGTGCAGCTGTCTTCTGGAGCTTTGATCTCGATATATGTAATTTCCTTTCAGCATTGTATTCAAATGATTATATTAATGGATATGTGATGATGATGTTGCCTTTATGATTTGGGTATACTTGTGGTTATGCTTCTTATAAGACAAATGTACGTTAGAAAATCCTCCTTGTAGGATCCTAGGATCGGAACCTTGCGTATGAACGCTAGGAGCCAAGAATGGGGTACTACGGAGGCTGTGGGCACCGGGTTCGGCGATCGGGATTCCTGTGAATCCGATTTCCGGGTTTGGGGCGTGATAGAAGTATATCTCGAGCAACCTTGTTAGTTAGGTAGCATTCATGATGATGAGAGGAATATTTTTTAGTATACTATACTGATTACGACAACAAAATGATTGTCAAGGTCCTTGCTTTGGGTTTGGGTTGAGCAAATTTCGGTTGGGTTAGGTTGGGTCTAATCACATATGTCTGGGTTGGGTTGGGTTGAGGTTTGGTCGGGTTGGGTTGGGTTGAGTATAGAGGACTTCGAGTTGGGTCACATTTGGTTGGAATTCAGGTTGGGTTAGGTTGCAAGTTGGTCCGTCCTGTTGAGGTTGGGTTGACCCTCAACTCAACCCAACTTGCCTAAGTTTCACCTCTAATACTGGTTTGTGAGGTGATCTGCAATGATGTAGGCAATTTTTGCCCTTTGTTCAAACATTCTGTGTGTGTGTGTGTGGAGAGAGAGAGAGAGAGAGAGAGAGAGAGAGAGAGAGAGAGAGAGAGAGAGAGAGAGAGAGAGAGAGAGAGAGAGAGAGAGAGAGAGAGATGTTGGTCCTCTCGTTTGGGGAGTCAGTGGTTGCCAATTCTCTTGGACTAGGTTTCTTGTTTCCTTGGATCGGGAAGACTGGTATACAGGGGTTAGGCAATATGGAATTCTCTTCCCATTTTGGATCACTACTTGGTGGTGTTGGATACTAATGAGGGGCAATAGGGGCCATCACCATTCCTTGTCAAGTTTTTGTGGTTAGAAGAGGAGGATTCGCTAACAAAGTGAGAGTGGTGGGAATCCATTCATGTAGAAGGTTGGACTGGGTTCAAATTGGTGATGAAACCTAGAAAGCTAAAAGGAATGGAAGGACAATTTGAACACTGCAGGAGCTGAGAAGGCAGTTATTCCTTTTGAAATCGAAGTGTTGGTTCTAAAGAAGAGTTTGATAGTCTATTTGAGGAGAAGGAAAACAGGCTTCACTAAAGCTAGAATATCAAAGGAAAGTAAAGCAGGGTGAAATCATGTGGAGACAAATCACAGGGAATGTGGCTTAAGTGGATAGGAATACCAAGTTCGTTCAAGGTATAAGCTAATGCTAAGAGTCTAAACAGAATCCATATCCTCATGGTTGATAGGAGAAGGTTGGAGGAGAAACAAGGTATGCGCAATGTGGTGGTCCTCTCATTAAGCTAACTGTAGTTATCCTAAAAATTAATGACTAACCATGGTTAGAAGATCCAGGTTAGTTACTAGCCTTGCTGTTGCTGCCAAACAGGCCCTTAATGTGCTTGTGACTTTTATGTACTAAGTTAAAATATAAGTGCTCAAATTGATGCCTGGTCTTCTCTATTTATACATATAAAATGAATTTCAGCTTGCATCTTGTGATCATCTCTGCTAATTTTCTTTTTAGCTTGAGCTTTTCCAGTTCTTGTATAAGGAACTTCGATCCCAATGCTTCAGGTGCATCTTTCTTGGGCATGTTCCTTATTAGAAAAGTGATTGGCATTAATGCTTTTTCCTGATTTGCATGTCTCCCTATGAGATGCTGGTTCTAGGAGCACCCCTTTTAAAGGAAACTACTTCTATTGATTGCCAAACATGGTTTTTCTTCTTAAGAAGTCTGTCCGCTTCTTCTGATCCGTTTCTGCAGGTTGATGATCTAGAAAGGCCTCTTTTTCCTGGTGATTCTCCATCCCCAAGCCCAAGAAATGACTTGTCCAGAAGCTGTGATTTAGAGGGATCTAGTGCTCAAATTGATGGAAGTTTCAGCTCACCTAGCACACATGGACTAGTCTATAAACAGAGGATTCCATCAGCAGATGCACATGTGAGCCAAGGTATGCATTCTTTTTTGGTGATTCTGGTTTAGCCTCTTCATCTTTGCGTAGAGTATCATCATATAACTGCTCTTTTCAGCAATCACAAATGATTAATTTTTAAACTCTCCCAGGTGCTGCTTTGATTCTGGATGTTATTTCTGAACCTTCAGAACATTTGTTAGTTGGTCAAACTCTCAAACGTACGTTGGTGCCAAGTTGGCCTGTTGAAGAAAGAAAACATATTAGAAAGGATGAAGGATACTGTGATTCAGTTTCCTTTGATGATGATAAATATCAAGTTTCGTTGCCCCAAGATACTACTGACCAACGTATTCTACCCCCTCCCCCCTGATGGATTCAAATAAGTTGTTGTACTTGATTTTATTTGTACATAAACTAGACTCTCAGCATTCTTTTCAATTACCACAGATTATGTAAAACACATCATCCTATCTTTTTGTTAGAAGTGCAGGAAGCAGCCTGACGTTGGAAGTTATATCTGGTCCTTCTCGTGGACTCCGCTGTTCCCTGCAGTCAACAAATGCCTCTCGATTTCCATTGACCCTTGGAAGAGTTCCTCCAAGTGATTTGTTGCTGAAGGATTCAGAGGTTTCAGGGAAGCATGCAATGATAAATTGGAACTTAAATGTAAGCATCAATTGACACTTGCTTTCACTTCAGTTCCATGTAAAATTTGGTTGCAGGAACTGTTTATCTGCTATTTTGATCAAGTTTGGAAAACTTGGGACTCAGACTTGACTCTGTCAACCTGTAAAGTTTGACTCGTGCTGGTTGGTGTGGTAACTCAGTGTGACCTGTGTTTTTTTAATTAACTTAATTTTGGATTATAAAGAATAGTTTCTTACAAATGAATATGCATGTTTAAATTTATATTGGATTTATCTTCTGAAAACAACATTATAATGCATATTTTGGTGGGAGGGGGAGAGGCTACCTTTATCATCTTAAAACAATATCTTATAATGTATATGTTAATAGGAGTAACATCCTGTAGGCTAAATAAACTTTCATGTCCTTTTTAATGAACAACACGGTCTGACATGACTCAGAGGGAGGGAGGCTGGCTTTACCATCTAAAAAGAGCTTTTATTATCTTAAAACAATATATCGTAATGTATATTTTAAGAGTTATAACATTATAACACGGTTTGACATGACTCAGAGGGAGGGAGGCTGGCTCTGAGTCATAAATAAACTTTCATGACCTTTTTAATGAAAGCTCTGAGTCATAAATAAACTTTCATGAAAGCTCTGAGTCATAAATAAACTTTCATGTCCTTTTTAATGAACAACACGGTCTGACATGACTCAGAGGGAGGGAGGCTGGCGTTACCATCTAAAAAGAGCTTTTATTATCTTAAAACAATATATCGTAATGTATATTTTAAGAGTTATAACATTATAACACGGTCTGACATGACTCAGAGGGAGGGAGGCTGGCTTTACCATCTAAAAAGAGCTTTTATTATCTTAATAGCAGTGGATCTACCATATGTTATAATGTATATCAAGATGTGTTTTTTTAATTAACTTAATTTTGGATTATAAAGAATAGTTTCTTACAAATGAATATGCATGCTTAAATTTATATTGGATTTATCTTCTGAAAACAACATTATAATGCATATTTTGGTGGGAGGGGGAGAGGCTACCTTTATCATCTTAAAACAATATCTTATAATGTATATGTTAATAGGAGTAACATCCTGTAGGCTAAATAAACTTTCATGTCCTTTTTAATGAACAACACGGTCTGACATGACTCAGAGGGAGGGAGGCTGGCTTTACCATCTAAAAAGAGCTTTTATTATCTTAAAACAATATATCGTAATGTATATTTTAATAGTTATAACATTATGGTAACATCATATAGGTTGAATAAGTTTTGTATGCCCTTTTTAACCAGCAAGACGGTGTGGTTATCTCTTGTTTGAGTCATTGAGTCATTAAAAAAATCACAGGAATGTTGATTTTGTTCTGTTACAGAGACCGCACGTTAAAAAAAAAAAAAAACCTCGGTGTGGCATAATTCAAGGTCGACTTGGGCGAGCATGAGTTGACTTGGCCAACATTGATTTTAATTTGCTTGCTACTGGACTTGAGGGCTGCTAATGCTTGTGTTAGTGACTTAGTGCACTTGTGGCTCGAACATGTCACATACGTGATGTGCACTACCTAAGCTGGTCATTGGATGGGTCTCACACTTTAACCCTGGTGCAAAAACTGGGCTGATCCATACATCAGATTGGTCAGATGTCTACAAGAACAGTTGGATGGTTACTTGTCTATTCCCCTGGATGGGTGGACTGGCCTGATCTTTTGGCTAGAGCATGAATGTGGTGGGCCTTGCTAGTGGCTTGGATGTCACACATGTTGGCATGCGGCAGTGGGCAAGTGCACTGATGTAAGTCTCTTTTGTTTCTCATTAGATTGGTATTTGGTGATGGCAGAAATTGAAATGGGAGCTGGTGGATATGGGGAGCTTGAATGGAACCCTCTTAAATTCTTGTGCAGTTCACCATCTAGAGTCAGGACAAAGGCATTGGAGTGAACCCATCGAGCTTTCAAGCGGAGACGTAATTACTCTTGGTACAACATCCCAAGTATATGTGAGTTGAAGTGGCATTGCTTGTATTTTTGGTTTCTCTAGTTTTGTTTTTTGAGCCGAGAACTGCATGTCAGATCTGTCACATACTTAATCAGTGTTGAAAACTGGCAAAATAAACCCGTTATTGGTGCAAGTCGAATGGTCTAAAAGTGCAAGGGGATGGTCCAAAAGGACGTGGGTGTAGGTAGCGAGAAAAGACTTGATGACCTATGGTCTAACTGAAGCTATGGTCCTTGATAGAGTGGAATGGCGGAACAGGATTTTTTGTAGCCCACCCCATTAGTTGGGATAAGCTGATGATGATGATGTGCTTGTTCTAATTACATAATTTTGCAGCCCATGTTTAGTTTTACAAATAATTTAGTGAGTATGTTAAGTATGTGCACAATTATAGTACTTGTTTTTTTGAAATGCAAGGATTTTACTGATAGAGAAAAAAGAAACAGGAAAAACAACCTAGAGAGCTAAAAAAGTAAAACAAAAACAAAAAAAATACAAAAAACTAGACCATACAAAATCTGTCCCTCGAAAGGACAACCCAGGAAGAGCTGAGAGTCTCTTAGGGAGCCCAATCCCTGAAAAGAACAAGGACACTCGAGAACACCCCAGCCGCAGAAACGCTAGAATTCCTTAAACAATGTTATTTCTTTCTGCCCACATTGCCACAGGACAACCAAAAACAAGATTCTCTACTTTCTTTTCCCCATAGCTCTTTCGTATTCTGCACGCCATTTGCAAGGGAGATCTTCCATAGAATTTGGCATGATCCACGCTACCCCGGACATTCTGAAAATGCTCCACCATAAATCAGAGGAGAAAGGTCGACGTATGAAAAGTTGGTCCATTGTTTCTTTAGAACGGTAGCATAAAGGCAGATGTTGGGAATACACATTCCACATTTTTAGAGATTATCAACCGTGAGGATAATGTTCCTTCCCACCAGCCACCCGAAAGCTGCCACTTTTGGAGAAACTCCATAGCGCCACAAATGAGCTGTGTGGGAGTTTGTCATGGGAGAAGAGGCCTCTGCAATGGATTTGTAAAGCGAACGAACAAAAAAGATTCCTGAACCAGGCATACGGTCTTCCTCAACTTCACAAGGTAGAAAAGTCTGCAAACAAGATAAGTTGAGAGTAAATTCCTTTGAAAATGCTCCACCATAAATAAGAGAAGAAAGGATGACGTATGAAAAGTTGGTCCATTGTTTCTTTAGAATGGTAGCACAAAGGCTGATGTTGGGAATACACATTCCACGTTTTTAGAGATTATCAACCGTGAGGCTTCTGTTCCTTCCCGCCAGCCACCTGAAAGCTACCACTTTTGGAGAGACTCCATAGTGCTACAAATGAGCTGTGTGGGAGGTTGTCATGGGAGAAGAGGCCTCTGCAATGGATTTGTAAAGTGAACGAACAAAAAAGATTCCTGAACTAGGCATACGGTCTTCCTCAACTTCACAAGGTAGAAAAGTCTGCAAACAAGATAAGTTGAGAGTAAATTCCTCTTTCTTAACACCACACCCCCCGCGTAGAAACGCTAGAATTCCTTGAACAATGATTTTTTCTTTCTGCCCACATTGCCATACGACAACCAAAAACACGATTCTCTACTTTCTTTTCCCCATAGCTCTTTCGTATTCTGCACGCCACTTGCAAAGGAGATCTTCCATAGAATTTGGCATGATCCATGCTACCCCGGACATTCTGAAAATGCTCCACCATAAATCAAAGGAGAAAGGACGACGTATGAAAAGTTGGTTCACTGTTTCTTTGGAATGGTAGCACAAAGGCAGATGTTGGGAATACACATTCCACGTTTTTAGAGATTATCAATCGTGAGGATTCTGTTCCTTACCGCCAGCCACCCGAAAGCTACCACTTTTGGAGAGACTCTGTAGTGCCACAAATGAGCTATGTGGGAGGTTGTTGTGGGGAAGAGGCCTCTGCAATGGATTTGTAAAGCGAATGAACAAAAAAGATTCCTGAACCAGGTATACAGTCTTCCTCAACTTCACAGGGCAAAAAAGTCTACAAACAAGATAAGTTGAGAGTAAATTCCTCTTTCTTAGGATCTACCCCCCTCCCCCCCCTTGATAACTACATCCTTATTAGAGGAAAATGCAAACAACACAGGAAAAGACACAACCAAAGGCTGGTCACTGCACCATAAATCTAACCATAATTTGATTCTCGAACCATTCCCAAGGGAGAAAGGGATTCTCTCAAACACCAAGGGGGCAGACTTGGCTATGCCTTTCCACAAGGAGGAGGCACGCTATAACGAGGAGGATTTAGTCCACCAACCTTGGGGGGGAGAGGCCATATTTAGCTGAAATAATTTGATGCCATAAACTATCTCTTTCGTTCTCAAATCTCCAAACCCATTTACCCAAAAGGGCTTCATTGACAAGGAGGAGATCCTGGATATTGGCTCCCCCTTCCTCATAAGGTAAGCAAACCTCTTTCCAATTAAGCAGGGGAAACTTCCTCCCATCAGATCTTCCTTGCCATAGAAAGTTTCTTCTCAACTTATCGATTTTAGCTATAGCCGATTTTGGGCATCTAAAAAGAGAAAGATAGTAGATAGGCAAATTCGAAAAAGACGCTTTGATAAGATTTAACCTCCCACCCAATGATAAAAGTTCATTTTCTGAAGACAACTTGCTTTCCATCCTTTCTATAATCTTGTCCCAAAGGTGAATCAGGGGCTTACCGATGCAAAGAGGAAGGCCCAAGTAGATTGTAGGCAGAGCACTTACCTTGCATCCAAGAAAATCAGGAAGGGAAATCCAACTAAGTACGTGCCTTTTTATTTCAACTTCCAATACCCTCCTTTTGTAATAACAACTCTTGCTTGTTTTCCGAAATGCTGATTGCTACTTCATAAACCAAGTTTTGATGACCATCTTACCACAAAATACGTCATTTTTAAATGGGTACATAAAAGGCAATTAACTGTTTCCTTTCCACTGCGAGTTCTGATTATCTTTGCGACTAACTTAGGCATAAACATTGCCTCTATTTTAAACTTGATTGAAGTAACACATTTTTTGCTACAATCAATATCAGAGTTTTAAAACCACAAGGTGAAGCTGAGGATGCGGCTGGCCCTTCAGTGGGGCAAGGCTTAGGTTCGTGGCACAATGCATAGGCCTCATGATTTTTTGTTTATACTTTTACATCCAATCGATGATTATATATTGGGCAAAGGTTGATGTTGGGTGGGGAGCTGATCGTAAAATTTTGCCGATCTACCATTTAAAAGCAACCCAAATTGTTGTGAGAAAGGCTAGATGGTGATGATGGTTCTTTTTGTAATTAAAATGACTACTTAAGAACCTTACAAAATGCATTTTCTAGTGTGGATCCTAATCTGAACTTGGAGCTGGACCTGATTCCAGATCCAAACCCTTTCCGAATCCTAATTCATGCTCTAAACTGGACCTGTTAGACCCTATGCAACACCCAAAACTCATTGGATTCAGATCTGGAACCTCATAGACGGTGTTGTTATCCGAACTCAACAATACAGGAATCTAACTCCCCTAGTTGGTTTCAGGTCTGGGTATAACAGTGTCTAACCCAGACCTTGCCCGTTGAAAGCCCTATTACACACTTTGGAACATGGTATTCCATAACGGTAATGGCGGTCGTAATGGCCACTACCTTTACCATTACAATAATGGCTGTAATGACCATCACGGAAATTTTCTTTTCTTTTCTATTTAAAAAAAAATCTATTTCGGCCTCGTAGCGGACCTTTATAGGGTTGTTACGGGTCATTTTTTCCATTACGGCTATTACGACCCCGTAGCGTGCAACAGTTACTACCTTTACCATTATGTAACTGCCCTTACGGTCATTAACGTAACCGTTTTGGAATAGCTTGCTTTGGAACCTGTAGTCATTAGATAAGTGAAGGTGGCGTCGTGGATGCAGAAGGTACTGAAGGTAGAATAACTCTTTGAATGTCACTGTGCATACTCTGGGAGAAAGACAAATTTTTAGAGGTGGCAGGCTGAGTAAAAAGGCTCATTGGGATTCACCAGGATAGGGTCTCCTTAATAAGTTGCAGGGGGAAACGATTGTTCATCAGAATCACATTACATGGAGTAAGAACTTTACCAATTTTTTTTTACGACACAGGGCGTCTCCGCCCCTTTTTGAGACGAGATTATTCCACCCACAACCACATGTATTGGGTAATGCCGAGGAGGGGAGTCGAACCCACACGTAGGGATCAAATCCAGGGTGACGGCTGCTCGCCCAAACCTCGTTGGGTAAGAACTTTACCAATTTTGATATCCGAACACAGGTAGTCTTTGGCCCCTTGTGGCATGTTTTATTTGAAGTGATTGAACTATGGTTGGGAAAACATTTACATTCAAACACCCATAGAAATGCTTAATCAGGCTACTTTCCACAAAACTCCTGAGAGGGAGATTTATTCCCAGTCACAATGTGGGTACATCATCCACCACCCAACTTCTAATGCCTATCTCACTGCATTATCTAGTTGCAACTGAACTCAACCATAGGTTTCACCTATAGGTCATTTATGTCTGCATTGCTAGCTTTCAAACCTTGCTCTTTACTTAATCTTCTCTTTTCTATCAGTTCGTGGTATCCACATTCTTTTACATTGTAACAGGTTCAAATTACCCGTCATGCTGAACATAATATTCCCTTTGGAGTTGGTATGGCTTCTGATGCTATGTCTCTGCGCCGAGGAGGAAAGAAACTTCCTATGGAAGATGTGTGCTATTACCAGTGGCCACTTCCCGAAGTTGATCAGGTTTTCATGTTACTGCCTTTAGCTGTGGGATTTTTTCCTCTGTCATCGATAGTTATCTTAATCAATGCACAAAATGCAGTTTGGACTGTTTGGCATCTTTGATGGGCATGGTGGAGCAGCTGCAGCCAGATCCGCAAGCAAGTTAGTTTTAGCCATCCGATTTTGATTTCATACTAGAGGTGTCAATAGCCATAGGCAGAATTTTTGCATGATAGACTCTTCTGATTGGGAACAAATGGTTGTATTGCCTTGAAACTGTAGCTAACTGAGGGGGTTGCTACAATGACATGAGAGCATCATGAATCTTATGTGCAATTGGAAACATCTTTGTTGTACATGCGGCACTTGTTTTTGGTGATTGGGATTGTTGATTTGGTCCGCCACCATGTGGTGGGCAATATTGCAAAAGGCAAGAAGATTGGACTGTGGTGTCCATCAATGGCCTGAAAAAGGGATGGTTTGCTTAAAACAGAGGAAGTCTCCTCATTCAGTGGACAACCCTCACAACTGTTTATAACCATGCATACAGGAACAGGGTCACTGATAAGCTTGCCAGGCTGTTTTTGTGTCTTTCTCTTTTGCATTGTGCAATCTTTGTGCATAGTTTTTTTTTTCCCCCTTTCAAAAACAGTTTGTTGATAAGCAAAAGGACATGACTCCCAAATGGATGGCCATAGGTGTCTGATCCTGTGATTTTGGCTAAGAATCATCTGGGAGGGGGCACACAGATCAACACTCCCAATCAGCGTAGCATTCATGGTTTCCACATCTATTCCACATTTATGGTAAACACTAGGAGATGGCACTGCATATAAACTTCTATGATGTGCATGTTGTAATAGTATTTCTCATTTTGTTAAACACCTTGCAAATATGATACTTTGGATGAAATTCTAATGTTTCAGTTCATAATTTGTGTTCTTTTGCACCAGTGAAAAAAGTGTTCTTTGGTGTATGGTGTTATCTTTTCAGGGTTAATATTTTCAGTCTTATACTGCTTTTATGTTTTGAACATTCAGTTGGTTGAAAAGATGGTCTTGAGCATGTTTTCTCGGGTACCAAAACATTTGTTCTTTGGTGTATGGTGTTATCTTTTCAGGGTTAAAATTTTCAGTCTTATACTGCTTTTATGTTTTGAACATTCAGTTGGTTGAAAAGATGGTCTTGAGCATGTTTTCTCAGGCACCAAAACATTCTTTCACATGGGCTTATTTGTCTATGAGTTGGAGGTAAAAGAAAGATCAAGGTGCAGAAACTGCTAATTGTTAGAGCTGGAAAGCAATAGCATATAAAATGTTGAGAAAATGCAAGCCATATGATAACTTGTGAGAAGCCTCATTGGTTAACCGACTATAGTGTGACTTCTTTGCAAAGTATTCCAATTCATATCCTCTCCGTCTGTTGCTACAAAGTTCCACTATTAATGTTTTGGTATGACTTTGTAGATCATTATCTAAATTGCGAATGGACGGGAAAGTAAAGATATTTTGATTGCAATGGATGTTCAGTCATTAACAGTTCATTGTTTTACTGTCTAGAACACTGCCCAAGATGGTTGCCGATATGTTGTCAGTTTCAGAAAGAAGAGAGAGGGTTATTTCCCTTGGTGACGCTTCAGAAGTCCTTAGGGATGCATTTTTTCAGACAGAGGCAGCTATGAATCATCAGTATGAGGTTTTCTCCCATATCATTGCTTTCTTTGTGTAAACATTTTTTATGATGATATGATGAAATTGTTCATTGTATTGTTCTAATATGTGTATCATGATGGTAATCTTTGTGGTTTCTGCTTATCATGATCCAATGTTACTTTATCTTGCCTATTGTCTGCATTGTTGGAAAATTTGAAGTTTGAGGGAGGACGATAATTTCTACAAATTTTAGTGGCTTTTCATTTATCTGTACTTCTTATCCATTGTTTATTCAAATACTTCTTATCTGCAGTTTATTCGATACTGTGTTTTCTGAAGGTCACTGCATTTCTTCCTGCATTGTTCACCTTCTTCTTGAGATATAGAACAATTGTTTTTCATAATGTACAGTCATGTGACACATGATTTCAATTTTGCAAATTGTTTCAAGATCTAAGAGCCCTGTTTTATATTACTGATTGATTTGATCTGCTGCACTTTTTTTTTTACACACGCACACATACCCCCACACACTCACGCCATAGTGGAATTTCACCACCTATGGGTACTCGAACCCTTGACCAGGTGTTGAAACTCCTAAGAGTCTACCACTGGAGCAAGAGTAAGGACCTGGTGGTAGACTCCACCTTTTTCATGTACATGAGAAATCTTGCATCTTTATATTTTTATCGTTTGCAAAATTACACACTTTTTGCTCCTTGGAAATTTCTTCTGGTGAGATATTCTAAATAACTCTTGGTGGTTTATGAAATAGTTAGGTTTACATGAGAAATTGTGAGCTGCCCGAGGTCATTTTGTTTTAAAAAAAGAAGAAAAAAGAAAAAAAAAGAGGAGTTGGAAGATGAGCTAATCCGCCTTCTTTTTCTTTATTGGGAGTCTTTTTTGAGAAGGTACAATGCGGCATGATTCCAAATGCATACCACATACTTTTAGGTCATGTTTATTTCGCCAGTTTCCTTGGTAACGTAACGTAAATATGCCATCATTATTATTTTACAATGCTTGTTTAAACAAGTATTACGGTACATAATTCGAGGGTCAAATACATATGTAATGGGAGACATGTAAAGGAATTTGTAATCATTACAATTTTACATTATAAAATTGTCATCTTTACAATTTTACCTAGATAAATAAACAATGTAAGCAATGTTATTATTGCAGTCAAATGCAATTGTTGTCACCAAACAAGTAAAGCAATTTGTAATCATATCCATTTCCTTAACTAATGTAATTGGGGAAACAAACAGACCCTTAGGGATGCCATTGGTCCACTATCGTGACGTGCTACTTAGCGGGAGAAAGGACACTTGTCCTTATGTCCATGCTTTTGTTTAAACTGATGTAATGATATTTTCCAAATCTATTTAGTAAGGCCATTAGTTAACACCCAACGTGTGGGCTTATTCATCGCGTATTTAATAGTAAAAAAGAAGGGGAGTTGATGGCTAAGATTGGAAGTTACTGAGGCTGAGATTAAAAGTATGTTTATTTCTTAGGATAATATACAATTGTGGTTATTTTTTTTTTTTTTAATTGCTGGAAGTCAATTGAAGATGTTGATGTTATCTCTATGGGAAATCTTGATTTTACAATGGAAAATTCTTCCCGGTTTGTGGTTACTGCTCTTGAATTGTATAACATATTATGGTTACCCTTGTTTGATATTGTGATGGATGGATTATTTTCCTCGATTTACAACAAATTTCTTTTTTTTTTTTTGGTTGAAAGATGATTATCTTATTAGGGCCAAAGGCCATAAAACAAGGAAAACTAGACAAACAAACAAAAGAAAAACAAACCACAAGAAAAGCACTCTCAGGTAGCCCACTCCTTGATATACAAGGCCACCCTATTATAAACCCCCTCACCAGAACCCTTTAAAAATTTAAAAATAATAATGGTTGTTTTTTTTCCAACCAAATAGCCCAAAACATAGCTAACATCGCTATCCTCCATTTCTTCCTATGAAACGAGCCACCCTCTCCACCATGCCATGCTTGAAGTATATCAATGATTGAGCTTGGCATCGCCCATCAAACATTGGTTGATCTTAGAATTCCTGACTAGATAATATGAGAGAAAGAACAACGGATAAATAAATGATCCATTGATCATTCGACGCTTAAACACAAAGGTCAATCATTAGGATAATGGACCTTTTGTCCAAGTTGTTGATGGTTAAAATCCTATTCCTTCTTGCTAACCAATGAACATAGCAACTTTCGGGGGCGTGCCATACTTCCAGATATAGGAAGTGTGAATTATGCCCATTGCACCAGAGGGATGAGCCAACATCGAAGAAAGAGACCACACAAAAAAATTTCCCTTCTTGGAGTGGCTCCACACCAGTGAGTCCTCCCTAGCAGTAGGCTCCATACTCTACAGCAGGGAAAGAAGAGACGGTAACTCAACCACTTCAGCATCATACAGATCCCTTCTACAAGGGGAAGAAGCCATACTCCCCCATTATCCTAAGTAGAGAAGCAGTTGACCACAACAATGGCAGCGGGCGGACAAAGCTTAGCTATGGAGGGGAACACTCCTACACTAAACATCCTCCTAAAAGCGAACTCTGGACCCCTCGTCAATAGAAAACTTGATGCAAGACAACTAACAACTTGCTCTAAAAGCTAGAATTGATAGAGCGTGGCGAATCAATCCCTTCATCTCAAAACCCAAGCCCCACATCCCATGGGTTAGGTACTCGGACGAACCCCCCTCGTGGACCCCAAATCACATGGGTTCCGCCTCACACGAGTCACTTACTTGGACGAACCCCCTCATGGGCCCCAAATCACATGGGTTTCGCCTTACATGAGCCATCCGCCTCACACTGGCCGCTCACCTCGAGTGTGTCTCTAAATCCCACAGGCCACCCCACTCGAGTCTAGTGTGAAAATGCCCTTGCATTAAAACCTCAAACCACTAGCCATCCTTGGGGCCATCTCAACCACAAATATCCAAAGGAAAGAGGCCCTATATAAAGGACGACTCTGTAACCCAATATCCTAGAGGAGATGTACCATACTTGGCTGTAATATCTCTCCTTCAAAGGTTGGAATCCTCCACCCCAAATCTCCACACCCACTTACCCAGGAGGCCCGAATTAACTTGATCCAAACATTTAATGCTCACACCTCCGTCGGCCACAATCTTATACACTTTGGACCAACTAAGAAGGTGAAATTTCCTTTTGGCCTTACCTCCTTGCCAAAGTAGATCCCTCATAAGCCTATCAATATGATTCGAGACTGACTTATGACATTTAAACAGAGACAAGAAATGTGGGGAGATTGGAGAGAGAAGCCTTGATGAGGGTAATTCTACCATCAAGAGAAAGCAATTTACTCTTCCAAAGGGATAACTCTCTCGAATCTCACAAATGTAGAATAGGTTTTCCCAAACATAAAGGAAGGCCTAAGCAGTGTTCGAAATATCGGTATCGTGTTACGTATCGCATCCTTGGGATACTGTAACACCCTGATTCTCATAACCCAAGGACGATCGCTTGAGTACGAGAACCCGAGGGTTATGTCCTGAAATAATACTATCATTCATCTAATTACCAACACATTTCATAACATCGAAATATAACCGCTATATAAACTAATAAAATGAGTTCAACATACGTGAATAGAAGTAAAGAAGTAAAGCAAGATCCCACAACAGGGGATTTTTTATTACGATCCTCAAACTAAGCAAAATGAAGATAATGTCTGAAAACATGAAAGTAATTAGGTCCTATATCCTCAGTTGAGCTCCAACGGCTCAACCGTATCAGCATACTGTCCTTCCTCTCTATACTCCTCATCAGCTGCGCCAGGGGTCCCATCATAGGCGCCACCTTCCTCCTTCATACCTGTATCTATTTGGTGCAACAACACTATTGGGTGAGTGAAAACTCAGTGAGAATTTCCCGCAAGGATTCATGCATACCATATCATTCCAAAACAGTTTAAACCAAACGTAATAAATTATATTGAGGATAATGTGAACTTAAATGCAAATGTATGGATGTATGAATGTATGCTCAAGATACAGATCTGGGGATGCACATCCAGCTGTCAAAATAAAGGGGCTGCCCAAGGAGAACTAGTCACCTGGAAAAGACCATGCAGGGAGTGCGCCCAAGGATATATCCTGAAAAAATATACGAGGTACGCCCGAGGAGTGTCTAATCCCAGAAAAGCCTCATGAAAAGAAAGAGCGCCCAAAGTGACCCAAATGCACATGTCCTGTGAGTAAAACTGAAATGATAATACCTTTAGAAATTCGAACAGGGTGTGGCTTATAGTGAGCACTCGGAAAAGCTCACATGCCATGTGTGGATGTCATGCACCATAATACTCATGCATAAGATTATTCTCATAAATATGGTCAAGGCTTGTGGTCTTTTAATAGGATATCAAACATTCAACAAGAGTTCATTATAAATATTTTACTTCCGCTAAGTCAAAAGGGGGCCCCATAAATGTGGCATATCAAGAATTTAAATTTGAAACAAGTTTATTCTACATCTCACAATGGGTGACATTCCACACCTAGGGTTCATTATATGACTTGAGAATGAATTAAAGTATCATCATACTTGTAGTTACTAGTAGAACTATCCCTCAACATTTACAATTACTAAACTAACTTAGAGCATGCACAATTAAGTCCTAATCACCTAATGATTATATAAGACTTGGGTAATTAGGCATTAGCATATTACTCACATTCAACATAACTAATTAGAATCGAAAGAAATAGTGTACTATTCTAAGACTTCATACACCATATATTCATATTAAAATGACTCTAGCATATAAAATGAGTTATGGAGTAAACTTACCATTCAAATGGAGGCAAGGTTTACTACTTCTTAATATAGTTAATGAAAGTGTATGTATAGCAAGGTAATTCTAAATATGGCATAAGAGTATGATACAATTCTTAAGCCAGATTCAAGACAATCCTACATGATTATTAATATTAATATAAGATTTAAGGAAGCAACATTAATATTCACATAATTATACCATCTTCATACTTTTAAGCTTAAGCTAATTTAGAAATCAATGAAATGAGGAAGCCATGTGGGATATCCCTCACCTTGTTTGAGAGTTCTTCTTCTTTTGAGATGTCTTTTAAGGTAAGACAGTTGTTGGTTGGGCCTGGATGATCTGTTACAAGACACTAGTGAGTTACGACCGAGTTGACTCGGTCGGGGTTTTTAACCAACAACGAGTTTAGCTAGTTATAAGATTTTAACCTACAACAAGGTCCTATTTGTGGTCCAATTAAATCCAACACTCGTCAGATTCTACACAGGTGATTGGGGTCATCCTGGCTCTGTTGGAAAACTGACCGAGTCAGCTTGTTAAAGAGGATAGAGTCGACTCAGAGGTAACATGGTCGAGTTAGCCCCACAATAGGCAGGTTCGGGTTGCCCAAAACGAGAATTATACTCATTGTAAGGAGTTGCTTCTCAGGCCCAGTTGAGTCGGGGTTTACCTTCCAGCACCGAATCTGAGTTATTGACTCAGTAGTGACTCGAGTGTAAACGGCACTCCTACCTGCTGGTTGTGGCGAACCAGAACTCGATTCAGAGTGCAGGTTGTAGCTCTAGGAAAACTGACCACTGCCATGGAAGCAGATCGGGTATTTCCGCCTTGGGAGGGTGTTGAGTCACTCAACTCGTGACCGAGTTGAGGTGACTGTGCACACAGTCAGATGAGTGGGTGGAAACCGATGATGACAGAGGAGTAATGAGCGTGGTTACCTGTCTAGGGGCGATTTCTGGTTGCTGGAAGGTTTGAGCACGGTGTGCTCTGCTTCGGGTTTGTCAGAACTCAAACCCATGCTACTCAACTCGATCCTAAATATTGTTTTGAGGTGAGACAGCCGGCTAGAAACTCGTTCTAGTGGCTGACGTTCCTTATCACACTTCCTCCACTCCTTTCTATTAGCACTCTATCTCCTCTCCCACCCTTACCGTGATCAGCCAACAGCAACAAACGGTCCAAACTGAGTCGAGTTGCTACCAGGCCTGCAACTCGCCTCAGCGGCGCCAAAACTCCCTCCCTAACTATTAGCATTTTCTTTTCCCTCTCTCTGCCTTGAGATTTTCCCTAACACGCGGCTATTTATAGCCTTACTGTTTCTAGATATTTCCACAGTTAATCACCCGGATTAGCACTGAGTTAGCAAAAGAAGGATCGAGAATCCTTGTGTAGGGATCTGTAGGTGCGGTCTAGTGTGTACATGAGTCCGTCTGATCATTCCTGATGGACCTTTGATGAGGTGACCCACTAGATGGATGTCTCGGATTAGTGAAAGGGCTCGGGCTTACGTTGATGGGTTTCATTGTCAGTCTAAGGAAGATGGACAAAAATGACATTTTTTAAATGAGTGGCTTATCCATAGATCAGGGCCGTTTGGACGGTCCTGATATGGCCTAAAAGTAATGTGGGGTCCATTTCACGGCGCAAGGAGGGCCGTTGATTAAAACAACCGCTCAACAGGCGAAAAACCCACCGCCGCTTCAATTTCTCATCCATATCTTGTCTGCTAGGATATTTTCTTTGAAACCTAATTTCAACGCTTCGGATCAGCTTGAGAGAAGCTTCTAGGCGTCAATGAACGGCCGAGATGCGTCTTTCCCCAATGGGGAAAGATTCTTTCCGCAATTCGTCGGGTAGGGGCGTGTTTTTGGAAACCATAGGGCTGACGGGGCTCTGGTTGCGTACGTGGATGCCATCCGACGGTTCCCAACGGTTGGATCTGTCAAAGGAGTGACGTACGTGTCTCAATCCTCTCTGTCAGGGCATCACCTTTGCAATGCAAGATCAAACACTGTCTGTGTCGTCGCGAAGAGCTTTCAATCCTAGATGGCAACGTGGTCAGGGTTAGTGGGACCCTGGCTATCAGATGGACGGTCTGGATTCCCACTTGGTATTCAGATGGTGGCCATAAGCATTGCCAAACGGATGACCCGTTTTGAGCAACGCCGGGCGGGAGAAAATTTCAAATTTCCCTTTTTTTTTTTGTGAATTCCATGCATAGCGTGTGCACACTACTGATGTACGCACTCGGCTCAGTCGTGGGGACCACGTGATGATCTGAGTCGATCAACACCGTCCATTCGTTTTTGGGAGGTCTGCTAATCACTCTAGATCAGGACTTTGTATTCTCGAAAGGTGAGGTGGGCCATCCTAGGAGGATTTTTGTCAAAAATGCCAAACATAGGGGAATCTACAATTGTTCTAGTGCTAGTGCGGTTCTAAAGGTGGGGCTCACACGATGATCAGCGTGATCTGGGCCGTCATTCACTTTAGAAGTCTCATCCGAGGCCTTGACCCAAGGTTATGGCAAATCCAAGGTTTAGATGGGCCCTAACATTTGATTTATGTGCCTAATTGGTACCAGTTGATGACCCTTGAAGATCGGACGGTTAGATCCTGCCCATGTTTGATCGTTAGTGATCCTTGGAGCTCCCCACCTAGTCTAGAGGAAAAGTGATAGTTTACTCACGTGTTTAGCTTATGATTAACGCATATTATAAATCCTTGGCCCCGTGGCCTGATGAACAACAGATTTGATGATCCAGTGTCTAATATTTACAATGGACAGCTTGATCTATCTATCAAGGTGAAGAATAGACTTCTCTAATAGAGTGATGGTCCATCCAGCCAGTCATATGAGGGATGACTCGATGTAGTTTACTTCAAATGGTCAGATTTATTCCAAATCTGACCCAAACCGAAATAAAAGGTCTCTTGACTTGTTTAAAGGACAATGATGGTATTTTTAGGTGGTCGGGTAATTTAATCATCGTAAACAATGATGGATTGCCTATTAGCAGTTGTAAATCAGCTTAATTGTGAATCTGAGGTACAACAATTAATCCGTGGTTTCCTAAGGAGCCCTATTAGTGTGATCGAGTGACGTGTCAAGTACAAGATGTCGTAGCCCTGATTATTCAGGCTTCAAAACCTAAGATGTATGGTTAGGTTTATGCTAAAATAAAGGTGAACATACAATGAACTAAGTTTATATTACAAAATTAGATCTTTACAATAACACCTGAGTATAGAAAATACGGGGTGTTACAGATACATATACGTATCAGTTATCGCATGTGATATATCATTTCTATCGAGTAATTTATCGCACTTTTTGGAAAACATGGGGAAATGGTTGAATTATTTAATGAAACTTAAGGGATTGTTAAAAAGGCCTTAATACACTTTTAAATCATAACATCACAAAAAGAAGTGCACATAATATGTTTCCTTTGTATAGGGTCTTAAGCTATGCGTTGTTTGACTAAACTAATGCAACTATATTCAAATTGAATGCATAACATTTAGAGTATATGTGATGATCATTTCATCAAGCACTCCTAAATACTTCGAAATTAGTCATAATTGACAACTGGTTGAAGGGAAATTAATTTTTTTTTAAAATATTTTAATAATAATTTATTAAATTTCAATTAAAAAATATTTTTTATTTTTATTTTTTGAAAATTGACAAGGACTCAACAAATTAGTAGATCAGTCCTCATACATGCTTGATTTCATGTTTGGAGTGCAACATTGCAAGCAATTTGAGAGAAATTGAGGAAATTTCGAATATTTCTCAAATTTCCCCAAATTAGACCACCTACACTGAAATTTTGAAATTAGAGTGTATGTGATGATCATTTCATCAAATACTCTTAAACACTTCAAAATTAGTCTAAATTGACATCTAGTTGAAGGAAATTTTCGAAAAAAACATGGAGAACATGAAAAACCAATGGATATTTCAATCAAAGCTCCAACTCCATGATTTTTAATGCAAAACATGAAGAACCAATGGATTTATAACCATTTGATACTGATTTAACATAATTTCAACAAAAAAAAGGGATTGAAAATTGAAAATGCTCACAGGATCGAACATGTGGGATATATCAACACTACCTGTGCGTTTCGTATCGCACAGGTGGGATACAAGATATATTGTGAGATATATTTGCCGATATTGTCGATATTTAAAACATTGGGCCTAAGTAGGTTGAAGGGAATGAACCTGCTTGGTAACCAAAAATCTCAACAAACTCAGAAACCTCATTTTGAGAAATATTAACCCTAAGCAATAGGCTCTTGGCTAAGATAATGTTCAGACCATAAACTATTTCAAACCATCTTATCACAATCCTTAAAGTAGTTGTGACTCTAAAGCTTTACAAAACAGGAGGGTATCATTTGCAAACTGGAGGTGATTAATAGATTGAAGGAAATTGGCAACCTTGAAACTGCAGAATAGACCTTCAACTTACCCTTAGATAGGGAGAGAGGATCTCCTTGATGGAGACTCCCGAGTAGCTTTGAAAAAACCAAAAAGGTTCCATTAATCAACATAAAAATTTTTGCTGAGGAAACACACCATCAAATCCAACTTCTCCATTTCTCTCCGAACCCCAACTGAGACAACAAATAATCTAAAATGACCAATCAACATGATCGTAGGCTTTTTCTATATCCATCTTGCATATAACACCCTTGTTACCATATTTAAGGTAGGAATCCAAACATTCATTAGCCAACAAAGCATTGTTGAGAATTTGTCTGCTTGCTACGAAAGCACTTTGGAAAGGAGAGAATACCTTAGGAAGGACACTCGTAATTCTTTGACTCAAAATCTTAGCCATGATCTTATAAGGGCTTGACCAGGCTAATGAGCGTAAATTTTTTAAGATTATCCGCACCATTAACCTTAAGAATCAAGGCCAAAAAGGTGCAACGTAACTTAGAGGCTAATAGCCAGAGACAAAAAAGTCATTAGCAAAAGCCATGATATCATCCTTAACTAAATCCTAAAATGATTAGAAGAAGGCCAATGGAAAGCCATCAGGACCCAGGTCCTTATTTCTTATTCCTTACAAGATCCTTAACAACTTCAATAATTTCGTTGATACATAAAGGGTATTCCAAGGAATCTGCCATCTTCAAAGAGAGGGAATCGAAAGGAGGATTGTCAAGGATGGGCCATTGGAAACCTTCATCCAAAAGCAATGATTGATAAAAACTAACCATAGCTTCACAAATTGACCCTCATCAACTAATCTGACTCCAACCATTAAGGAGATATAATTGGCCCTTGCCCTGGCGTTGGCTATACTGTGAAAATACTTTATGTTTTTATCACATTCTTTTAGCCAAAGCGCTCTCGAGCATTAATGCCACTTAATCTCCTCTTTGATTGATGTAGGATGCATGATCTAACCATTTGGATGCAGGAGGTTATTAACGGATTGATCAAAATAAGTCAAATATAATAATATGCCATTCTACCATGATTAAAAGAGTTCCAAATAGATAATAAAATTCAGATTTACGTTAAATCACAATCCCACACAAACATAAACCACATAAGCATGAAAATCGAAGGCCCAATGAGAGATTGGAACTCCCACATTAGCGTAGGTATGGTTCTAATTCAATGGTAGATTTGCCCAATTTTAGGGTTAAAAAGTTAGGGGTTTTGAAGATTATTGCAGATAGGGTTTTACCAAATCAAAGAAGGGGGAAGAGGGTGTATGGTTGTCTGTACAGTCGTTAGTACAACTTGTACGGATAGGGGCAGACCGTACACTCGTAGGTTTTGATCAATTAGGCCTAGGTTATGGTTGTAGGATGATGGGAAGTGAGACTATGTGGAGTATGTTGAAGGGTAATGAAGATTTTGGTTCTAAAGTGGAGAAATAGAAAAGATGACAATAAAAAATACCTTTTTGAAGAGTAAGATGAGGAGGATAAGGAGGCTTCACACCAAGCAGTCTCTTTTCACAAGAGAATATCAAATCACATGAGAGAAGGGGCTTTTCCAGCAAAAGAGTATTTTATTATTATTATTATTATTATTATTATTATTATTATTATTCATTCCATCATAATGGGCTAGGGCTGGACCCCCCTTCCCCAATAAATGTGTTTTGACAAAAATACCCCTCAATAAAAACATACTTCACGTCCCATGATTCAATAAGATGAAAATAACTCGCCCTAAACTATAAATAACCATAAAAAACATAAAATCAGCTAATCCTAATACTAATGATCAAAGTGATCAAGGATCACGATGATCCAACCACCCGATCGAACGATCCACATGATCCAACGGTCAGATCGTCGTGTCCTCGCTATCCAATTGTCAAAACCCCTCAAATAAGTAGCCCACATGCATCTTCCTAGTGTAGGGTCTTTAAAGATGTATTATCATGCATGTGGGGTCTTCAAGTCCTTAGTGCGACCTACCCGGGCCCATGTACATTGAGCCAAAGTGAAGGCCGAGCCAATCTCCTCCTCTGGTATACTCTAAATGGTCAGATGTCCTCATTAACACCCCCCAACTGAGAAGATTTCTCCTCTCGCGAAATAAAGCTGCGATACCATTCCAAAAGATCCGGGTTAAGTTGTTAAAGACCCGCCTTTGTGATCCACTTGCAATTTGAAATTAGTCGATGTTTCCACTTGACTAAATATTTTTAAAAGCCTCCATGTTGAGTGGAAACCACCTACTCATCCAAAATATCCTATATCTCTTCTTTGCTCGTAGGTATGGATGGTAAATGTGGTAAAGGCTGAGAAGAAGGGTTAGGTAAGGTCCATGGGCGATGGGACAAGTCGGGTGTGTCATCATCTATGTCAGGAAAGGAGTCTTGGAAAGGCATAAGATCTTCCACATTGAATGTAACACTAATACCCATACTAAGTGAAATATCTACTAAGTACGCATTGGGACCTAATCGTTTCAAAATCTTATATGGTCCATCACTTCGGGCTTGTAATTTTTGGTAGTTCCCCTGTGGAAATTTTTCAGGCCTTATCCTTATCATCACTTTATCGCCTATTTGATATTCTTTGAACCTATGGCGTGAGTCAATAAGTTTCTTATATTTTTCATTACTTGTATTAATCCGTTTTCTAATCTCCATATGCAAGTTACGAATATGGCGTGCAAATGCATTTGCAAACTTTGAAGGCTCATGGGAGACTGGCATGGGAATAAGGTCTATAGGTTTTCTAGGCTTATAACCAAACACAACTTCAAAGGGATTCATGCCTATTCACCTATTGACTAAACCGTTATGTGCAAGCTCGGCTACAAGTAAGATTACGTCCCAAGTCTTGGTATGGTCACCCACAAGACACAGTAACAGGTTCCCTAAACTCCTATTGACGGCTTCTGTCTAATCGTTAGTCTGAGGATGGTATGCCGATGGAAATTGCAATCTCGTGTCCATCATGTGCCAAAGTGTCTTCAAAAAATAACTCATAAACCTAACATCCTTGTCAGACACAATGGTTTTCGGAAAACCATGTAAATGAACCACCTTTGCAAAGAATAGCTTCGCGATGTCGGAGGCATTGTATGTCTTTAAGCATTGTAGGAAATGGGCCATTTTAGAAAAAAAAAGAAAAGGGTCAACTAACACTAAATTGGAATTGTGTTTCTTGATTGTCTTTGGAAGCTCAAGCATGAAGTCCATATTGAGTTCTTGCCATAGAACGTGTGGCACTAGCAAAGATGTATATAAACCCATGTTCTGGCTTTTTTGCTTTGCCAACTGACAGGTTCGACATTACCCTATAATTTTGGCTACATCTTGCTTGGGACTTGGCCAATAAAACCTGTCTTCTACAAGGGCAAGTCTTGTCATGACCAAAATGATCGACTATTCCACTGGCGTGAAGCTCCCAAACAAGGAAATCTCGTAGGGACGTGCAGGGAATGGAGAATCTTTTCTGTTTTGAATAAAGCTATCAATTAGGACAAATCCACTATCATCCCTTTGAATATCCAAAAGTGATGCATATACTTTCCCGAAGTCTAGGCACGTGGGATATTCGTCCTTTAAACTCTCGAATCCAGTGACTTCAACGCTCATGGATTGAAGTAACGCCACTCTATGGCTATCAACAAGTTTATTCTTGACCCCGACCTTGTGTTTTGGAACAAACGAGTACTCTTGAAGAAACTCAACCCACTTGGCATGCCTTGAGTCTAAATTCTTTTGGGAGTTAAGATAACGTAAGGTCTCGTGGTTTGAGAATAAGACGAGCTCTTGCGGTAGTAGATAATGTCGCCAATGACATAAGTATTGGATTACCACGTAGAATTCCTCGTCATAAGTAGAGTACTGTTGCTTTGCTTCATTCAACTTCTCACTAAAGAAAGCAACAGGGTGTCCCTCCTGGCTAAGTACTCCACCTATACCTACTCCAGAGGTGTCACAAGTCCTCTAAGACTTTAGAAAAGTCAGGAAGGCACATGACAAGAGCCCTTATCATCTTGCCCTTGATCTCCTTAAACACTTTAGACACGACGTTAATCCATTTGAACTCCCATTTCTTTATGCAATTTGTGATGGGGGCCATTATGGAACTAAAGCCTCTGACAAACCACCTATAAAACGTAGCTAAGCCGTGAAAGCTATGTACCCCATGAATGTTCCGTGGTTCAAGCCAACTCATAATGGCATTGATTTTCTCGGGATCCACAGGCATGCCTTCTGATGAAACTATGAAACTTAAGAAGATAACTCTATTTGACATAAACGAACACTTCTTGAGGTTTGCATATAACTTCTCTTCCTTAAGGATCTCGCAAACTTGCTTCAGATGGTGGTGTAGTTCTTTGGAGGTACTATAAATGAGAATATTGTCAAAGTACACCGCCAAGAACTTCTGGGTCAACAACCGAGTCATCACACATATGAACGTATTCGGAGCATTAGTCAAATCAAAAGGCATGGCTAACCACTCGTAGAGCCCATCCTTCATTTTGAATGTCGTTTTCCATTCATCCCCTAGGCGAATACGTATATGGTGATACCCACTCTTGAGGTCTATCTTTGAAAAAATCATGGCACCTGCCATCATGTTTAACACATCATCAAGTCGTAGTATGGGAAACCGATACTTGACCGTGATTTTGTTGATGGCCCGACTATCCACCACATGCGCCAAGTGCCATCTTTCTTAGGCGTGAAAATTGCTGGTACGACACATGGGTTCAAACTCTCCTGAATGAGACCCTTCCTAAGGAGTTCATATACCCGCTTCTTCAACTCATGCTCCGTAGGGTTTATTCGATAATGAGGAATGTTTGGTAGGGTTGACCTAGGGACAAGGTCATTGGCATGCTGAATGCCCCTCATGGGTGGAAGCTTATCCAGTAAATCCTTAGGAAAAACATCACTAAACTCCTCCAGTACTTGATTCACCTTGGGTGACAACTCTATACTAACCTCGGGTGTAGCCTCTCTAGCCATGAGGGCATAAACTATCGAATGTGCCTTAGTCTCCCACTCAAACTCTTTGGCGTTTAATATGTGGAGAGACTTGGGTTGTGATTTCCTTCGGCCCACCCTTTTTAACGTCCACTTTCTTAAATTCTGAGGTGCTCTTGGGCAGAAGAGGATTTAACTTTATCTTCTTGCCCTCATGCATGAAGGAACAAACATTCGAGCAACCAAATATTGTTACATCACAATCAAAGAGCCAAGGCATGCCCAGGATGATGTGGCGTACATCATTAGGCAAAACATCACACCACGAAGAGTCTTTATAAGATGCGAACAAGACAACGTTGAGAGATTAGTATAGAGGACGCATCACACCACGAGGAGCAAGGTGTCCCGTATTCGTTACGATATGGCCGTATCGGCCGATACGTAACGGTAACGGTCGACACCGTTACGCGATACGGGGTCGAAACGGCTGTTACGGAATTCCGTAACCGTAACGGCCGTTATGGCCCCGTAACAGCTGTTACGGGCCAAAAAAAAAAAAAAGAAAAAAAGAAAACAAATGGGGAAAAAAAAAGCATACCTTTTTTAAATTTCTTTTTTTCTCCTCCTTCTTCCTCTTCTTCTTCTCACCCTGCTGCGGCTGCGGCTGCGGTTGCGGGCCTCTTCCTTCTTCTTCTTCTCTCTCTCTCTCTCTCTCTCTCTCTCTCTCTCTCTCTCTCTCTTTTCTTTCCCTCTTTAGATTTTCGGTTTCCCTCTCCCATCTTTGTCGTCTGAAATCGGAAGCCCTCTCTCTCCCGTCCTTTTCGTCTGATGTCGGAAGCCGATTGACTGGTGTACCACACACCAGCTATAGCTATATAGCTACTGTAGGTACGTGTCATGTTAAAATGGGCACTGACACTCCTCGAGCTTTGAGTTGTACGAACGGTTCAAAGGAGATCAAAGTTACGTGGGCTCCATAGTGATGTATTTGTTATATCTACACCGTTCATCTATTTTTAGATATTGTTTTAGAGCATTTACCAAAAAAATGAATCATATCCAAAGATCTTTTGGACCACACTAAAAATAGCAGCGGAGATCATGATTTTCACTGTTAAACAATTCGTAGGCCCACCATAACGTTTATTTTCCATCCAATCTGTTCATAAGGTCAAAAAGACCTGAATGAAGGGGAATAACAAATTTCATATTGATCCAAAACTTCTGTGATCCCAAAATGGGTTTCAATGGTAGACGTTCAATCCCCCACTGCCTTTTGCAGTGTGGTCCACTTGATAATTAGATCTGTATTATTTTTAGTGTCAAGCCTTAAGACGAGCTCGTCAAATGAATGGACGGTTTAGATATAATACATACGTCATGATCAAACCCATAGGACTTATTGACGTTAATACAGGTACGTCATTGAGGTACAACGTAATCCGCTTTCAAATAAATGTGCGTGGTAGGCTTTTGTACACGTGTTGCGTGGTCCCACCATGATATATATATTTTATCCGTGCCGTCCATCCATTTTGCCACATCATTTTAAGTCATGATCCAAAAAATTAGTAAGATCCAAATCTCAGGTGGACCACACCATAGGAAACAGTGGTTATAGAATGCTCACCATTAAAAATTTCTTAGGGTCTACTGTAATGTTTACTTTTCATCTAACCTGTTAATGGGGTCACATTGACGTTGATGAAGGGAAAGCACACATGTCAGCTTGATTTAAAACTTTTGTAGCCCCAATAAATTTTTAATGGTGGACGTTTAATTATTGTTGTTTCTTATGATGCAGTCCACCTGAGCTTTGGATCTGCCTCATTTTTGGGCTGATGCCCTAAAATTATTTGGCAAAATGGATGGACGGTGTGGATATAACACATTCATCACGGGTGGGGCCCAAAAAACTTTGACACTCGTGTGCTGCACTTCACAATTCGGGTGCCGCCTAATTCGGGCTCTTAAAAAATTGTACACGAGACATGTATTAACTTAAAATTTACCAATTAAATTATGGACCGTAATTGCTACTTCACCATGCCAAAATCAAATTGTTTGAATAGTTATAATTGTTAATTTGTAGACGCTTATTTTTTTAAATAGGGCCTTTTGATTTTTTTCATGATTCACTATCCAATAAATGTCCACCAATTCATAAGTAGGATAATGCCTATAAATTGCATGAATTTGAGACTGATTTGGGGCATGGATTGGTCCTCCAAGTCAGCCCCAAATTGGCAACGCCATCTACCTGAATTTATTTCATTTTTTTAAAGAACTATTGGGAGAAATGATATCAAATTGTTAAGTATATAAATTAGATATTTATAAAATTAAATATATGAATTTTGTAGTCAAATTCAAGTTATCTGGTTCATAAATTCATCAGACAGTCCGATACAACTTCTTACCAAAGAGTGGACCATTACACCACCATAAACATGTTCCAATTTATAAATGAATGCATATTTGGAATGCTTAGAATATTCCGGATTTAATCCATATTTTTTTGGCATTTTTTTTTTTTTTTTTTTTGCGCCGTTACGGGCCGTTACGCCCCCGTATCGCCGTTACACCCCCGTATCCGTATTGGTTTCGGAGGGCACCGTTACGCCAACCGATACCGATACGGGACACCTTGGTGAGGAGTGCGCTTTAGGCCTAAACGAGAGATAGTGCTATCGAAGACCACATTCATACAAATGCCACTATCGACGATCACTTTGCAGTTTTTCTTAGCACACTTGGCGTAAGCATAGAAAACGGTATTCCTACACCAATCATCAATCCCCTAAGGTTGAACTAAGGCACATCTAACAATTGCAAGTGGTACAACCTCCCCTTCTTCATCACTAGCACCAATTACAGGGTGATATTCTTCTTCTTCATAGTCACGCTGTTCATCTTCATCTTCCTCATGCTCTCTAATCACAAGGGCCTTAGTTCACGCTTTTGTGGGACACTCATAAGCGAAATGGCCATATCCTTGGCAGTTATAGCACCGCCAGGGTTCGCCTCCTCGCGAATTGGTACTGACGACTCCTTTACTCTTGAAACATCTTTTGGTTACTTTGAGTGCCAACAAAGGGTTTGGGTTGAGTCCTAAAGTTAGACTTTGTTCCGTGGGGAGTAGTCTCAACATTGGACTTACAAGAATCAAATCGTCTCCCAAATTGTGGTTTTAAGTATTGCTCAAGTTCTTGTAAGAACTGATATGCATGTTCAATGGCGTCAACATCGTGAGAGAGCAACTTGCATTGAATATCGGATCGGAGGCCCATCCTAAAACGAGAAAGAGTCACTAGTGGGTCCTCCTTGACTTTACATCGCATCATGTATTCTTCAAATTTGGTGATGTAATCCGTCACAGGCATTGTTCCTTGGTGAAGGGATTGCCATTGATCAATCAATTTACGGCGATATGAGATAGGAAGAATTTTTTCCTTCAGCGCATCCTTCTTCTCGACCAAATTTACGATCGGGTTTTATCCCGACCTCTCTAACTTGTGCTCAAGATTGGTCAAAAATAATTTAGCCTGGCTCACCAACTTCATCTTGGCGAACCTCACTCGACGACGATCAGGCATCTCATACCACTCAAAGTAGTGGTCCATGTCCGCAAGCCATTTGAGGAAAGCCTTTGGGGTCTAGACGACCATCAAAGCTAGGGGCCTCGATCTTGACGCTTTTCAAAATGCGCTCATATGGATTGTAACGATCATGATACTCTCCAAGGGGTGGCTAGGTGTGCACCCCCTAATGGCCAACACCTTGGCCACGACCTCTTCCACATCCTCCCACGTGAGCTTCCTCTGCACCTCCCACATAAGACTGGACATCTTCCCCATTGTTGGGGTTTGCCTGAAGGGAAGTCTTCAACTGAGCTATACGATTGTTAGTTACTGTCAGTTGGTTGTTTATGGTTTTGCTTTGAGCCTTAACGGCCTCTAGTTGTCTAGCTATGGCATTAAGAGTTTCGAGAATTTGATCTTGGCTCATGGTGGTATGGTGAAGACCAAAACCTCGCTAAGTACACATATGCATAAACAAGGGACAAACTAAGGGGCCTAAGACTTAAGACTCCAAATACTATGTTATGATGAAGGAAAAGTGACTAACCTAGACGCCACAATATGTAAACCTAGACTCTATATGCAATGAATGCACTAACAAGACCCTAGGTGTGATGAATGTGCTCACCCTATGCATACATATGCTAAACCCTTAGCTCTGATACCAAAATTTGATGTAGGACGTGTGATCTAACCATTTGGATGCATGAGATTATTAACGGATTAATCAAAATAAGTCAAATATAATAACATGCCATTATACCATGATTAAAAGAGTTCGAAATAGATAATAAAATTCAGATTTACATTAAATCACAATCCCACATAGGCATGAGGCCCAATGAGAGACTGGAACTCTCACGTTAGCATAGGTATGGTTCTAATTCAATGGGCAGATTTGCGCAATTCTAGGGTTAGAAAGTTAGGGGTTTTGAAGGTTATTGGGGCTAGGGTTTTACCAAATCAAAGAAGGGGAAAGAGGGTGTACGACCAGTGCTGTACGCGAGTTGAGCTAGCTCAAAAAGCTCCTTGGCTTGGCTCGATCTAGCTTGGTTTGACTCGGCTTGAACGATGCCTCGAGGCAAGCCAATCTTTTCATGACTCGACTCGTTTGAAAACGAGCCGAGGTCAAGTAAAGTGGATCTTGGTTCGGCTCGAGTATAATTTCAAATTATTTATGTATTATGTAAAAGAAAACCTTAAAGCAAAAAATAAAAATAAAAATTGAGGCCACCGTGGGTCCCACAAAAAATTATTTCGCATAGGCTCGCAAGAAATTCGAGTCTACTTTGACATGATGCAGAACCCGACATTTCATCTTCACCAAAACCCACCTCCCTCCCTAACCTAATCTCTCCGCTTCTCAATGTTTTCTCTCCAAAAACCCCACCTTGGCTTGGAATCCCTTCCCTCCATTTTTTTTTTTTTTTCAAATCTCCCAAATTCAGTGTCGTAGAATAATAAATACCCAACCCAATCGATGCCCTCCATTTCCATGATCATGAAATCCCTCTCCCTTCTCCATCAATCCAACTCTCCACAAACACAAATCCCCCCTTCTCCTCCCTTTCCCATTTTGCCCCTCCCTTTTCTCTAAATCACCAACCTGTCCTCCCCTCTTTTTCCGTACAAAGGCCTTTTCTTCTTCTTCCTCCCTCAACGACCCTCTCCCATCACTCTCTTTGATCCTAATTGACGGCTCTAATCCCGCCATGCATACCAGGTCCGCCTCCAGAGAGATCCGTGTTATCCTTGGCTCAATGTTTGTTGGAAAAACCATTGCCCTCCTCCGCCGCATCCAGTCGGAGAGCAGCAACGGTAGGTTCGAATCTTCATCTTTCTTCCCTCGTTTAAATTCAATCACGAAAAATGGATCCTATCCGGTGCATACGTGTGTATTGATTGGGGCTGTCCATCTCGTGATGCCTATCATTGATGGTCCGTGTTTTGAAAACCACATGGATCAGATGGCTGGGATCATCTTATGGATGTGTATTTTTTACCACTGTCAATCCATAGTTTGGGAAACTAGATGAATGGTCCCGATTGTTATGCTGCCCTATGATGTGCGGTAATAGTTCTACTAGCTCTATTGTATCCTCTCCCCTAGGTTGGAACCGCTCGTTTTGATATGGCAAACGATGAATGGTTGGCTTGACCTTTTCATTTTTCAAAATTAAAAAAAAAATAGATAGCTCGGCTCGACACAACTCACTCGGCTCGAACAGTCAAGCTAAGCTGAGCTAGCGTTTTGAGCTCGAAGGTCGAGCCGAGCTCGAGTTGAGGTAATCATGGAAACAAGCCGAGTTGAGCCGGCTCGATGTACAACTCTATGAATGACTGTCCGTACACTTGTCCGTACGACCTATATGGATAGGGGCTGACTGTACGCTCTTTGGTGTTGATCGATTAGGCCTAGGTTATGGTTGTAGGATGATGGGAACTGACACTGTGGAGTATGTTGAAGGTTAAGGAAGATTTTGGCTTCACACCTTGTAGTCTCTTTCCACAAGAGAATCTCAAATCACATGAGAGAATGGGCTTTTCCAGCAAAAGAGTGTTTTTATTTTTTCATTCCATCATAATGGGCTATAGGGCTAGAAACCCCCCCCCCCCCCCCCCCCCATATAGTCTCAATAAATGTGTTTTGACAAAATACCCCTCACTTAATAAAAACATGCTTCACATGTCCCATGATGCAATAAGATGAAAATAACTTGTCTTAAACTATAAAAAACATAAAATCAGCTAATTCCAATACTAATGATCAAAGTGATCAAGGATCACAATGATCCAATTGCCCGATCGAAGGATCCACATGATCCAACGGTCCGATCATCGTGTTCTCGTGATCTAATTGTCAAAACTCGTCAAATAAGCAGTCCACATGCATCTTCCTAGTATAGGGTTTTCAAATATGTATAATCATGCATGTGGGGTCTTCAAGTCCTCAGTACAGCCCACTCGGGCCCATGTACAGGTCATCGAGCCAAAGTGAAGGCTGGGCCGATCTCCTCCTCGTCTGGTATACTCTAAATGGTCGAATGTCCTCATCATTGATCCTTAATTGATATTTAGATAAAAGCTTATCGTTGGGCTCTTGATCCGCATTAGATAGTATGCCTTCCTCAATATTCAACTCTCGAATATCACTTGACATTGAATCCAACTCCAACTCCTTGATCTAAAAAAACCCTCTTGCTTCCAAACCGTGAGCTTTGCTTTAAGCAATTTAAGTTTCTTGAAGAGCGAATCCAACTCGGCCCTCCACCTGAAAAGAAGACCACCAATTTGAAACCAGGGATTTAAAATCGTCAATCTCTAACCATACCAATTTGAAGGAAAAAAAAGGCTTGGGACCCCAATTTTGGGCCTTCGCCTCAAACAAACTAGGACAGTAATCATGCATGGTCAAGGAGGCCTAATTGATGTGACAAAGGAAACTTTTGACCACAGGCGAGATGAGAAATCTGTCCAGTAAGGCCGTAGCTAGGATGACCTCACCGTTAGACCAAGGGTAACGAATGCCTACCATAGGAATATCCTCCAAGTTGTGCTTTTCGTAGGCGAACCTTCTGACATTGAAATCCCCTCCGACACACCAAGGAAGGGTCCACGGGTCCACTTGTAACTGACCAAGGACAACTCATCCTGAAAAGATGGCCAAAGAGGGGTGATTCGGGCCATCCACCCCGGCGAAAACCCATTTGAACCTTGAGGAAACTTCCGCAACGAGAACGTTAACAAAAAAATCCCCCAAACAGGAATCCTCCTTATGAAGGGAGGGATTCCACATCACTGCGATTCCCCCTAAAGCCGTAATTGAGTATTGAGCAACCTAATTGACGGACCTATGACCCTAGACAGACTCCACTAGATGTCTATCAACACTTTGAAGCTTTGACTCTTGGAGCATCACAATTGAAGCTTTAGGCCTCTTACAAACAAGCTTGACTTGGACAATGATGCAGGACAATTAACCACTTGCTCTAAAAGCTCGAACTATTAGAGTATGGTGAATTAATCCCTTTATCTCATAAGCCCAGGCCTCACATCTTATGGGTTAGGACCTCGGCCGAACCCCCCTCGTGGGCCCCAAATCACATGAGCCGCCCACCTCGAGTGTGTCCCCGCATCTCACGGGCTACCCCACTCGAGCCCAGTGTGAAATGCGCATTAATCACCCCTGGTGAGGAGTCTCGAACACGAGACCTCCCTTGTGGGCCCCAAATCACATGGGTCACCCACCCCGAGTGTGTCCCCGCATCCCACGGGCTACCCCACTCGAGCCTGATGTGAAAATGCCCCTGTATTAATCACCCCTGGTGAGGAGTCTCGAACACAAGACCTCCCGCTCTAGTACCAATTTGATGCAGGACAATTAACCACGTGCTCTAAAAGGTCGAATTGTTAGAGTATGATGAATTAATTCCCTTATCTCATAGCCCAGGCCCCACATCTCATGGGTTAGGACCTCGGCCGAACCCCCTTCGTGGGCCCCAAATCACATGGGCCGCCCATCCTGAGTGTGTCTCTACATCCCACGGGCTACCCCACTCAAGCCCGGTGTGAAATGCACATTAATCACCCCCAGTGAGGAGTCTCGAACATGAGACCTCCCCCGTGGGCCCCAAATCACATGGGTCACCCACCCCGAGTGTGGCCTTGCATCCCACGGGCTACCCCACTCGAGTCCGATGTGAAAATGCCCCTGCATTAGACAAGCTTTAGATTTCGGAGATCTCCCTTGGATCTCTCTCGGAGAGATACAAATGCCTCTTTGCCATTAACTGAAGTAATGCAATATAGTCCTCGTCCCCGACTCAAAAAACCACCTCCAGAAGCCTCGATGGCATCCTTCACCACCTCTTGCTCCAACAGCAGCAACCAAACTCACCAGATCATCCGAGGATAGAGCTGGAGAAAGGGTGTTTCTAGGGGAGATGTGAAGGTCTCTGATATTGAAAACTGCACGAAGGGTGGTGATATGACTGACACGAGAAGTCATTACCCGGACGGACTGTTCGAATGAGGTCACTGAGGAGAAAGATGAGGAGCAGAAGAAAGAGGAGTGAGAAAATGTTCTGAAATAAAAGGAGTAGAAAGAGAGGGGCATGTGGGGGAATAATCTATCTCCCCACATGAACGACATATCCGGAAGATTCACATGGGATGGAGAGGTCTCACGAATGGGAGATCCGAGATCTGGGTCCCTCTCTCAAATTCCTTGGATGTGTGGCAAAAAGTCCAAGGATGAGTGATACATGTCAACCCTACAAGCAGAGTCATCATCATCTCTTCCCTCGATTAGAGCCCCGCTGCCTTCTGAAAAAGCTTTGCTGTCAAAATTGAGGTCTCGAGAGCCAGGTGTCGAGGGGGAATCCGACCTAGAGACGATTGACAGGCCATCATCATCAGCACCATAAATACAGAGAGCAGAGAGAGCCGACGTGTCATCGTAAGGTAAGCCACATTTCTCATAAATTGGGGAAACAGGAGGAGAAACGGCAGAAGGAGCTTAATTCTGAGGACACCTGTCCTCTATGCTGCTTGAGAAGGGCCTGGAAGTTTGAGAAACACCGTCAGCATTTATGGCCTTGATCGAGGGAGATCGCCTCAGGGCTATCAGGCCCCCATCGAAACCAGGAACTTCTCATGCCGCGACCTGCGGGATCTTGAAGCTTCCCAATTGATTTACAACACCTTTGCTATAGGAATATATTAACCAGAAACAATCACCAGATTTATGTACGAGGTAAGGTCCAGTTTACCACATGAGATCACACAGCTGATGAGAACCCAATAAAAAGGGCTGCAGGGAGCTCCGGACAGCTTACTAAGCTAACTGCGAGTAACTGATGAGGCAATTGTAGAGGAAATGTCCACCCACATTGCAGTGGATGCCTTGCTTTGAAATAGATGAGTTGAACCGGTCTCCATCGTAAAGCTCAAAGATCCCACACTGTTGAGGCATGTGTGGACATGAAAACTATCAAGTGGATGCATTGCTTTGAAATAGATGAGTCGAACCTGTCTCCATCGTAAAGCTCAAAGATCCCACACTGTTGAGGCATGTGTGGACATGAAAACTATCAAGTAATGCCATCGGCAGCAAGAAAATTAACACTGGTCTTGAGATAAACTTCAAATGCATAAATGAGAAACTCGATTGTCTTATCAAACATATATTCAACGACTTGCTTGAAATGAATAAAGCACCCAAAGAAATCCGACTTTTGATGTAGAGGATATATTCCTGAATAACATCTATTATCAACAAACAACATAAAATAGAAAGTCGAAAGTTGAGGGACTAGGAAATGGTCCTGATAAGATCAATAAACCATAAACAGTGGATAAATTACTCTTTCATTAGATTAGGTGAAAGGAAGTTTGTAGTGTTTTCTTATTTGACAACTAGAGGCTAGAACAAACGGTGGTGCGTTTTCATAAATTGAATCAAATCAGCTTGGAAAAGGGAAGTCAATGCCTTCGAAGTCGCATGTACTGATGTACCACACTGAAGTAGAAGCATGAAAATGAGAAGCAGAAGACGGCCAAAAGAGCATAATTTTCATTATTCCATGCGTAGATATTCTCCCCCTCCCCCAATTCCCTCGTGGCAGAAGTAAACATGTCTGGACTGTAATATTGCTCACTGAGAAATCCTACTTGGTGGACTTAAAAGAACTATTATTATCAGAGGTAAATTTCCCAACTGATGTAAAATTCTTATGAATAGTAGGAACATCCAAAACATGGTGTAAGGATGGAGTACCACATGATTTGGGATCAGTCACATCACTGATGTCCATAATTGACAGGCAAGTGGTAGCACGAACCATGATTGAGTCAATATAGGGAGAAAGGGAGCATGCAAAACACGGTGTAAGGACAAGCATCGCATGATCTTGGAAGAGTCGCAAGGAGCAAAATGGAAGAGACCTGGACTGGCACTAGGGGTTTAAAATAGGCTCATCCACTACAACCATTGGGACCGTTACCATGGAACCAGTCTCCACCATAACTAGAATATCCACCATGCCTCGTTGAGCAACAAAAGTAGAGGAGATAACTACCGAACATTTAACGGTTGGGTATGGGCCCATGGCCCTTTTGGTTTTGGCTTATGGTCCACAAGTTTCTTAGTATTTTTAGTCTTGGGTTATGCTAGACAAAGTTTATTGTACATGGATATTTTTGTCATATTTGCCTTTTATTACTTCAAAGAGAAAGGGGGTGGGGATGTGCAACTCTAACCGATTCTTTTCTTTTCTCTTTCTTTGTTCTCCTTTTCAATCTCCATACCAATTTACATGGTATTAGAGCCCCGTTAGGAGTGGTTCGAGCCGCACATTCTTCTCCAATCCACCCCCAAGTTGCTAGATTTAACTTTGGGGATCTTTCATAAACATAAGGGATTGATCGAGCTTTAAGGGAAAGCAAGTTGCTGTTTTTGTGTGCGAGCATGTGTGTGTGTGTGTGTGTGTGTGTGTGTGTGTAGAAAACATGTTGTTTTCTACTTCATTCTTCAAATAAAAGGAAAACGCCTTGACAGATGATCTTCATGAGTTGCTGTTTAAAGTTGTTCTTTTATGTTGGTTTCATTGTGTAGTTGTAGTTTTTGGTTGAATATTCCTACCCGGAAAGTCGTATGATATGTGGGAACGATTTTAACATGAATTGGAGTTATTCTAGGTCAGAAATTTTGGTGTTATGTGATTTTGGAAATACAATTGTGTGTGGATCCGGCGTTTAAAAGTAGGGTTCTTCATTGGTGTTGAAGTAACTTTATTGTGGAATGTATATGCAGCCAAAAAGTGTAGTTGGTGATTCCTCATCTCTTGGGGAAATGCAGGGTCCCTCCTTCAATGCCTTAGTAACCTTTGTCAAGTTGAACGCGAAGAAATATCTTCTATGGACCCAGTCTGTCGAGGTTTTTCTCTTAGCCTGCGAAACAGATCAATATCTCACGGATCCTAAACCGGAGGAATCTAACCCTAAATACAGACAATGGATGCGTAAGGATGCTCAGATTCGATCTTAGTTATAGAATAGTATGGAGTTTGATGTGAGCTCTAATTTGGTGTTCTTAACGACAAAAGATATCTAGGATACCGTGAGGAGGATTTACTAAGAATAAAGTTTTTGTTGTGTGTATCAATTATACAAGGAGATCTCTTTTTTAAAAGGGGTATAAACCCCTTGGTGGATACTTCGCAAAATTGACTGGAATGTGGGAAGAGCTTTCCATATATCATCCTATTATGTCTGACGCCACCTTCATGAAGAAGCAACAGAAAGATATGAAAGTAATGAAACTTCTATTTGGACTGTCAAAAGAGTACTAATCAGTAAAGGATCATATTTTGGGAGGAACTTCTATTCCTTCAGTGGCAGAGGTTTATGCAAGGCTTTAGAGAGTCTCATTGGCAAGTGAATTTGATAATGTTAATGTTAATGCATCTGATAAAACTGCATTGGCCTCTTCTTCCAGTTATTTTAGTTCGCGTGGAGGCCGTCGTGCTCTCTGTGGTGGAAGAGGTGGTAGATTCTCAGGGGGAGGTAGAGGTGGTCGTAGTAGTCAAGGAGACTGTATATGTACTTGTTGTTGCTTGACAAATCATATTGTAGACTTTTGTTGGGATCTTCATGAAAAACCCCAAAGGACTAATCAAGCTCTTATGTTAGGGATGCTTCTTCCGATGGTAGATCCACTACTCTTGCTTCGTCTGATCCTGGTGGTGAACAGACAAGTGTTTGATTATCACGAGTGGAATATGCATGTTTTCTATCTTCTAATGACTCTATTTCCAACAACAAAGCTACCTCCAACCTTACAACTACTTTGGCTCAATCAGGTAAAACATGTCTTTTGTCATCTTCTGCCTCCTCTTGGATCATCGACTCAAGAGCATTCGACCATATTTATGGTAATCGTAGTCTCTTTTCTTCTTTTGATTGTGTTTCGTCAAATATGTTGGTTACTTGAGGTGATGGGATATTGTCTAATGTTGTTGGAGTTGGTACCACTCAACCTAATGCATCGGTCTCCGTGTCATCAAATTCTATATGCACCAAAGTTTTCATTTAGTCTTTTATCTATAAGTAAACTAATAAGGTCCTTGAATTAGTCTTTGCTCTTCTTTCCTTCTTATTGTGTGTTTCAAGACCTCAAGATGAGCAAGATGATTGGTGGAGGTCGTGAGAGGAGTTGTCCGTGTTACTTGGAGAGAGAATCAGTAGGTGCGGCAATGCTTCCTTCAGATTTGAGAATTCAGTGGCATCGTTGTTTGGGAAATCCATATGTCCAGAATCTACAGACTCATCCCATCTATTCTCAAGCTGGGAAAGTTGGAGTGTGAAACATGCGAGCTGAGTAAACATTATAGAGTTCATTTTCCGTCTAGATTGATTCAAGAAGTGATGTTCCATTTAAATTAGTTTATAGTGATGTGTGGGGACCGACTTGAATCCCAAGTTTGTTAGGTTTTAGTTACTTTGTTCTCTTAATTGATTATTACTCTAGGATGACGTGGATATAGCTAATAAAGCATAGGACGGAAGTCTATCATGTATTTCAAAATTTTTATAATGAAATAAAGAATCAATTTGGTGCAAAATTGTGTATGTTGAGGTCAAATAATGCCTTGTAATTTGTTTCGAAGGATTTTCAAACCTATTTACAAAGTCAGGGCATTACCCACCCACCAGACCTAGTGTTTATTTATACACCCTAACAAAATGGGATGTTTGAATGCAAGAATGCAAGAATAGACATATGGTGAAAGTGACTCAAGCCTTTTTTTTTTTTTTTTGGGTTAGCTTGTTAGTACACACACTCTATGTTAGCCACCCCCCTAGGGATCGATACCAAGACCTCAAGTGTTGAAACAAGGTATATCCACTCAGTCTGCCAGTTGAGCTATGGATCTGGGTGTAAGTGACTCAAGCCTTGTTACTAGGAATGAACCTTCCACAAATCCTCTAGGGTGATGCAGTTCTTACTGCATGTCATTTCATCAATAGGATGCCTTCATCAATTTTACATGGCAATACACCATTCTCTATATTGTTTCTTGATAAACTAGCTTTTCCTGTTCCTACCAAAGTGTTTGGTTGTACTTGCTTTACTCATATATTTGGGTCAAGTCGAGATAATCTCTTGCCTTGTTCAGCAAAGTGTATTTTTCTGGGATATTCATGTACTCAAAAGGATTATCGATGTTATTCCCCAACTCTTAAGAAGCATATTATGACTATTGATGTAACCTGCTTTGAAGATGTTCTGTTCTACGTTAAAGACGATCATATTGTCGATGCCAAATCCATGGAAGATCCCTTGCTAAAGGTATTTCCTTCGAAATTTGATGCTGAGATACTTATGTCACCTTAGAAGGATTTCACACAAACTTATTATAGAAAAAGGAAAAAAGACCAAGCATTGCAGACTATTCCTCTTCAATCCACACATTTGGCTACTTCACATGCTGAGGTTCTTAGTTCTTCTGAGTCTCCCAAAGTCGCAGATGATTTTCTTATTGTGGTTCGAAAAGGTAAACATTCTTGTGTTACTCACCCGATTTCCAACGTTATCACTTTTACCCATCCGTACACAAATTATCATAAGTTCGCCCTTAACCTTGTTTGTTGTATCCATTCCTAAGTCAGTCCAGGAGGCATTGTCTAATGAAAATTGGATACAAGCTATGGATGAAGAGATGAAAGCCATGTACTCCGATCAAGGTGTGCCAAAACGGTTACGTATCGGCGGATACGTAACGGTAACGGTAGGAATCGTTACGCGTTTCGGGGTCGTATCGGCCGTTACCCGATTTTGTGCACGTATCGGCCGTCACGGGCCCGTTACGGGCATAACGGCTAACTTTTTTTTTCCTCATTTTAAGCTTTGTTTTTGCTATTTTTTTGAAACTTCTTGCTTCCAAACTGTTTCTCACTCCTTTTACTACTAATTTCGACCAACCTTGGCTGGGTATTTGAGAAAAAGACACATTATATTACGGATTTTGTTGAATCAAAGCTCAGTGGGCCATTTTTCAGAAATTCGTCAAAAATAGGTATTTATACTTTTTTTAATATGTTTTGCTGTTTTAATCATGCCATATGATGTGTTAATCATAGTAGAACATGTTAATGTGCATTTTACAGATTTGGGGTGCCATTTAATATTTTTTAAATATTTTTTTCTATTTACACATGAATTTTGACCTTTTTTTTTTAAAATTCGAAAAATCAATTTTTAATGGTTGTTTTGCTGTTTTAATCATGCCATATGATGTGTTAATCATAGTAGAACATGTTAATGTGCATTTTACGGATTTGGGGTGCCATTTAATATTTTTTAAATATTTTTTTTCTATTTACGCATGAATTTTGACCCTTTTTTTAAAAAAAATTTGAAAAATCAATATTTAATGGTTGTTTTGCTGTTTTAATCATGCCATATGATGTGTTAATCATAGTAGAACATGTTAATGTGCATTTTACAAATTTGGGGTGCCATTTTATATTTATATTTATATTTTTTTCTATTTACGCATGAATTTTGGCCCTTTTTTTTTTAAATTTGAAAAATCAATTTTTAATGGTTGTTTTGTTGTTTTAATCATGCCATATGATGTGTTAATCATAGTAGAACATGTTAATGTACATTTTACAGATTTGGGGTGCCATTTTATATATATATTTTCTATTTACGCATGAATTTTGGCCTTTTTTAAAAAAAAATTCGAAAAATCATTTTTTTATGGTTGTTTTGTTGTTTTAATCATGCCATATGATGTGTTAATTATAGTAGAACATGTTAATGTGCATTTTACAAATTTGGGTTGCCATTTTATATATTTTTATATTTTTTACAAATAATTGCAAACACCTAATGTAAGATATTTTCATATTACATTCATTCTAATATATCTATCATTGATAGTAGATAGAAAATTAAATATATGAATTTTGTAGTCAAATTTAGGTTATCTGGTTCATAAATTCATCAGATAGTCCGATACAACTTCTCACCAAAGAGTGGACCGTTACACTACTATAAACATGTTCCAATTTATAAATGAATGCATATTTGGAATGCTTAGAATATTCCAGATTTAATCCATATTTTTTCATATTTTTTTGGTAAAAAATTTTTTTTGCACCGTTACGGCCCGTTACGCCCTCGTATCGCTGTTACGCCCCTGTATCCGTATCGGTTTCGGAGGGCACCGTTACGCCAACCAATACCGATACGGGACACCTTGACTCCGTTGATACTTGAAAGCTAACTGAACTTCCTTCAGGTAAGTCTCCAGTTAAGTTCGGATCAATTAATTGTTATAAAGCCAGGTTGGTTGCTAAGGGATATACCCGGATTCATGGGGTAGAATTTTATTTTTTATTTTTTATTTTTTTTTGAAGAGTTATTTTATCGGGTATATTATGTGATTGTGGATACATTTTCCCTAGTGGCTGAGCTTAATTTAGTTCAGGTTGTGTTATATCACTCGCTGTGAATCATGATTGGCCTCTCTTTCAGTTGAATGTGAAGAACGCGTTCTTGCATGGAGACCAACACCAAGAAGTTTATATTGAGCGACCTCCGGGGTATGTTGCTTAGGGGGGGTCGTTTAAAGTATACAGGCTAAATAAGTCAATATATGGGTTGAAGTAATCACCACAGACTTGGTTTGAGAAGTTTTGTAGTGTAGTTGTATTGTTTGGATTAAAAAGGAGTTAAGTAGATCACTCATGTCTTCTCAAAGCACTCACCCTCTGGCTACATTCTTTTGGTTGTGTATGTTGATGATATCATAGTGACTGGTGATGACTTTGAGGGTATTAAAAGGTTGAAGGCATATCTTCAAACTCAGTTTCAAATTAAAGATCTTGGTCTTCTTCGATTTTTTTTTTTTTTTTTTTTTTTGGCATTGAAGTGGCAATATCAAAAGTTGGAATGAATCTATGTCAGAGAAAATATACTTGTGACATGTTAAGAGAAACAGGGATGTTGGGAGCAAATTGGTTAATACTCCAATGGACCCTTATCTCAAACAAGAAGCTTTGTTAGAAGACCCTGGTATGCACATGGGACTTGTTGGCAGACTCACCTATTTGACCATCACCAGGCTTGATGTTGCCTTTTCAGTTAGTGTGGTGAGTCAGTTCATGCAAAGTCCGAGGATACTACACCTAACAACAGTTATGAGGATCCCGAGGTATTTGAAATGTTCCCTGGGAAGGGTATCCTATATAGAGCTCATGGTCATCTTTTGGTAGCTGGTTATTCATATGCAGATTATGCAAGGTCGAGACATGATAGAAGGTTGACTACGGGTTATCGCACCTTCCTAGGCGGTAATGTGGTTACTTGGAAGAGTAAGAAACAGAATGCGTTTGCCAGATCAAGTGCTGAAGCTGAATATAGGTCAATGGCACATGCGACTTGTGAACTTATGTAATTGAAATCTCTCCTCGAAGAATTGGGTTTCGAAGTTTAGGGTCCAATGTCTTTACATTGCTACAGTCAAGCTGCAATATATATTACCAAAACCCCTATTTTTTATGAGAGAACGAAGTATATAAAAGTTGATTGTCATTTTATTCGAGAAAAAAATCTCAAGGACAGATCCACACACCTTATATTTCATCACATATTTATTCACCAAGGCTCTTGGAAAATCTCAATTCGACAAACTTGTTCCCAAGATGGACATGCAAGACAACTATGCTCTAGCTTGAGGGGGAGTGTTAACAGTTGGGTGAGTAGAGGTGAGAAGATTTGAGGGGAAAGAAGTGTGTGTGTGTGTGTGTGTGTGTGTGTGTGTGTGTGTGTGTGTGTGTGTGTGTGTGCGCTTGTGTATATATATATATATACACAACATACGAAAGGTCTGGCCAAGTAATAGTGAGATAGATGAGTATGCCAACCAACCGCCTATACATCCCAAGATCAGAGGGGAGCTCACCATCATCAAGACTAATTTTGTAAGTAGGATCCATAGGCCTAGTAGTAGGCTTACGTCCTAGCATCCCGGTTTCGGAAAGAAGATCAAGAGCATATTTCCTTTGGGAGAGACAATCCCAGATTTAGACCAAGCAACTTCTATGCCATGAAAGTACCAAAGAGTGTCTAGGTCCTTTATCTCAAATCGAGTCTTGAGAAAAGATTTAAGTTGCACCATCCCCTCAGTATCATCACCAAACAACACAATGTCATCTATATAGACAATCAACACCATGATCCTAGTAGGCTGACAACAAATAAAGAGGGAGTGATCGGCTTGACTGAGAATAAATCCAAAATCCAGGAGAGCACGACTGAATTTATCAAACTAGGCACGTGAGGACTGCTTGAGGCCGTAAATGGACCTCTTCAGGCAACACACAAGGCGTTTGTTAAAGGCCATAGAGAAGTCTGGGGGTTGATTCATATAAACCTCATCGGGAGATCGCCATGTAGGTAGGCATTCTTCACATCGAGTTGAAACAGGGGCCGAGATAAATTGACTGCCAAGGAGATAACCACACGAACCGAGTTAAGCTTGGCTATAGGAGAGAATGTCTCAAAGTAGTCCATGCCATATGTATAAGTATACCCCTTTGCAACTAGCCAAGCCTTATATCAATTGATAGAACCATCGCGAAGGTACTTGATGATATAGACCTGCTGACAACCGTCTGTTTGCCTTCAGGTAAGGGAACTAACTTGCAAGTCTTGTTCTTTTCCAACGACTGCATTTCGTCCATCATAGCCTTAGTCCAATAAGGACTATTCATAGCTTCCTTCAAATTATGCGGAGTAATAATGGAGGATATGGAAGGTGCAAAGGACAAGAATGAAGGTGAAAGAGGGTGATATGAAACAAAATTGTTAATGGGATGCTTAGTGCGTGAGCGGGTAGGCTTATGCAAGGCAATAGGACGATCATCATTAGGAGGCAAAGAATGCATACTTAAACCACCAATAGAAGTAAATGAGATGAGGGGCGGCTGAGCAGTGGAGGATTTAGTCTGTCGATGATACACAAGAATGGGCTTTGAGATAGACAAAATGGGAGCATCATCAAGACGAGACAAGAAAGGGTATGGAGATAGATTGCACATGCTCCCCCTGACTCAGAAGATGACTATGTAAAGATCTCTCTTCATCAAAAAAGTATGGAATGTCTTCAAAGAATGTCACTTCGGCAGCTACATCTCTTACTAGGGCTGAAAGTCGGGCAGGTTGGTACTCAACCCTAGCCCAACCCAAGGTTTCTATACCTTAACCCTAACCCAACCCTACCCAACCTCGGGTTGGGAATTCTCAACCCAAGCCCAACCCAAGCGGGCTCGGTTGGGTTGGTCGGGTAGATATATGCTAATATTTTCGTTATTACATTAGTCTATTATATATGCTAATTTTATTAATTATATATGTAGTTATTTATCATAAAGAAGTTCATTTTTTCTAAACAAACAAGCTAAAATATAGGACAACTACTCCTTTAAAAGTTGTATTGTGTATCAAGCAATCTATTTGGGAAGAGAAATCTGGCGTATCTTGTTAGCTTGAGTCATTGGAAATGACGTGGACCAATGAAACCCGACGACATTGGAATTTCTTGTGCTTTCAACACAGACGATCCGCACTCAATTATAATTAATTTATAAGGAACTTATATATCGATCGGGTTCGGGTTGGGTCGGGCAACCTGAGACCTCAACCGGAGCCTAACCTAAGTTTTATCGGGTTAGTGTTTGTATGGCCCAAGCCGGAGACCAAACCCGATACATCCTGCCCAACCCAACCCAATGTCGTGTTGGTCATGGGTCGGTCTGGGTGAACCCTCCCAACTTTCAGCCCTATCTCTTACCGGTTTGAGGGGTCATAACATTTGTACCCCTTTTGTGATCTAGGGTAACCTAACAAGATGCACTTTTTGGCCCGTTGACTCAACTTGTTACTAGTTTCAACGAGAATTTGAACAAAGCATGTACATCCAAAAACTTTAGTAGGTAAATGAAAGGGTTTATCGTGTGGATGCAAGTTTTCAAATGAAAATTTGTGAGAAAATATTCGAGATGGAATTCAATTAATTAGAAATACAATAGTAAGCAAAACATCATCCCAAAAACGTTTATGCATACTCATACCAAGTAAGAGGGCACTAGTGACTTCAAGAAGATGACGATTCTTTTGCTCAGCCACACCATTTTGTTGAGGAGTCTGAGGACATGAAGTGTGAGACAAAATACCATGGTCCTTAAAGAAAGAAATGCATGTAATAGGTACTCACCCCCATTATCGGAGTGAAGAACTTTGATAGGATATTGAAATTGGGTAATCACCTCATTGTAAAATATTTTAAACATATCAAACACTTCATGTTTAGACTTTAGAAGATACACCTATGTCATTCGAGTACAATCATCAATAAATGTTACAAAATACTTGTATCCAAAAAGAGAGACAACAGGTGCAGGGCCCCAAACATCAGAGTGGACAAGCTCAAAAGGTCTAGGTTTCCTATCAGATGAACTAGGAGGAAAGACAGTCCAGTGATGTTTGGAGAACTCACAAGTCTCACAACATAAGGGTTTGGATGCAAATATTGAATGAAATAAGAGCTTTAAAGTAGGTAAGGATGGGTGCCCTAAGCGACAATACCACTTAGACATGGACTCCCTATCTAAGAATAAAGCACTAGTTCTTATGATAGGTGCATCATCCAGGAAATAAATGATGTCACGTTCATGGCCCCCACCAATCATCTACTTCGTTTGGATGTCCTGAAACACACAATGAGAGGGAAAGAATGTTACCAAACAATTCAAGGATTTCGTAAGAGAACTAATAGAGATTAGATTGAGAGGAAAACTAGGAACATGTAGAACCAATGACAAATTCAAGGAAGAACAAAGCTTAATGGTACCAGTCTCAGATACAGGGGTTTGGTTTCCATCTGCAACCGTGACTAAATGTGACCGAATAGAAGGAAGGTACGAATTAAACAAGAGAAGCTTACCAGTCATGTGAGAGGAGGCTCCAGAGTCAATGACTCGGGACGAAGGAGAAGATGACACATGGAGAGCAATACCTGACTGGGCAACAATAGCTCCAGAAATCTAAGGATTATCACGAATATGGAATCGCATGAAGGCAAATGTCTTGGGAAACAAGAACGCTATCACCTAAAGGAGACTTCCCTTGAGGTTCTCCAACTAGAGGCTGCAAGGCTGGATCAATATCAGAAGGTGCACTACTAGCCAACAATGCACTCGCCCAGGATGGACGACCCATAAGTTTCTTCCACCGATTAATAGAATGGTATGCCCCCCCCCCCCCCCCCCCCCCCCCCCCCCCCCCCCCCCCCACACACACACACACACACACACACACAACAATACGTGCAACTGCGAGATGTATCATGACGACATCCACGTCCACTTCGACCACGGTAGCCACCACGTAACATGACCCCAACCTTGGTTACTGTAACCAACATCAAACACACCCCAGGTATTCTAGATGCATGATTAAAAGAAGGCCGGTCACCAACTGCGTACATTGAGTTATCAGATGATACCTAGGTTGATGTGGTTGAGGTAGCAACACGTTGAGCCATGACAACAATATGCTCACTAACACCTTTAAATTCAGAATTATGGCCGGAAAGGAACTGTATGCTTCTGGTCTCTTCCCGTTGTTTATGAACGAGATCATAATCTTTCTTACTCTCGGACGAAAGAGGATGATAGAGATCTAACTCATCCCACATACCTCGAAGGGTGGAAAAGTATTCCTTTAGAGATCAGGAATCCTGTTGGAACCTGCTAATGTTCGAAATCAACTTAAAGACCCTTGATAAATTCCTTGCTTCTGAATACATGTCATGAAAAGTATCCCATATCTTTTCGGCAAATGATAAAAACGTAATGGAATTACTAATGAATGAATCCATACTGTTAAGTAACTAAGCCATGACTTGGTAGTTCTCCTTGGTCCACATTTTATAATTTCCATCTGTAGGGTCTGGAACATCATCCAATATGTAGGTGAGCCTATCTCTTCCTCCAAAAATAATTTCATGGACTGAGCCCATTGCAAATAATTTTTACCATCTAACTTGACAGTGGTAATCAATAGGGATGCGAATCTAAAGGCCCCGCACCCGATTCAGAAGATATTTTGTCCATATAGTCCACAGACACGAATCTGTAGTAAGAGGACAATAGTGGAGGATGGTAGAAAAGAGGAACAATCACAAACCAACGCAGGGTAGATAGCCACACAACCAAGGCTCCAAATAATGGGCCATAGGTCTAGAAAGGAAGGAAAAACTCAAAAAAACAGCAGGAAGCATCACCAAAAGACTTGCACGGGAACAACCCATAGCCATAAAGTGAAAGAAGAACATAACAAGCATACACCATACTTGTGTTGTATGTTGAGGGGCTTTAGGGGGCAAAAAACGGTGGAGCTACACCTCTAAAAGAGACAGAAAACACCAAAAATCCTTCCCAAGATTTAAAAAAAAACTTCCACGGATGTTTTAAGTAGGCAAAACCGACCAACCCTGCAGAGAAATCCCCCCCCCCCCCCCCCAAAAAAAAAAAAAAAAAAAAAAAAACTCTTGGCGATTTGGGAGAGATCACGAAAAATCGACGAATCGGGGGTTTTCTGCTAAACTTGAAAAATGGCCCAAAAACATCTTAGATAAGCCCCAAAAATCTTGTAAAAATAGCCATAATTCTTCTAAAATCAACCTCTATCAAATCATGCTCTTCTCGATGCAAAACAGTATGTATCGTACGTACACTTGCTAACGTCAGCAGTAAGGTTGCTAGCATCAGCAAACCCTTGTAGCTTCAATCAACAAGAGGTCCTGGAGCTCTGAAAGCTCGAGCCGTTAGAGGATGGCATATCAATGTATATCAAGGGACTTTAACATTTCCCCGCACGTGCGAGGTGGAACTCCGCACGGGAATATATTGGGCAAGGGTGGAGGGACACTCACAACTCACACCATAAATGGCCCCTCTTGGGAGAATATATTAGGAAAGCATATTTGCTGCTCCCGGGATTTGAACACAAGACTTGTGGCTTTGATACCAAGTAGAGGTGAGGAGAGAGAGAGAGAGAGAGAAGGTGGTTCGTGAGTTAGGGCTCCCACACCACAACACTTTTATTATGCAACTAAAGTTACAATAGGGTACTCCGTAGGAGTACCAAACATCAAACAAGCACAAACAAGAAATAAACAGATAAGGAACATTCTTTATAGGGTCTAGGCCCATGGCCCTCTTGGTTTTAGTTATGAGCCTATGGTCTACAAGTTTCTTAGTGTTTTTAGTCTTGGGATATGTTGGATATAAAGCTTATTATATAGGGGTATTTTTGGAATATTTGCTTTTTAATTACTTCAATAAAAAAGAAAAGGGGGTGGGGACGTGCAACTCTAATTGAGTCCTTTCTTCCTTCATCTTTTCTTCTCTCCTTCTTTTCTCTTAATTTCTTCTCTCTTTCAATCTCTACGCCAATTTACAAGGATAAATAATCTGCAAGGAGAAGTAGTTTTTCAAAGTTGAAAGTGGACATCGCTTTTCCCATCAAGAACAAATGAGTCATATTCTTGTCCAAGATTATTGAGGTCATAACTTTGGAGAGTGGCCCATTTTTGCCCCGAAAGCAGCGATTATTCTTTCTTCCCAAATGGACCACAAAATGGCCACCAAAGAAAGTCTCCAAAGCTTAGCGCCTTCTCTTTTGGATCCGCTTCCATGCTATGCTAGAAAGAGGACCTCAATGCTTCCCAACATCACCCAAGGCATGTTAAACACTCCCAAGAATTCCCAAATGGACCTGGCAAGCAAGCAATGAATAAACAAGTGTTTTACTGATTCCGTGTTATCAAGGCACAAGGAGCACATGTTGGGAATGAACATCGCCATCTTTGAAGGTTGTCAATAGTGAGAACTGAGATCCATATTCCTACACACACCAATCACGCAAAAGCTGCCCTCATTGGAGGAGCATCATAACTCCAAACAAAAGATGACAGACTCAGCCCCAAAGCCACAATCATAGAGGTGAGAAGCCTATAGAAAGACTGAACTGAGAATTTGTTTGATTTTTCTAGGCTCCACACCAATGAGTCTTCCAACCTTGGAGAAAAACAAATCCCATGAAGCTTCATGGAACCTTCAACTCATCTTCTGAAAGATTTCTCCTACAAGTGGGGATTCACATTGTCTCATTTTCAAGGACCAAGAAACAATGCCATAGAAGAGTTCAAATCCGAGGCAATGTTTAACAACCTACGAAATTTGGCTTGAAGAGACCTTTCACTTAACCAAATGTCTTCCCAAAAGAGAACCCTTTCTCCATTGCCTATTTTGAAACTCACCCCTTTCTTAAAACTCTCCCCCACCCCTTCAGTTACCTTCCACAAAGCAGAAGCTCTATATAAAGAAAATCCCTTTACCCACCATCCCCTCCCTTGACCCCATATTTAGAGGTAATCACTCTTCCCCAAAGGCAATCATTCTCCTAACCAAATCTCCAAAGCCATTTACCTAATAGAGCACTATTGAATTCCTTCAATCTCCTAATCCCTGTACCCCTTCCCATGTCGATTTACACACATCGTCCCACTTCAACAAATGGAATTTGTGAGTCTTCAACAACTCCTTCCATAAGAAATCACGCCTCAACTTATCAAGCTGCTCTATCACATCCTTTAGGCATTTGAACAAAGATATTAAATAGATCGGCATATTGTAAAGAGCGGCTTTAATCAATGTTAGCCTTCCACCCAAAGATAAGTATCTACTCTTCCACGGAGAACACTCTTTCGATAACTCTGTCCCAAACAAGGTATTCCAAATCGGTTACGTAACGGTCGTAACGGCCGTTACGTAACGGTAACGGTCATAACCGTTACGCGTTATGGGGTCGAAACGGCCGTTACGGAAAAATGTGCCGTAACGGCCCCGTAACGGTGCGTAACGGCCCCGTAACGGTCTCGTAACGGCCCAGGAAGTGCATTTTTCAAAAAATAAAAAATGGCCGTAATGGCCGATACGGGGGCTGTAACGGCCGTTACGGCCCGTATCATAACGGTAACGGTGGTGTCCGTTACAGCCACCGTTACCGTTACGGAACACCTTGGTCCCAAAGATGCTTAGGTGGTTTATCGATACAGATGGGAAGACCTAAGTGGTAGGGAAAGACCCAACACTGCGCGTGAAAGCCCTGCCAATCGACTTAGCTCCTCCTTGGTGGTCCCAATCCCTAGAATTTCACTTTTCAATACGTTGATGCTCAACCCCAAAACAATTTGAAAACATTTGATAATCATTCTTAAATTGTCCACCTTGCCTTCCTTGGCTTCACTGAAGATGATCGTGTCATCAGTGAATTGAAGATGGGAGATTTGAAACTCTCCCTCCCCACCTCAAAACCACGAAAGGAAAACCCCTTGATGTTTGTGTAACATCCTACTTAATTTCATCCTCCTTAAGCCACTTATTGTAATCACACAAGAGTGGCTCCCTATCTGCCCTATCATCTTCCGATAACTCCTCTTGTTCTTCAATATCGTACAACTTAATACCCCACAATAGCTAATATTTTTCGTCCTCCCTTTTACTGCGCACCTCTTTCCTCCGCTCAATGATTTTCCTTTTCAGTAGTCTCATCTTTTGAAAAAGCTTAAAACCCGTGAAACCTTCCACTTCAAAAGAGTCCCACCATTCTTTAATAAGACCCCAGAACCCTTCCATCTCCAACTACATCAATTCAAACTGAAATGGACGCAGACCCCAGTTTTCGTTTTCTACCTCAAGCATAATCAAATCAGGCAATGATCCGAGACAGGTTTAGGAAGACCCCTCAAAGAGAGTTGGGAAATGCTCAATCCGAAGGACAGACCAGAAATCTATCTAGCTTTGAGCTCACCACCCGATCTTGACCATTCAATCATGTGAGTTTCATGTTGCCCATGAGAACATCCACCATTTTGTATCGGTCCACTCAACCAGAAAATTCCCTCATGCTTTTTGGATTTTTTTTCTGTTTCTAACCACGTTGTAATCCCTTCCCACCCACCACGGTTCCATATGGTTACTTCTAGAAGTGTCCAACTCCTTCTAGAATGCCTGGTGCAAGGAAGAGCAATTTGGACCGTGGACTGAAGTTAGAACCTAAGAAAAATCTGAGCCAATCTCTTTCAGTAAAACAGTAAGATGGAATTGCCTCCTCCAATGATCTCCACTCTTCCACAGGTTTCTGTACCAAATAACTATAATTCCTCTAGAAGAAACCCACCCACCCGTACCCAGAATCCACAATATAGCCTACTCAGTCTTCTGAAGTTTGGTTTCCTGAAGGGTCATGATTTGAGCCTTAAAACGCTTCCTGATTCTCTTAATCTGAAATCTCTTCTGACTGCTCCCCAAACCACGGATGTTCCAGCTAATTATCTTCAGTTGATGAACTAACATAAACCTTTATCCCCTCACAACCTTCACTGTAATTCCCGTGGCTGAAATTGCTGAACCACCATTGCGGACCAATTCTGTGTTCCCCCTTGACAACATCAGTGCCCTACCTTGTTGAATCAGACTAGCCTTTAGAAGTCCTCTTTCTTCAACAAATTGAGAAAAGGCAATATAATCTTCGTCGCAATCCCCAAATGTGACCCCGACCAACCTCCCAGCCTGCCTTAGGACCTTCTTTATCCAGCGCATGTCTGATGAGTTCAACTAGTACAAAGTGACTGTTTTTTTTGTAACCAAGACTGCACCATGCGAATCTGTAGTTATGTGCCTTCAGCCTGTACCTGTAGGGTTTCTATAGCATCTAATCTTGCAACAGACTTCTAATACATAGGCTATTTTTTAGTTGAATTAAGCTGTAATTTTCTGTGAGTCTGTTTCTTTATTTGAATTTCTTGGAAATTGCTTCTGGCACTAGAAAGTGGAAATATCAATAGCAGAACTCTACTGAAATCATCTGGTGTCCTGTGAACAGTATTTTGATAGCGATTACTAATTTACACTGTGAAGCTAGTGGCAGAAATGATTTGTCCTCTTTCTCGAGGTGCAAGGTAGTTAAGATTGCTCTAGTTTTCTAAGTTTCTTCCTATTGTGGATTTTAATATGCCCATCTATAACAAATTATCATCTCATATAGTAAATTTTTAAATGGAATTTCTCCTTTTACATGCTTCTATATTATATTAAAAAAAAGTTCTCTTCAAAAAAATAGTTTTATGAGAAATTTTATTGGGAAAGGCAAAGACAATACAAAAGGTCAAGGGGCAAAGAACTTCCAATACAAACCAAATATCCCAAAATCCATCATCTCCCTGTCACTCTTTCTGCCTTTTTTTAAAATAAAAAAAAAAATAAAAAAAAATCTAAGATGAGGTTCTACTTTACTCCCTTTTTCCTGTTTTCATTTCTCACTGCAGAACAAGTAAGATCCAACAGAGAGGATGTGATATGGGAGAGGGAAATTTTATTTGCATATTAATACGAGAAATGCTCCAGTGCTCTCGGAGCACTATAAGTTAAAGTGCTCCTACTTGCATTTTGTTAAATTGGGACACTTGGACTATCCAATTCATTGATCCAGACTGTTCAGTAGGTCCAACGCATGTTTTATGGGTAACCATGCAAGCATCACGCAAATCTGACAAACATAAACCATTTGATCGATGGTCTAATCAACATTTTGATCCATCTATTTTTTTATAGATACCATCATTGATAACTTATTATTCTAAAGAATCACTTTTCCTAGGCAACTGTAGCCATCCCATCGATGGCTTGGAAAAAGGATGGTAACATTAGAAATCTGTTCTGAACTTAATGGACAGTTGAGATTGGACTGTCTAACTGAATTGATGCAACTAGGAGCACTATAACATATAGTGTTCTGACAACACTTGAGCATTTCTCTATAAATATTTAGTAACTAATCTGTCATTTACCATCTTAACTAGTTGGCCGTTGAGATGCTAATGTGTTTGGATATGACTTTATTCATACATTGTGCATTGGCATGATATGTTGGGTGAGAACATGTTTAACCTATGGTATGTGGATATGGGTACGAGTGTCAAGTACAGTGACCCTCCAAATGAGGAAATGACAGGATACGGGTACAGCAAGGATGTGCTTCCAATATTTAATTGTTTTTTTTTTAAAAAATAATTTTATTATAAATAGGAGATATATTTGAAAATTTGTTATATCAACAAAAATGAGATGTTAGGAGATATCAGGTACCTGCTCCATCAACAGTGGCACCCATGATTTGCATGGTGTCAATTCGATACATGCGCTGCATGTACCGTGGTAGTTTGTGGGTGTATGACTGATCATCCTCTGCCAGTGTAGAAAGTATAGAAAATCCTTTAAATGGTGGTGAATTGTCACTGTGATCTAGTCTCATAAAAAAAAGGGCGAGGATAAATCCCTACCTGATTCCTTCTCATCCTGCTCTATTTTGATAAGGTTTTATAAAGTATTTGGAGGGTACCATTCTCATATCTTGCAAATCTTATTCTGTCGTCTTATGATTGGATGCTATTAAGTGCAATTATATAGTTGTTGTGACCTTTTGTTTTTTCAGGGTTGTACTGCAACGGTTCTTTTGGTTTGGGCTGATCAACAAGATGACTTCTTCGCACAATGTGCAAATGTTGGGGATTCAGCTTGTGTTATAAAGTACGTAGCCAATTATTCCCCTTTCCCCCCCTCAGCTAGTTCTCATGTCATAGATACACTCAATTATGTTTGAGGGAAAAATAGGTACGTAGATTCAATGATGCCTTTCTTGTGTCAGAATAACTTGTGAGTGTTCTCTTGTAGCTTTGATCCTTGGGTGATCTTCTGATGTAAATTCATCTAAGCTGTATTTACGATGCCATTTTCTTGGGTTATTTGGTTGTAGCTAGATAACGCTCATCAACTCGTTTTCTTGTAGATCATTATCATCATCTAAGCTTATCCTCACTAATTGTACTCTTTACCACTAACATGCCACTTGTATAGTCCAACCCACCATAAAGATCACTCATCACAAAATTCAGGCTGGTTGGCTCATCTGATATGCCGCACCATTTGAATCAATTGATGACTTATAGTCTGACTCAATACACAGGTGTGGTCCAACTCGTGAGTGGATCAGACTGATTTTTGAGAAGGGTGATTGACATGGTGGGGCTTCCTGTTTCTTTGGCATGGATGTCCTATGCAAGTAGCATGTTAGCAGGAAAGATCATTTGGCACCACGAGTTTTGGTGCTGTTCGCCTGTGGGTGATCAGTTCTCATTCAGCAATTGGATATGGATATCATTTGCATCAAACAACTTGGGGAAAGATAATGAATCTTGTTTATCAATATTTGCTATTTTATCATGAGACTTGTGACAGGAGGATGTCTTGGAGTAGGAGCCATCCAAGGCTTGTCACAGGAATTATGATCCAGGAAACCATGTGAAGCCTACTGTAGTTGGTACTTCAATTGTGGGGCCCATGATAGGAATGATGACATTTCTCACAAGGCCCCTATTCGTTATTGGAAAAGCAGGAACTCAGGCTTGCCTCGGTAGGCCAAAATTTCTTTTGATTTGGCTTAATCGGATTCAGTGACTTGGCCAAATGAGAAATAATTAAATTGCAATTAAAATAAAAGATCAAATACTTCAAGAATGCCATGACTGGATTGCTGTGTTTTTATTTTAATAATTTATTCTTGGTTTTTCAGCCTCCCATTTTTCCTTCTTTTGAATACTTTGAGCTGTCTATGATATTATTAATCAAATTTATTAATAACCATTCCATTCCATCGCTACTGCTTTCATGGACAAATCTTCTCTTTAAAGGACTGTTTATGTTTTCTCCATGGCAGTATTGGTGAGAAGCCTATTGCAATGACTGAAGACCACAGAATTACTAGTCAATCAGAAAGAAACCGGTTGAGGAAATCTGGGCCTCCATTGAAAGACGGCGAAACACGGCTGTGTGGTGATGCCTTGGCTTCTTTCCCTCAACATCTGAAGCATGCAATAGTTGAATTATTAACCCATTGATATCAAATCCATTCAGGTTTGAATATTGCCCGCATGCTTGGAGACAAGTTTCTGAAAGAGCAAGACGCCCGTTTCAGTTCGGAGCCATATGTTAGTCAAGCTGTGCATATACCCAAAGGAAGCCAGGCCTTTGCTCTCATGGCAAGGTGATTTTCTGTATGATTGCATCTCTTCCCATTTTGCATCTCCTCCTATTTTCTTTTTGTTTGCTTCCAACTGAAAATCGTAGTTCTAAAATCACTGGGTCAATTCGACTCAGTGAGATTCTGAGCTGAGTTGCTGGGAAACTCAGTCCAGGTTCTGACTAGATTTTGACACAGGATGAATCGTCAAGATGATTTGATCACTTGGTCAACTCGACTTGACATGACTTGCAGTGATTCGAACTGAGTAACTCAGTGGGTCAATGTGAACATTAATAAAATTTAAGTGGGGAGGGACCAAGGGAGGGAACTGAACCCACGACCTCCACAAAAGGAATGAATCTGATGAGCCCACGATTGAGTGATTTGATTATATTACTTTGTTAAGTGTACACTTTTATCCCTTCTTTTCTAAATTTATAACCATTGTATGCTGAGCGAAGTTGGATTGAATCAACCCGACCTGGCTGAACATTTAGTCGAGTCGAGTGTTAGGGTTTTCATGCTACTATGGTGAAAAAAAAGGGCGTTCACCACCTGATGAGATTCTCTTATTGTTTCTTAAAACTGTAGTGATGGGTTATGGGATGTTATTGGCATCAAGAAAGCTGTGCAGCTCGTTCTTCAGGTATGCCCTTGAACACTTACCATGAAGAATCAAGAATTTCTTCTAGCTCTGGGCGAGCCATGGGCCTTACTTCCACTGGTCTAGATCTTGCATCTGGTGAGGCCTGCTGTGGATGGTTGATTGACTTGAAATCTCCTTCCACCGAATAATTCCATCCATCTGATTGGTGAACTTGCTCTCATTGCTTATGGAGCATGGCCATGTTTTTTGTTTTTAATCGCCAATTTGTAGATGACGATTGCAGCCACCCAAATTGAGGCCCTCAAGATGAGTGGCTGTAGGTGGGCCAAACTGCATGGAATGCAACTTGAGCAAGACAAATGCCGGTTTGTGCAGAAACATTGTTCAATTTAATCCTTTGTATGCTGACAATCTTTCTTGTGTTGGAATGAGCAGACAAAGGAGAGATACGCTGCGGATAAAGCGAATTCAAATTCAGCAGAGAGGATAGCTAATTTTGTGTTGAGCGAAGCAAGAACACTGCGTACAAAGGACAACACCTCGATAATATTCTTAGATTTTGATGCGAACAGAACTGCTGCTTGTAACCTTGATTCGTAAATTTCATTTAGAAAAAAAAAAATCATATTTTTTAGGGTTTCAAACCATTGTCTCCATTATATGTTGTTGATTCATTTCCACCCAGGGGCCCACATGCATTGAACTTTTTGGTTTGGTGGGATTGAATGGTGCTGATCTCCCACACAGCCCAATCTTAATAGGTGGCGATGAGATCTACCCATAGTGAAGTTTTTCACCTTGGGATGTTTTGTTTTCCTTGTTTGTGCACTTTCATCGTCAAGGTGATAATAGTGTCTTGATGTGGTCATCCGTACAAGTGGGCCCTACTGTTTGGTGACTGGGGCTGTCTCCAAAGCCCCACATCCACCATGAATGGAAAAGATGACCCCAAGATCTGTCCCAGATTAGAAATTCCTACTCTTCAAAAATATTACATAGAATCCAGACGTGCTACAAGGATTGATGATCCTGCCATTCATGGGTTCACTGCAAAGTGGCCGTGGTAGAAGAACTTCGCAGATAAAATGATCTTTGAACATTGGATTGGCAGCTGTCATCATTGAATGGAGGATGGTCCAATGAAGTGTTTGGATCACTAGTCTCCAGGAAGACTCAAGCCTATGCCTGCACAGGCTAGGTTGTGTTGAATACGTTTGAAGTGGGTCCATCCCCCACTGATCGCAGCCCTGATTAGTCATTAGGTCTACAAGTATGCTAGCTACCATTGCCGTTTCTCATTGACCCATCTGATTTTGCCCATTGAATTTCAAGCCTGATAAGTTTGCTTTCATTCATCATCCATGGCACCATGTGGAAGGTTCAAATCGCTTGTCCAGTGTTTTTTTTTTTTTTTTTTTTTTTCTGGATATTGTTTCCCCTCCATGCTCATCTCTGGGATGGATGAGTCGGTGGCATTTGAAAATTGATGGTCCACCCCTTAAAAAAAAAAAAAAAACAGAGAGTAAATGATTAAGAGGCCAATAAAAGGGGACTTGCTCACCTTTGACTGATAGCGACCTGTGAGGGATCCAGGCTCCTTGGGCATGCACGCTGTTGACAAAGTCCAGGAGGGTCTGTTCATCGCATTGGCCGCATGCATGAGAAGAAAATATTCAGTATTCATGGGTGGCCTGCCTGATGTGTGGAGTGACTTTTGGGCCAGGTCATGGTCACCGTAGGACCCAAGCCTATGAATGGTGTGGATCTCCTACATGTGCAATGTCCTCCCATCTGCCATAAGGTGACAAGGGCCATTGAACTGATAAGCTCAACCCGGCTTTAGGCGGGCTTGGCGGGCTTGAACCTACGTAGTTGGACTGACTTTTGGGACGGCGTGGTCACCGTAATGCTCCAAAATCTTCTACATTGGAGGATCCCTGTTGCACTCCAATTCAATCAAACAAAACCACTTGTGTGACTGAGGGTCGAGATTGGATATATGTGCGAGTAGGATGTGCAGGTGTGTTAGAGTATGCTTGATGTAAGGGTTGATTAAATTGTTGGTGTCCCTTTCACTAAGATGGACAGATCAAAGACTAGGATAAAAGATCTAGGGTCCTATTGGCCACCAAAATTGTGCTCCACTCAGGTAATTAGTGAAAGGAAGTGAGGCTAATCCTTTCGAATAAGTTCTTTTTTATCTCGTAGTAATAATAGACGTGAGTCTACGGGATTAAGGACTTGTTTTTTCACAAACACTATAAGTTTAAAATAGTTTTGGAATAAACATAGATACACATTCAAATTAAATAAAGGTTAAATGTTGCCAATTTCATTAAGTATTATAAAATAATGTTTATTACAATCGAGAACTTATGAGACAACAAAATTAATAAACAAAAAAAAAGGTGAAATAAATAAATACCTAATATGGCTATTGGAACAAATGAATTGAGCGGCTGTGACTAACCAAATTGGAACTTGAAAGAATCAAAATATTAACTAACTCTACTCCTAAGGTACTGCAGCGGGAGTTGCTAGGCGATAGCTAAACTAAGATAAGATCAGATAAAGAAAAATAAAAGATACACTAATGTGTTTGGCATGGAATCTCGATCTCTTCTTCGATTGTTCCTTTTATAGATTGTTGAAGCAGTGATACTCTCGTTAGGGCTTTCTTACTACTACTGGATCTTTTGTGCCCACGTCATTAGTTTTCCCGATAAGAAAATCTCGTTAGTAAGATTTGGAAACTCTCAATCAGGAAGGTCTCTGAAAAGTTTAAGGACATTGGATCTCAAATTTCCACTCCTACACATAGATGCTCTCCCATTGGACTCTTCGGGAGCATCTTTCACTTAATCATAGTCGTTCTCTTGAGCAACTTAGTTTTGGTCACTTAGTTCCTAACTAGAGGAGTGAGATTTGACACCTAATACGGGTCTACTCCCGGCAACGGGCTAGATCCATCTGATACTGATATGCTATTTGGCAAATAATATCCTTCTTCAATCTTGTTACCCAATCTTTTGTTCTAGTTAGAGTACAATTATGGACCCAAGCCAGATGGTGTGTTTGTTCCTCTTGATCCGGGTTTGAGCCACAGTTGGGTTTGCTTGGATGTCTATCCATTTTTTGGAATCTTCTTAAATGTTATAGTTTTTCTCAACATCTCTAGAAAATCTATCATTTTGGAATGATTGTGAGAGAGCTTCACCAATGGAATCATCATCAAATTTGTGATAAAATCCAATCTCTTAGCGGGTCTCTTATAGACATGGTTGGCACGCCTCATTAATGGGCACGATAATCGTAGCCACGTGACTCATGCTGATATGCTCTGTTAACAGTAAGCCTAAGGGCCCGCACCTCCACGAAGGAAATGCCAACAGTGATACTTTCAGTTGAGAGTATATCTTGGGCAAATTGCAATTTCATGTTATCGACACATGATCGCCTTTAATTGGCCTAAATTAGGGCCAGAAATAGGTATAAAGTATAAACACTTGCCATCCATATTAGGCCTTATTTCCGCATCGTCTCCGTATCCGTATCTTTTTCTTCTTAACCGTCCATGCAGTGGCTACTGATCCAAGGTTTAGGATCTTCCAACCGGAGAGGTTTATGGCGAGGAATGACATGATATTCAACTAGCTTGTTTGCACATACAGAGGTCAGAGAGTTTTCAATTCATACAAGTGGGTCCATGTACCGGTAATCCAGACGAGTAATCTGTTTCCTCCGAATGTGGATGGACCATTATCTACAGAAAGCTTACTGATTGAAAGATTCTATCAAACAATCCTTTTGACTTTCTTCAGCTGACCGTGGAATGCTGTTGCATCTATTTGTAATATTGTATGCCACAGATTGAAAGGTTAAGATTCCCCCCATTGAGGAAATTTGTAGGGCATAGTCCATCCATCGAAAGATGAAACAAAACAACGGTCTGGATTGCGCATTCGTGGCCCCAACAGGCTAAATTGAAAACCCATGAATCCCATAAATAGGAGTGGCAATGGGCCAGAGCCAGATGTCTGAGCTGGGCTAAGGCGGGCCGGGCCATAAGGAAAAGAGTGAACGATAGAAGGCTGGGAGTAATCGAAATAGAAGAAAAAAAAATCTGAGTATCCCCTCAATCCATGATGAGACCCCATCATATAAACGGTGTTGATTGTAGAAATGTGACCCCAGAGATCTAACAGAGCTGCAAGCATGTTTCGGATCTCTCTCTCTCTCTCTCTGTGGGGTGGCTAACGGACCGGGCCCAATCGAAGCCAGCCCGGCCCATTTCATCATCTCTTCTCTCTCTTCCCCATATTTAAACCCTACTCTCTCCAATCTCTCTACCATTCAAAAGAAGCCGTTGGCGCGTTTTAGCTGCAAAAACATCAAAAGGCGAGGAGAAATGAAGAGAAAAGCAGAAAATGGAGAGGAGCAGATTGCCGATGCTCAAAATCAAAACCAGCAGCAGCAGCAGCTGAAGAAGAAGAAGAAGAAGAAGAAGAAGAAGAAGCTGAAGAACGAGGCGGAGGAGAATAAACAGAAACCGACAGTGAGCATAGCTGTCGCAGGCTCCATCATCGATAATGCTCAATCCCTCGAACTCGCCACTCGTGTATGTAGTCGCGTTTTCTTTATCACTTGCCCCTTTCACATTCGTTTAATCTTCTCACTGTTTCAGTTTCTTTTGATTTTCAGTTGGCTGGTCAGATTGCCCGTGCTGCCACCATTTTCCGCGTGGATGAGGTAAGCTGATTTGATTTCTCTCCCCCTGCGTGCGGATTCGGATTTTTTTTTTCTTTATAGAATTGTTTTAGTGATTTTTGTGGGGTAGAGATTGATTGGAGTTGTGAATTGCTGCACATTCGTGTGAGATCTCTGCCAACGTTGATTGTGAACATGCTCTGGTCTATAAGTCAGCCAACTTTGATTGGAGTTGTGAATTGCTGCAGATTTGGATGTTTATCAAGAAATTGAACAACCTAGATTTTGGGATAGAGTACTTTCATGTTGATGAACCCGCCTATTACATGGTGTGGTTCACATATGTCACTTTTGTATGTGCCCAACAGTGGAAAAGGAGAAAGGGTTTTCCTTTGATATGACGATTCTGTGTTTTTTGGGTAACGAAGAAAAGGGTGAATTCCACCAAGCAATCATTACACTTCTCTACAATTTGGATGCTTCGCATGAGAAACTGGGTGAGTGTTGTGAGAGGAATGTGAGATTTCTACGTGATACCCAAACCAGAACTCAAAAGTGGAATCCATGTTTCAATAGTTTTTCATGGAAATCGTCCCTGAATAATTATTGGTTTTTTTTTTTTTTTTTTGGCCTTTCTTTCTTTCTTTCTTTTGCATTGGATTCCACATTACAAACATGCCCTAAGAGATTTAGGTTACATTTGAGTTGTGGATGTCTTTTTTGGAGTTTAATGGTGGGCTGATCTGGGGTTCATCAAACTTTATTCATTCACTCAGAAAACAGTGGGTGTTCTGTTGACAGGTACTTAATTAAAATACTACTGGATCCCCTACCCACTTCATATTTGATAATGTGGACTCGAATTCTTCTCCTTAAGAGCGTGGGGAGTTTTGTATGAAGATGGGTTTCTTAAGATGCACCTTCCATACCATTATTTGGAAGTTTGTAGTAGGACATAGAATAGGTTGTGGTAAGCCATTTTCTTCAACAGTGTAATCATTACACCTTTTCCCTACACTTCATTTGCCTTTTAGGGTGTGTTTGGATTGGGGGAAAACAAAGGAGAACTAAAGAAATGAAAGGAAAAGTGAAATGATTATCCAATGATGGATTCAATGGCACTATTGAATAATGGATTCCATTTTTGGTATCTTTTTTGGATAGCAAGTGGAAATCTCATTTTTGTGAGACCATGCTTACCTCATATCTTATGTCAGGGAAATTGACTATAGAAAAGTGTGATAATTGCTAGGTGGAATACTACTATTTTTGCTATTGAAACATAGTGAAACTTCTCATCATGGGAAAATGTTTCCTTTTCCTTTCTACCATTTTCCCTCACAATCCAAACAAGCACTTAGTGTTAAAAATGGTGAAATTGTCCGTAAGAAAAAACTCCACAAATTGTTAAATTTTTCAATACTATGGTTTGATTGTAAGGACAGAAGAAATTAAGGAAGAGTTGTAATGGTTGCACCTTTGCAGTAGATGTTCCTACCACAACAAATCTTGTATCCTACTACCAAAAACACCTTAAACTTCTATTTGCGATGGTGAGAAATTGGTTGCTCTTTCATGTTTTAGGTTGAGAAAAGATTTTGTGACTAATCATTTCAGATCATTTTGATTCCATCACCCAGTTAAAAAAAATCACCTTAAAAAAGTTCAGGTTGTAGCTGCAGCATCAATATCTAAATGTTGAAAAGAGCATGCTCACAGGGCTTACAAGACTATTCTGTTATTGTAAACAGGTCATTGTATTTGATAACAAAGGTACCTCAGCAGATGATTATGGTGTAACAGAAGCAGAGGATACAGATGCCAATGAAAGTGGTGCACCATTTCTAATAAGGCTTTTGCAATATCTTGAGACACCACAATACCTACGTCGCAGCCTGTTCCCAAAACATTCCAGCTTAATATTCGTGGTAAGAAGCCATTTTCTGCAAGTTATCTTCCTTCAGTGAATATGGTTCTTCCAATTGCAAATATATAATTCCTTTAACTCGAAGAAGCTCTTTTCCACTCGCACTTGATAGGGAATTTTGCCTCCCCTTGATGCTCCTCACCATCTCCGGAAGCATGAATGGGCTCCATACCGTGAAGGTAAACTATTTATTGATATCTTTAGTGGTTGTGCACTATACTAATGGGTGAGACACCTCGGGCTTCTACTTTCTTCCAACAATCATTTCATGTGTGAAATTGAATGTGGATAGTTTCCGAGCTTAAATGTTTTCTTTCAGGATCTTGCTTTGGCACTGTCTTCTTGTTCTAATTGTATAAATTGTGCACACCCATGTTTAGTTTCTCATACAGCATCTGGATTGTGATTATGGCAGCTCAAGTATGCGCACTCTTGTTTCAACTCTCAATATATTCCTTTTGTGAAAAGAACACTTGCATGTCTTTTGAAATGTTGATTGCTATGTTCGTAAACTGAATTCGGATAAATTAAGATTTCGTCTTAAAAATTTCCACCCTCCTGATCATAAAACATTTATCTTAACTTCAACTTCCTTTTTTCCTTCCCTCTATCTTGAGGTTATATTTAAGTCTCACTTTAGCTTCTTATACACCAATTACGACTAGCTTCTAACTATCACTAAGGCCATGTTTGGATCACAAGTTGTTTTGCTTCAGCTACTTATTCCTCTAGTAGTCGATCTCGGTTTCTACTGATTCAATGTGTAAGTATGTTTGGTAAACAGCCTTACAGCCGAAAAGAACAAAAAACCCTATTGAAAGAAACCTTATTCATTGTGTAAAAATCCTGATATCAAAGCCCTAACCCTAGAATGAAGAAAGAGAAGTTTCTTATTCAACCTTGAGAGAGAGAGAGAGAGAGAGAGAGAGAGAGAGAGAGAGAGAGAGAGAGAGAGAGAGAGAGAGAGAGAGAGAGAGAGAGAGAGAGAGATGTACACAAACCGAGCTAGCTCGGTTAGCTCGCTCGATTCGGCTTGATTCGGCTCGACTCAAAGCTGGATTCGAGTCGAGCCGAGCCGAGCTGTTTTTTTTTTTTTTTAGTTCAAAAAAATAAAATCAAGCCGAGTTCGAGCTAGGCCGAGCTCAACTCGGCTCGGCTCGAAATTGGCTTCAAAATTATTGTAAGGTAATGCAATGTCTTGAATGTTGTTAGATTTCCATTCTCCCAATTTTGGTGAATTTGGAAGGAACCAAAAAAATTCTTAAATCTTTTAGCATTCAGCATAAGATGTTTGACACATCTCTAAAATTCTACGCAAAAAAGATAAAATATTGTTATACTTTTGTGTCTTTATTGATGCCTTATGGTCTGTTGGTCTTTTCTTTCTTTCTTTCCTTCTTTTGAGGCCTTATGGTCTGTTGGTCTTTTCTTTCTTTCTTTCCTTCTTTTGAGGTTGTTAGAGGCCACAAATGTCTATTGACCATTGGGTTTGTCTACTTGCAACTTATTTTTACAATCACCATTCAGTGTTTAAACCATAGCTGAGGTGGTAGGCATTGTTACCTTTAACACCGAGGGAGGGTGAGAACCCATCTTATCTTAAAAAGAAAGAAAAGAGGTAATTTTTGGTTTACTTGTTGAGCATGACAAAAATGAAAGTTTAGGACTTCAAAGTAAGGTCTTTCAATTAGAGCTAGTACACTAGTACATATATTATATTTTAAGGATGCTCCCTGAATATTCCCTTGGACTGCCAATAGTTATTTGCCTACTTGTATTTTTTAACCAAGTTTGACAAAATCAGGCTATCTTCAACTTAATAGGACTCAAGCTTTCCTCTTGCATCAGGACAAATAATGTGTTCATTATCTGCTTTGGCATATTGGGGTGCAATGTTGTCAAATAGCATATGCGATCCTGTGCGATTGCATATGCGTGTGCGCATATGCGATCGCACAATCGCATATGCGGTCGCATATATATATATATCGTATTTTTTCAAAAAAATCAAAAAAAAAAAAATCAGAAAAATCAAAATAAATTATTATATGTCATTGGGACATGAAATACATTTAATTTAAGTAAAAAAAAAACCCAACCAATTACATACATATGATAATGATACATTTACAAATTACAATAAATATGGTTAACTTCTTAAATCTTAACAATTAACATTTTACATTCAACAATAACAAATATCAAATATCAAATATCCATATTCAACATTCAACACTACATGTACATGATAGTGATACAAATACAATACATAATAATATAAATATATCAACCATCAAGTTATCAACAATCAACAACATCAACATCAACACACTTAAGACTTATGACTTATGGGACAATCATTAAACAAAATTAAGAAGTTATGTATTTATGATTTTATTTATCTAATCATTGTAATCAATAATCATTAATTTTATACATTGATCTAGCATCCATTGTGGCACATCACCACCAGGTCCACCACCACCATCATCATCATCATCATCATTCGAGTCATCTCCTTCTTCCACATGCACTTCTTCTTCTTCCGTTTCTTCATCATCTGTACGTACTAATACTTCATCAACATCCAATGATGGATGATCTTTAGCTTGATCATCACCTTCTCCTTCTTCAATCTCCTCAATCTCATCAACGGGTTGACGGCTACTACTCGCCTCCCGGCTCCCCCCGTCCTTCGCCTTCGAGTGGTACTACTACCTTCACCAGGTGTTGATCCATATGCGGCATCTTCAACTTGTGCCCATGTCAGCTCCTCTCCAGCAAATACCGGGTCCTCCGTCTCTACGAGCCGCTCGTTATCTGCATCCAACTCATCTAAGCAAATAGGGTCAAAGAAACCAGGCTTTTCTTTCCTACTTTGGAATCGTTCTCACAATTTTTTATTGTATTGAACGAAAACCAAGTCGTTGAGCTTTTTTTGCTCAAGGCGATTCCTTTTCTTGGTATGAATCTGCAAGAAAGAAAGCGCATTTGACATTAGCTATTTAGGTAATTAATTTAGCTTAGGCCACTAAAAAATTAAGTTTACGAAAAAAAACAAAACAATTACTAAACAGTCTAAACTAACCGCCTCGAATGTGCTCCAATTGCGCTTGCAACCACTGACAGAACACGTGAGTCCAAGAACCTTCATAGCCAGCTTTTTTAGAGTTGGATCCTTCCTGTTCGGGTCCACTCCATAGGCAGCCCACTAGTCAGCTGAGAAAAACAGTTAAAGTATAGGTTAGAGTCTTAGTCTCTTAGAGACACTTTGTAGAAAATTTTTTTGTAAGAGTTCAGTACACAGTTGACAGTACACTAACATTCATTCATAGCAGTACTTACTGGGTAATTTCATTGTCCGATGTCTTACTACGATATCCCTTGAGAATATCCCTTCACTTTTTGTGTAGAAGTCCAGCAAAGTTGAGATCTTGTCCTGTTCTCCTCTATCTGGAATCATTCTTTCCAAGACATTAATAAATCCAACCATATGCATAGTTAGTGCTTCCGCTGGATTAGCAGAAGCGAATAAACAGGCTGGGTTAAGGATGTAAGCAGCCGAATACAATGGGGATGACATTTGGCTGCCCCATCTTCTATCTATAATATATAAAATTGGCCTGTAATCACGGTCTCTATAGTTAAAATGGTCCATGATCTTATTTTTCGCCCTCTCCATCGCATCATATATATAGCCCATTGCGGGCTTCTCATCCCCGTCCACCAATCGCAACACAGTGACTAAGGGCTCGGATGATTTAAGCGCCTTTACCACTTGAGTCCAAAAACTTTGAGAAAGAATTGTTTGTTGGACCCGTTTCCCTTCAACCTTCTTTGACCAAGGCCCACTTGTAAAATCGGCAGACACTACAAAGCTTCTAAGTTCTGATTTCTTTGCATGTAGCCTTTGTAGTGTTAAAAAGGATGTAGCGAAACAGGTGACTGCTGGACGTAGCAAGTTACCCCCAATATGTTTTCTCATTCGACTGAGAAAAAGGGCGTGTTTGTACATAAAGACCGTGATTCTTCTAGCCCTTGCAATCACATTTATAAATAATCTACCTATATCTTCTAATATAAGATCAATACAATGGGCCGCACAGGGGGTCCAAAATAAACGTCGCCTCTTCTCCATAAGAAGACCGGCCATTACATACGAGGCTGCGTTGTCTGTAATTACTTGTACAACGTAGTCCTCACCTATTTCTTCAACTACACTATCTAGTAAGTTAAACAAATACTCTCCCGTGTGTGAATGGCCTGACGCATTCACTGACTTCAAGAACATTGTCCCAGTTGGACAATTTACCAAAAAGTTAATGAGAGACCGACCGGATCTATCGGTCCATCCATCGGTAGAGCTATACACGAGCAGACTAAGCTCGGGTACTCGCTCGACTCGACTCGGAATACTCGACTCGTGTGAGTTTGAGCCGAGTACGAGCTGGTTTCTAAGACTCGTTTAGATTACGAGTAGAGTACGAGTAGGGCGGTACTCGACTCGGTACTCGACTCGTGTACCCGTATATATAACCCGCCCAAAAAAAAACCCTACTCCGGTCGTTTTCAAACAGCGCCCGTTTGAAAACCCCCTTTCCTTCCTCCCTCCCAGCGCCCGTTCGAAAAAAATCCCCCCCCCCCCCTCTCTCTCTCTCCTCCCTCTCCCAGCGCCCGTCCTGCCGTCCCTCTTCTTCCCTCTCTCTCTCACTCCCCTGTCCCCAGTCCGGCGGTGCTAGACCCTGCCGCTCGTCCCTGCAGCCTGTCCGGTGCCCCTGTCCGGTGCCGGAGCTCGTCCCTGCCATTCGTCCGGTGCCGCAACGTCCCTGCCACTCGTCCGTCATCCCTGCCTGTCCGGTGAGTCCTTATACATACTTTCTTTTCTTTTTCTTTTTATTATTGTATGCGTTGGTTATTCTGAAATTTTCTTTTTTCCCTTTTTTTTTTGCAAGTGGAACCCTCGATTTGTGATTCAAATCTGCCCAAGATGGATGGAGAAATTGGCATCAAATCTATCCAATTTTTTGCCATGAGAAGGGCCCACAATCTGTCCATTTTGGACAGCAAGGATGAAGCCTAAATCAGTAAATTTGTCCATTTTGAACAGCCACTTTGGACCATAAATTTGTCCCAAATATGAACCTCTGGACGGTCCAGAAAACTGGCCGAATTTGGACCTTTGGACGGTCCATAAATCTGTCCAAATCTGGACCCTTGAACAACCATAAATATGTCCATTGATGAGCCATAAAAATTGTCCAAAATTGGGCCACATGATGACCTTTAAATCTGTCCAAAATTCTGCTCGTACTCGAACTCGCCTCGAAAACTCGGACTCGACTCGACTCGTTTTCTACTCGTACTCGGGCGAGTAGAGCACGAGCAAGGAATCCATGCTCGTTGGCCGAGTAAAGCCGAGTACGAGCAGGACTCGGGCATTAAGAGTCGAGTACGAGTAGGGTGATACTCGGCTCGGCTCGACTCGTGTACAGCTCTATCCATAGGCCATTAATGAACAACTATATATTTTCCATGATTCCCTATATTCAGCTATGAAGGATTATGTATATTCAACTTCAGTTTTTAGGCATGTCTCCCTCATTTCATGATATGAAGGAGGTTTAAGCCCAGGTCCAAATTGACCTATAGCCTCAATCATTACTTTGAAGCTTTTCGATTTAACGGCGTTGAAAGCAACGCCGGTTTGGTAAAACCATTTAGCAATATATTGAATTGTGGTTTTCCTATCTTTTTGTTTATACCGGTTCTCTAAAGTTGTTTGAGCCGGTCCTTTCCCTCTACCCCTTTGGTCGACCACATCCTCGGGGTGTGGTCTACACCATCTATCTATGGGCCCATGCCCTCGGGCTCTTTTCGATGGTTGTACTTGTAGTCTAGACCTGCCCGTCGAAGTAGGGGGAATGGGACTAGCTTCAGCTACATTAAATACATTTATATCTTCATATGCATCTTGTTCCATATATTCCTCCTGACGTAGGGCACTATTGCATTTCTTTCTTGATTGTTTTTCTATATACTCCACGATCTCCCTTCGGATTTCTGGAGTAATGTTGTCGCATGCTTTTGCATTTGACCCCGGTAAATGTGCAAGGTGTTGCTTGTGCCTTGCAATGCCACTGGAACACACATACCCACATAACTCACATACTATGTGAGTATTTTCGGTAGCACTACGGTAGTGCCCATACTTCCAACCCGGGTCATTCGACTTGGGCTTCAAAGAGGAAGATTGGGAAGAAGACATTATGATGGTGGATGGTAGTGTGTGTATTAGCACTAAAAAGTAACTAACTAGCTACTAACTAGAAACTAGAAAGTAAACTACAAATAAAAAAAAAACTAAAAGTAAGAGACTAAGAGTAAGAAGTAAGAAAGAAGTAGATCTAAGAGAGTAAGTAAGACTAAAGAGCCTAAAGAGATGGGACTTGGGGGAGAGAGAGAGAGAGAGAGAGAGAGAGAGAGAGAGAGAGAGAGAGAGAGAGAGAGAGAGAGAAAGAGAGAGAGAGAGAGAGAGTTACACTTACACACTTACACTTGTAGAAAGTAGAAAGGAAGAAGAAGAGGGAGAGAGAGAGAGAGTTGAGTTACACACTTACACTTGTAGAAAGGGAGAAGAAGAGGGAAAAGAAAATGAGAAAAAGAGAGAGAGTTGAGTTACATACACTTGTAGAAAGAGAAGGAGAGAGAGAGAGAGAGAGAGAGAGAGAGAGAGAGAGAGAGAGAGAGAGAGAGAGAGATTTACACACAAATAAAAATTAAAATTACAAATCTAAAAGAGGTTCCCAACTTTCAACTTCCAAATTCTTGTCTAAGTTGTCTACTTGTCTTCTCTTCACCTTTGCCCCTTCACTTGAGTATTGAACTATTGATCTTGAATTCTTGTTGTTGTACTTGTACTTGTAACTTGTAAGATGTAACTTGTCACTTGTAAGTTGTAACTTCAAACTTGTAAGTTGTAAGTTGTAACAACTAACAAAGTAACAAATCAATTAACAAACAAAATAATAAAAAAAAATGATAGAAAGAAGTTGTTAGAATTAGAAACTTAGAAGTTAGAACTTAGAAAACTTAGTGGATGGAGATTGGAGAGGAGTGAGGAGGAGTCTCTTGACTCTTGGATCTTGATTATTGATTCTTGAAAGTTGAAAGAAAAGAAAAGAAATATGGAAATGGAATATGGATGGAGAGGAGTGGATGTAGAATGTAGACTAGATTGTATTGTAGAGTGCTTAGAAGTGTAAGAGAGGATGTAGTAAGAGAAATAAAGAATAGAGAGAGAGTTTGAGCTTTTTTTGCATGTAGGAATGCTTAGAATGCATATTTATAGACAAAAAATCCGGATTAAAAAAAAAAAAAGAAGATAAAAAAACGGTCAGAAATCTGACCGTTGGCCATTATGCGATCGCAATCACATATGCGATCGCACATGTGGCATATGCGATCGCATATGTGCAGGGTTCGCATATGCCATTGCCGCATATGCGATCCGCCCACAAATATGCGCATATGCGATCGCACATGACAACACTGTTGGGGTGTGTTAGAGTAACTAGGGCAGTCTTCTTGGATTAGGATTGTCTTCTATATTTGCTAAGATGCATACCTGTGTTAAGATCTCTCACAAATCTCTCTCAACTTCTATATATTCATGTTATTCTCAGTGAAATAAACAAATCGCAGTTTCCACAATGTAGTCTCCTGTGCTCCGCAGGTGCATACAATCAATGCACTTGTAGCCTCTCTTTCTCTTTCTTTGTTTTGGTGCCCTGCGGATATAAACTTGATTCGTGTGTTGCAGATTCGTCTTCCCTACACTGGGCCTTTTGACAAGATGTGTTTTTTGTTTGTGTTGGGCTTTTGGCTTGGACTTGTTATTTTGTTGGGTTTTTTGTAATGAACCACGTTACTATGTCAACCTTTTTCCTTATTGTTGGAACATCCATAGCCACCGTAAGAGCAACGGTTGAACTCCCAACCACCGGAAGTGTGTATCCATCGGAAAAGCAATAGTTGAAATCCTGGTCATTGGCAGTGTTAGTACATCATTTGCTAGTTGTTTTAAGTGCCAATGATTCACATCTCAGGTCATCAAAAAGTGCTTGCTCGCCTTATGCTATTAGTCGTCTCATCGCTATGTCACCATTGAATTTCTTTTGCTTTTGAATAAATGTTCACTGTACCTTTCAAACTCAAGTAACTCCTTTTAAAGCACCTTGAGTTTGAGGAGGATGCTAAAGTAATTAGGGCAATCTTCCTAAATTAAGATTCTTCTATATTTGTTAAGATGTGTACTGTTAATATCTCTGCGGATATCTCATAAATCTCTCCTCTTCTATGCATTCCTGTTTATCTCACAGATCTCTCTCCTCTTCTATATTATCTTGTTTATCTCTAAAAGAAGTAAAATAAACAAAATCACAATTTCCACAATGTAGTCTCTCGTGCATAACAGGGTGGTTTATGATTATTCTTGTAGGGGGAGCTCTACCATGGTGACTTTTTAAGTTGTTTTCGTGACATCTAGAAAGCATGTGCTTTTGTTTTAGGCTCTTTTTCATTAATAATTATTTATTTGCCAATAAAATAATCTGTGGTCTTATGTGCTGGACTTAACACCATTATATTTTTCAATGTTATTGCAATTTGCAGGTATAACACTTAAAGCAAAACCTCCAAATTCCACGGGAACACTTGTTGATGTTGGGTTAAGTAAGGTCCGGGTCTTTAATTCTTGCCAATATCTGTTTAGTGGAGTAGATTGCATAAATTTCATGTATTCTTAGTAGATATTAAAAATGTTTCTGTGACTATTTATTTCAAGTTTACTATGTTAGTAATGAAAGAGAATCAACTTAATGCTCTTTAGGCAATATCCTTTAAACACCTCTTAGCAATTTTTCAATGTTTGAACTTTGTAGTTAGACCTTAGCTGCACAATGCTTCTAACCAGGTGTTGCTTCCAGTTTGGATTGCACTTTGAACTCCCATGCCCACTTCCTGGATGTTTATACTTGCTAACATTTTGAAAAATACTCTTTCCTGCTCCCTCATATGAATCTATTACCACTTCACTTTAGGTTTCATGCAACTATAAGTTATACAGCGTGTTCTATGTATGTATATGTTATTGATCTCTATATTTTTTTTGTGAAACAATGCATTACCTATGTATCATAATACCTCGATCTTTATTGCGTTTCAGCTTAGTGCCCTGGTGGTCAGTACGCAATAAGGTCTTCATGTTGGAGTTATGGGTTTGATCTAGGAGTACCTCCAAAATAATTTTCCATGTCCTACTTCAAAAGACAACCAAATAGCAACTACCATTCATTATGTCTTGATGCAGCTAATGGTGGTTAGTAATTTCATTAGTTTATGTTTTCTTATCTATCATTGATTTCATTAGTTTTGGTCCCTTGGCGTATGTTGTTTGCCAATTATATGGCGATGGTCAACAAGAATAGAGAGGGTGCCAATGCTAACTCAGAGGTTTAGAGGAAGGCTCCATGATCTAGATCTTCAAAATTAGCAAAACAAAGCCAGAGTATTTCAAATGCAACTTTGGAAGGATAGTCATAGAAGGGAGGCTATAGTAAACTTTTTGGTAGGGAGAACAGTGACAAAGGCAAACTAGTCATGATCCTTTTACCAGAACAGTGACAAAGGCAAACTAGTCTATCTGCAGTCATCGCAAATGTGCATGAGCATTGGTATGATGTCCACCCTCATCTGCAACCTAAGCTCAAGAAAGCAGTTCATAATGTTGAGGTTGACGGGAAGCAGCTTTCAGATAGTGTTTCAGACTTGAGGGAGCAGATAAGTGCCCTCAGCAAGCCCATTACTGACCCACGGCAGGAGCTCAGAGCTATGTTCCTCTCATTTAGCCTGCACTTTGAGCGGACAGCCAGGGACATCTGCTCATTTCGCTCAGTCACATTCTCTTCCTTTCACGTCTTGGACTATTGACTTGGAGCTACCAATCATATGACCAATACCAAAGTTAATATTCTATCGTATTCGGGTTCCTTAAGTCGCATCAAACTTGTTGATGTATTTTTTTTCCAGGGCCTCTGGGAAAGGTGCTTATCACCTCTCATCATCCTTAATGTACCATATGTTCTTAATATGTCTAGGTTTCCTTCCAATTTATTGTCAGTCAGTGCCCTAACTAAACAATTGAACTGTTGCATCAATTTCTTTCCTTACTAGTTTATACAGGATCTGTAAGCCAAGACGAGGATTGACGGTGGATGTGAATCTCAAGGCCTATACTTCTTTGATGCCGAGGGCATTTCTTCTGTTCTTGTCTCTTAAGTCGGTTCTCAAAAATAAAGCGCATCCAGCTTTGGCATGCTTGCTTAGGTCACTTGTCTACTAAGTGTCTTAGGATATTATTTCCCAATAAATTTCAGTTAGATGTGGAATTCAAGTGTGATGTTTGTTATTGTCAAAACATTGTCACACAACATTTACTCCTAGTATTCATAAAAGTTCAACACTTTTTTTAGTTTTTGATTCACATGGATTTATTTGATGAAATCAAAGAAGCGAAGCGTCACCTAATTGTTAAGTTCCTTTTTATTTTTATTTTTGAAGTATATAAAATGGTTATTACTCAATTTGATAAGAAAATAAAGTGCTTCAGTCTGATAATACTAAAGAATACCTATGTTGTGATCGTCAAGACTAGTACGATCATGGCATAAAATTCCAGACATTGGGTTCGTATCTCCTCAACAGAACAGAGATCGTCATCTTCTGGAGGTCACTAGATCCCTCTTAACAGGGATGAATGATCTATAGATCTACTAGGATGAGGCAGCCCTTACTGCCCCTATTTGATCAATAGGATGCCATCCCCATTTCTTGGAAATAATTATCCTCTAAAATTGTTAAAACCTGATCTATAACTATTTTCTATTTCACCAAAAACCTTTGATTGTGTGCTTTGTGCAAATCTTAGGGTCCTCTAGGGATAAATTAAGTCCTGAGTCAGTTTAGTATGTTTTCTTAGTATATGCTAATACTCAAGTTACAAGTGTTATTGTCCAGATACTAGAAAAAGACACATTTCCAAGGATGTTACTTTCTTTGAGAATGCAGTGATGTGTTTCCTCTCCCAGATGTTGACAACTGTATGTGTCTAAATGAAGTAATTCCTTGTGCCAATGGACAAACGTTTTAAGGTGTATACTCACAGAAAGCGCAGAGATAAGCTTTCAGAGATGATGGCCCACTATCCATCCTCCAACGTGGTTCCAGAGACAAACAACCATCAATCTCCTGACATTGGTTCTTTCACACCTTACCTGAGCTACCCATTGCTCACACCTTACCTGAGCTACCCATTGCTCTTTAGAAAGCCAAACGCACATCCTGAAAAATACTGATCAAGCACCTCTCATCCCATCAGTAACTTTGTTTCTTATGAGCACATTTCTTATTCCTTTAAAGGTTTTCTTTCATCCATCTTCTCTATTTCTTTTCCACCAAATGTCAAAGATGCCTTGGTCGGCCCTAGTTGGAAAGCTGCAAGGATGGAGGAAATGGCAGCTCTTGAGAAGTGGGGAACACAGGATCTTGTAGAATGCCCTGATGATAAACACATTGTGGGTTGTATATGCGCCCTTAAGCACAATCCAAATTGTGAAGGTGTGAAGGGGTTGTTGCTAGATGCAAGGCCTGTTTCGTTGTGAAGGGGTTCACACAACAGTTGAGGCGTGATTCCACGATGAATTGCGTGAATGTGCTCATATCTGTAGCTGCACACCATTGTTGGTCCCTTCATCAACTTAACGCAAGAAAGCCTTCCTTCACAGCAATCTTCACGAAGAAGTTTACATCTCTCCCTCCTGCCTTTTGATTGTTAGGCACAAGAGCAAAGACTCCAGGCTGAAGAAAGCTTTGTATGGTATCAAACAATCACCAAAGCATGGTTTGAGAAACACGAATGTCATTTCCTATATTGGATTTCGTAGAAGTGCTTATGATCACTATGTTTTCATTAAAGACGCCAGTTCCTCGTTCATTGCCCTTGCAGTTTACGTGGACAATATTGTTCTCAGTGGTGATAGTGGAAGCGATTTTGCTATGCTGAAGCAGTTTTTAGTGAGGTCCTTTGAAATTAAAGATTTGGCCTTGCTAAAAAACTGATGCAGGACAATTAACCACTTGCTCTAAAAGCTCGAACTGTTAGAGCATGGCGAATTAATCCCTTTATCTCATAGCCCAGGCCCCACATCTCATGGGTTAGGACCTCGGCCGAACCCCCCTCGTGGGCCCCAAATCACATGGGTACCGCCTCACACGGGCCGCCCACCCCGAGTGTGTCCCCGCATCCCGCAAGCTACTACACTTTAGCCCGGTGTGAAATGCGCATTAATCACCCCCGGTGAGGAGTCTCGAACACGAGACCTCCCCCGTGGGCCTCGCCCACCCCGAGTGTGCCCCTGCATCCCATAGGCGACCCCACTCGAGCCCGGTGTGAAAATGCCCCTACATTAATCACCCCCGGTGAGGAGTCTCGAACACGAGACCTCCCGCTCTGATACTAATTTGATGCAGGACAATTAACCACTTGCTCTAAAAGCTCGAACTGTTAGAGCATGGCGAATTAATCCCTTTATCTCATAGCCCAGGCCCCACATTTCATGGGTTAGGACCTCGGCCAAACCCTCCTCGTGGACCCCAAATCACATGGGTACCGCCTCACACGGGCCGCCCACCCCGAGTGTGTCCCCGCATCCCACAGGCTACCCCACTCGAGCCCGCTGTGAAATGTGCATTAATCACCCTCGGTGAGGAGTCTCGAACACGAGACCTCCCCCATAGGCCCCGCCCACCCCGAGTATACCCCTGCATCCCACAGGCGACCCCACTCGAGCCCGGTGTGAAAATGCCCCTGCATTAAATACTTTCTGAGAGCTGAGGCTTTTTTTATTGGGCACAATATATTTATATCTGAGTGAAAATATACTCTGCACCTTCTTCATAAGATCGACATGTTGGGCGCCCATTCGGCATCTACACCAGTTGAAATCAATCATCATCTACACAATACAGATTCTACAACTCTTAGTGACCCGAGCATGCATCAACAATTAACAGTAGAGCAGGGCAGAAACCAAACCAGTCGGACGGATCCGACCCAATCCGATCCGAACCGAAGGCCAGGATCGGGTCGGATCGAGTTGGCCCAGTCAGATCCGACCGTACATCGGATCGAGTTCGGATCAGTGGTCAATCCGGACCAATCCGATCCGATTGGATCCGATCCGGTCGGGTCTATGTAAGTAGTTTTTTATTATTTTTTTATTTTTACATTTTACCTACCCGGCAGCAGCTACCCTCACCTGAACCCTAAATTCCTAATATTTTCTCTCTTTCTCTACCCGAACGAGCGCCGAACTCATCTCCATCCGGCCCGGCCCCTCCTCTCTCTCCTCTCTCACTCCCTGTATCCAATCTCTCCCTCTTAAAATCCTACGGAACCTCTGTGTTGGAGAGATCTTGAACTAGACCTCGTTCGTTGAATCAGATGGCATCGATGTTGTTGCAGCCACTTTCAAATCTCAGCCTCTGGATCTCGATGTGGCTCGGTTTGGTCTGCAGCTTCTGGGGAATGTTTCATTAGCAGGAGAAATGCACAGGTCTGCAATTTGGGATCGGTTCTTTCCAGAAGAGTTCGAGGAGATTGCGCAAGTTTGAATTATTTTTATTATTTTTTTTATTTTTTTTTTTTTTTAAAAAAAAAAAAAAAAAAAAAAAAACATCAGGGCCGATCCGAACCGTACCCAATCCGATTCGACTCGGTTTCCCTGACCTAGTCGGACTCGGATCGGATCGAGTCAGATGACCCGGACTCGGTCCTAGATCGAATCGAGTTCAGGTCAGGCTATGGAAATTTCGGACCGAGTCGAGTTGGACCCAATCCGGTCTGACTCAACTCGATATCCAACTCTAATTAGCAGGAAAACTCATTTATTTGATACCTAGTCAACCCAACATTGTGTATGCTATCTGTGGTCAGTCAGTTCATGCAAGCTCATCTTCTTAAATCCATATACTGAATTCTTCTTTACTTGAAATCCACTTCTCAAAAAGGGCTCTTGTATGATGATCCTGATCATTTCAATATCCAGGCATATTGTGTGCAAATTGGGCTGGATCGTCCAATGATCACCATTCCACTTTTGGTTACTGAATGTTTGTTGGAGCCTTGGAGGCAAGCTGGTTTATGGAAAAGTAAGAAATAATCAATGGCGGCTCGTTTGTTTGTCGATGCAGAGTATTGTTCTATGGTTCACGCAACATGCGAGGTTATTTGGCTTTAGTCTCTCCTTTGGGACATGCAAATCTCAGTTTCTACTCCAATTTTCTTGTGTTGTAACAGTCAGGCTGCTATTCACATTGCACTGAACCCTGTCTTTCACGAAAGGATAGAGCACATCAAGCTCAATGTCGCTTTGTTTGCGAGAAGATTTTGTCTGAGCTTCTTCGTACTCCTCATGTTCGGACAAATGATCAGCTGGCATATCTACTTGCGAAGGCTCTTCATCCATTTCATCTTCACACTATAATGGGCAAGCCGAGCATGTCTGTAATTTATGCTCCAGATTGAGAGGGAGTGGGAGTGTAGAGCAGCGAGTGTGAGTATACATGTACGTTTTGTATGGTCGTTTTTAATTTACTTTAATACTCCTTCTGGACACCATTTCCTTCATTTGTTTATTAGGGTTAATGTTATGTCATTAGGAGTGAGATCTTAATCGAAAATACTACCCTTTCTCCAAAGAGTCTTTTCTCTTCCTCTTTCTCCCACCATGTGAATGGTTATAGTTCTTAACATTATTACTAGAGCTGGGTAGATTAAATGGAGGTGTGCCTCTAGAGTAGTGTGTGGTTGTAGGCTTGCAGCGTGCTGATGAAACTAAAGGAAAAGTTTTATAAGACAACTCTAAGATCGCTATGCTATGTGGGGCAAAGTGTCGGGAAATTCAGTGGCAACATAAACAGATGATAAAAGTTACAAGGATGGGGATCCTGAGGATATGTGGGAAGAAACGTAAGGATATAAAGAAAGAAAGAGGTCACTTGGAGCCAGTATTCGAAGTATCGGTATCGCTACAAGTTTCACTGGCCAGGGATATAGAAACAATATTGATATCACCGATAATATCGCTGATAACCGGAAATGCGGGGAAACATAGGAAAAACAGTGGAATTTTCGGCGAAAAACTTCAGGAGATGTTAAAATGTACATATATGAATATTTAGAAATTTAAAAAAAATAATAAAAAAATAAAAATAAAAAATAAAAAATACAAAAAGAATGCATACATAACAAGTTTCCATTTAATGGGGCTATAACTGTACACAAGTCGAATCGAGTCGAGCTTGGCTCGACTTGGCCAATAGCTAACCCCAACTCGAACTCAGCTCAGCTCGATCCTCGAGCCTGACTGGCCAACTCGGCTCGGTTCGGTCAGTAGCTCGGGCGAGTTCGAGCCTAGACATTTTCTCAAACACATGCAACACATCTTCAACTTTTCACAGAATGCAAAACAGTAACAACAACATACAAGTATTTCATCAAACACTGGGCGGGCAAAATCAAAATCATAATTTGAGGGCAATTTATAATGTGAAGTTTGTTTTTTTGTAATGATTTGTTTCATATACATTCCTTCCTCGCCAATAGCCGATCCCGCGAAGAATGTATGTATGCACATGGAACAACACTTCATTGAGTCATTTCATCAAACACTTGGCGAGAAACATCAATATCAAAATAATCGAGTCACCGAGTTAATTTGATCTGAGTCGATTCGAGTCGAGTCGAGCTCGGGCAAGCTCGAACTCGGCTCGAAATTTTTTCGAGCTCAAAAAATCAGCTCGACTCGGCTTGAACTCAATTTCGAACCAAGTCGAATCGAGCTTTTTCGAGTCGAGTTGAGCGAGCTAACCAAGCTAAATCGGCTCGTGTACAGCTCTAAATGGGGCCTTAAAAGCATGTGTTGCTTTAAGAGATCAGTCCAACCATCCCCTCCACCCTATTTAACCATCCAACCTTCCATCCAAACATTCATTGATATTGCAAAATATCAACAACACATGATATTTCACCAAGAAATCATCAACAATTGGAAAGGAAACGAAAGATTGTGGTCTCACTGTCATGCATGTTGTGATATCGATAATATCGAGATATTATCAATGATAAATTGAACACTACATGCAACCATGTGCCCATGAAAAAAAATTGATTTTTTTTCCTAATAAACAAAATTTTGATGATATCAATATGTTGGCGATATTATTGAAATATTGTCAATACACTTATGATACAAGCGTTACCTAGAATTTACATAGTCGAAAATATCGGCGATACATTGGCGATATTGATGCATTGGCAATACAAGCAACACCCAGAATTTACATAGTTGAAAATATTGACGATTACATTAACGATATTGATACGTTGGCGATACTTAGCGATAAATTTCTAATACCTGGAATTTCTGATGCTACCAGCGTTATTGGTATCGCTACTAGTGTTATCGGTATCGCTGAGCTGGAGATAAAGATAATATCAGAGATATTTCGATAATATCGGAGATAATTCGAACACTGCTTGGAGCAACCCAATGGTGGCTTGTACATGTTATTTGTCTGTTTGCTTTTAAACAAGTTTTTATTAAAGCAAGAGAAAATTTACAGCAGAGGAAGAGAGTGGCTGAAAATTGGTGACCCTCTCGCGTGGAAATGGAACTCTGAGCGGTAAATTCTCGGGAAAGTATTTCTTCAAAACCTTAACAGGGGAAAGGGGTGATCTTCTTTGTGCTTCAATTTGGGATTCTTCAGCCTCTCCTTGGGTTGCAGCTTTCACATGGATTGCTGCAGTTACGACATCCTCCCTTTTGACCACCTTAAAAACAGGCAGCATAGCATCCCAAGTTTATGTTTTATGTTCGAGAAAGATGAGGAAATGGTCCATCTCTTTACCCATTGTAAGGTGGCAAAAGAAATTTGCAACACTTTCTTGACTTTCAGTAATATTCAGTGGGTGTTTCAAGGAAATTTAGAGGCCAGAATTGTATCTTGCTGACCCTACCTGTGATTGCCATTTTTCTTTTTCTTTTCCTTTTTTTTTAGTCTTTAAATTTTTGGTCACTCCCTTTTGAAATTTGATCAGTACTGTGTTTTTTTTTTGAAAGGTGATTGGTAAAAAAAATAATTAAAAAAATAAAAAATAAAAATTGAACTATTGAATTGTGCAGAATGTCGTGGTTGAGGAAGAACTTGAACCTGGACTGCGTGTCACTGTAGCCATGGGAACCAACCGCCATTTGGAAACAGGTAAATAGCTCGGTGTTTCTCCTTCTGTAGGCTTGCAACCTAATTGGTGTGGTCTTTGAGCCATGTTTTGAGGTCACTGGCTTCTCTTCTACTTAAGCTTTCTAAACAATTAACTAAGCTATTTTTTTTTAATGAATTACAAGGGATATTATTATAGGATAGGGTAAATCAAATGAGGGAGAAAACAATCCCAATGCAAAGGCCAGATTTTGCAAGTTGCAACAACACCTTTAGATGGGGTATTTAAGTATCTATTAAATGACGTCTCTATTCAAACCAGTTTGACCACAAGTTATGCTCCACCCAGTGGATAACTTCAAACCTATTAACTGGATGCGATATCCAATCCATCCAATAGGTTGGCCTCACCATGAGGATCACCTTGTCTAAAAATCAGCCATATCCACTCATCGTGTGGATCACGCTTGTATTATTAATCAATGGCTAGATATTTTTTCTATGGTGTGGCCCACTTAATGAGTAGATAGGGCTGATTTTTTCACTTGGTCATCCTCATGGTGGGGCCAACCTATTGGAAGGGTTGGATGTCACATGCACTTCCAACAGGGTGGAAGTTATTCACTGGACTTGAGACCTCCTATGATTTTCTCAAGTTACTAATGACTTGATCAAGACCTGGAGTTGAGCAGACCAAAGATTGGATACCAAGTTTTTGAATGGTGCCACAAATCATGAGAGAGATTTGATTTTTTTTCCCCCTTTTCTTTTAATATTATTTTAGTAAGCTGCCTTTTTCACCTGTGTAGATTGTTTGCGAAAAGTGGTGCCCTCCTCCAAGCCTAGGGAAGAATCGGGCCAGTATTGGGGGTATAAAGTGCGATACGCATCCAATGTCAGTCATGCGTTCAATGGCTGCCCGTACGAGGTCCTCATTGTTCTTATGCCTTTTGTTGGTCTGTTAATGTTATGCAAATCTTATCTATTACATAGTTCTAAAACTTGCTACTTTGACTCTCAACTCGCTGAGTCAACTTGACTTGGCGAGATTTCGAGCCAAAGTCCTTGGGAAACTTGGAAGTGGGAGTGACTCGGAGAAACTCACCGAGTTGACTCGATGATTCAGTCGACTCTACGTGACTCGAACCAAGCCGCTCGTAAACATGGTCTTGCTGCTTTGAATTGGTTCTATATATATATATATATATATAATTAAATATTGAGTCGAGCCGGGTCAAGTCTCCAGGTCCACCCGACCTGGATGAACATCAAGTCAAGTTTCCGGGTTTTTGAACTATGGTTTATTAGCCATTTACAGAACCCAATCATCTTGTTATCTTCTAAATTTATTTTATACAGGGTGGGTATGATCATACAATTGGAACTTCAGAGCATGGCTGCATTGTTAATTCATCAGAGCTTGTTATACCTACATTCAGGTACCTTTTTGCATGTGTGTTGATGGCTGATCATAAGATGATATGGATGTGTTAGTTTGATGACCTCGAGTGTTTTTCATGAATTATACCATACGATGAGATCCTGAAATGTGAATGCTCCATGAGTTCTGGTGAGCATTATCCGGATTGTTCATCTGATTGTCCTGCCATCAAGATGCCATATCACATTTTCTTAGTCCAAACGATCACAACCATTCAATCTGACTTCTGCCTATTGTACTCGAAATTTTTTCCTTTCTGTAACTGCCCATTTATAGGCTACTAGTCGGATGGTGAGGATCATCAATCCATGTGCTTTTTAGGCTGTGGCATCTCATTGGGGGCTGCTAGAGGTACAATCCAAATCATCCCACTCCTGGTCACTGCATCTCTTGTGCGTGCTCATGTTTGGTGGATTGGATAGTATCATCCCTCTTGTATTTGATTTCTACTGGTCAAAAAAGCAGTCATACACTATATAAATTCGATCAATTTGTGAACTGACTCAGTAGAAATGTGCATGATTTGGCAGGCACTTGTTGATTGCTTTTGGGGGACTCAGTGGCCTGGAAGAGAACATTGAAGAGGATAGTAACTTGAAGGTATGTCATTTGAAGGTTTTCCTTCTTTGAGTTAGGACCTAATTCAGTAAGATAGCTTTGCTAAACCCACAAGTGTACAGTCAGCTAATGCACACACCACTCCATATGCCAGTCGTGGTGGACAGTTGCAACATCCAAGCCACTCACTATGTAGATTCCCTATCCTAAGAATCTGGTCAGTCCACCGGTTAGGAGGGCCACAGTTAACTAAAAAAAATGTATGGTTGTGAAAAAAGCAGCTGAAGTTTTCTAACCCCGTTTACTTATAATATCATGGTTCACATACTGAACAGACCACCTTTATCTTTGGGAAATACATCTACGTGGCCTGATGGATGGCTTGGATATTTCTGTCTGCCACATTGGCAGATGTGGTGGCATGTGCATGCTGACATGTCCATGTGTGTGGGTTTAGCAAAGCACTCAATTAGAAAATGTGGAACGGCTATGACATGTTGGTTTGCATACTCAGATCTCATGCTAAGCAGAGAACAATGTCCAAGAATTTTGTCACTGAATGGACAAAACAATATCAACTTTTTCTTCATTCACACTATCACCACGTGTTCCATTAAGCCACTGTGTACTTCTCCAGATGTAGCTACTTGTGCCAACCTGGAGTGCATGTGAGGCACACAGGCCATGTATCAGGTGGGGCACACCATGTAGATGACGCTACCCAATGATTAGGCTGGTCAACTCATCAGCAAGCTAGACAGGTATGGTATATGTGGACCTTTGGCAAATTTTTCTTATACCATCCACTGTTTCTGGACGTGTGGCCCAATTTATAAGTTAACTGGCCAAAATTTGGGCCAGGTCAGTAACAAGCCCGCCCGACGCATGGCTCAGGTGTCCCGCATGTGGCCTATTAAATCAGCATCCTGCACATAGCAAATCTTTATCTTTATATTAGTCAGGCAGACCGAATTTCGTGAAGAAGCTGTTGAATATTCTTGGTACTGTTGTTTTGGCAGGGTAAGGATGTTCGCAAGGTCTTCGATTCTTATTTGAATACATGTCCTCATCAAGGGAGTAGAACAATTCGAACTGAGGTATCAACCTCAACCAGTCTGTGTTTCCGATCATCCTTCTATTGACCACTCATCTATTTGGTAGCTCCATATTTATAATATTGAATGGTCTTTTTTACTTGACAGGAAGCCATATTCATATCCCTACAATACTTCCAGGAACCAATTGAGCGGGCCAAGCAGAGATTCAAAGAGACATTACAAACCAGAGGCGACGAATTGCCTCATTAAGACCCTACATATGTTAGCCTGTTGCACTCCACAAGAGCCAATTAGTTTGGTCATAACTTTCATGTTCAATCATTCTCTTCAAGACTTTTGGGGTCATTGCTTGATAAAGATGTACATTTGATCCATCATCTATCATTGCCATGCATTGATCCAGCAGGTCCCACGCTAAAGAGATGGGACTCAAATTGATATTGGACGTTGTATTACTACCTACTCTTAGCATCAAGGCTGGGCCTCGGCTTAAAGACTGTTGGTCTCTTGCATCAGGCCATTTTCTTCTCTGATCGTGCACAAGCTGTCTACGGTGGAAAGCTTCTCCTCATCTCATCCAATGAGAAGAGCTGTTCAGCTCTCTGCCTCTGTGCTTCATCCAAATTCAGATCTAGCTGTGCTGATAGAATTGGGTGAACTCAAAAGTGTATCTGCACCCATGGTCCGCCCACCCTGCATATTTGGCTGGTTTAAGCCAAAGCTAAATGTAGTGGATCAGGCTAGGGTTATAATGTAGTCTGTTTAAGCAAATGAATTGGGTTCACGTTGAAATCTACCCAACTCGATCTGGCCATATAGCTAATGGGTTGCAGGTTGGGTTTTTTGGTCCATTTAGTAAACAGTTCGGGCACTGGGCTGACCTTGATCTGACCCGAACCTGACCCATTGCCACCTCTACTTGTAGGTTTGCACCCGGGCTGAGGGACTGGGTCTGGCTTGCGTGTACCTATTTTGGCTTGGTTTGGTCTTGGTTTGATCCTCATTGACTATGGGTTGTTCTCGGGCCTGTTTTGCCAGTGGGCTGGACCAGACCGAACAGTTCTAAAATGAGGTGGGTTACCCCCATATGAAAAGTGGATAATGATAATTTAAAAGACATGCCGAAGACCCACATCCAGCATGCAGGTGTCTGGTCTGATGAGCTGTGGTTTCTGCAAGCTTTGATAAACAGCGGGTACCACTCATGCTGGGCTAGGCTAATTCAAGTGCTACAGGTGCATGTGAAGAGAATCCTCATGAGGGAATAGTTGGAGAGCAAGTGCAGATTTTGGCGCCATTTCTCGAAGTAAACCCCGTACAAAAAAAAAAAAAAAAAAAAACATTGGATTATTGTCCATGTAAATGTATCCAAACCATTGGTTAAGTGGTCCACCACTTGAATTAAACAACACGTAACTACAAACTAAAAGAAGGCTTTCCAATTTATTGAAGAATGGTTGAAAAATAATCATGTGCGATTTGGGAAGTCGCCTATTTCAGTCTTAATGATCATGCACCAATTTAGTGGATGGAAATGATAGCTGGTCCTTGACGCATACACCCAACCAACAAGCCTGGCCTGCCGTGCCTGGACCTATTACAGATAGGAACATGGACCAGGCCCGATGAATTTTTCAGGATGGGCTTGGGCTCAAATCATTTTAGCCGGACCCAACTTTCTATGTGTATGCATCCTCCAGCTATGCCATTCCAATACTCGATTAGGCAGCGCATGCACCTTGAATGCAGACCATTAATTTCATTCCTTGGTGCACATGGCCCACTTGATCAAGTGAGAGATTAGGAGCATTAGAAGTCGGAAATAGGAATTTCATCACTTTTTGGCGGGACCTAGACATTAAATTCTTGGGTGTCTATGCAAGGCCCATCCTGGGATCAGGCCTTGAGCACCAAAACAGCCCATCACCACCGCTATCTGCTATTATTGTTAGCAAATGGAGGCTCTAACGTATAATCAAAATCATCTCCTTGAGAGCCTTGGTCGCTGCTTAAACACTATCAGGGAAGTCAAAAGAAGGAAGCAGATGCCTTCTTATTTATTCATTTATTTTTCCCTTTAAAATGAATTATATAAGACCCTTGGCCGAGAACAATGAAGCCTATTTTGGTTGAAGTGCGAGCATCCAGGGCGTTGATTTGATGGACAACACAACGAATCCCCGACCGAGAGAATCACAACTCTCCAACCATCAGCCTGAAAATACACTAGAAATGGAAAGAAAAACAACAACAGGATGAATTCTTTCAAGAAAGAACCAAAATTCCGAATGGGAGGAGGCAAAGATCTTTCGACCCGGGAGTAATTCGGGGACATGGTCCATCCAAAGTGGGACACATGAGGTCGTGAATTGCCAAAACAAGGGTCCACTGCTACAGCTGGGGGCTTCTTCCCATAGATATCATGAATTGATGAAAAGGGTAGGCTGAAGTTCTTTTCAATGTTTATCTTGTTGGAAAGGGAACAGTCAATTGGCATTTTGAGTCAAAACCATGTTCCTTTGTGTGTTTGAATGCACTTTTGCATACCCTATCTTTTCCCCACTTCACAAAATAGGCACTCAAAAGCCAACTCAAGCATCAAGTCGATGGCAAAAGAAAGCATGAAAAACCCTTTGGTGGAAGTGCATCCAAACGCCTTAAGACCCAACAGTCATTTTAAACCGGAAACTTCTTAGTGACCCTGCACTGACATTTCATCTTTTCATAAATGGTTGAGATCTGTTTAAACTATGTTCACTGATCTTGATTGATCTTTTCTCAAGCCACAGAAACCACTGAACAAAAAGAAATGAAAGAAGAAGAAAAATAATAATAATAATGTGCCCCCATGTGCATGCAGAACCTCTGCAATCAATGCGTCCACCGCCAAAATGCATACACAACAATGATAGTCGTTATCATACCTGCATAGGCAATCCACTTATCAACCCGATGCCGCCTCTCTATAAGCTTCAACACAGAGTTAGAGAGGCCCACTGTGTTCAGGATATCCAATGCTTTCCGTTGCGCTCTCTACACCAGAAAGTAACCATAAGAATAGGGTGACAAATGAAGAATGGCTTGGCAGCCAAGTCCAATGGTCCTGTATCTAGCATAGTTTAAAAACCCAAAAATTCGATTTCACTAGATGTTCAGCTGGGTCAGGTTGAATCAGAGACTACACCCAACGCAAGGTATTCCCATGGATAGATAAAATAGTTTGATTTATTACGAGTAATATAAAATTCAGATATTTGCATCAAACACTGTTTCTTTCAGTATGTGAGGTTGTGGGTTCGATTCCCACCCATCCCGTTGTCATTCAATAATAGAGCTGACCAAGACAGTGACTCGGTTTGAGTCATTGTGAGTCGTGTCGAGTTGACCTGGCGAACCTTCCCAAGTCGGGATTGAGCCAGATCTTCAGTTTCCGAGAGTCAGCAAGATTTCTTGCCAAGTAGACTCAGCCACATTCCGAGATGAGTCGGCAACCTTTAGAACTAGCTATCTAGCATATCTTGTGAGCATTCAGTATATGTGCCGGTGATGACTGGAGCCAACACCTCACACTCCCACAACTGGCACATCTCATGATGGTGATCGCTACTTCAATATATTTTTGTTAAAGTTCCTAACAAGAGCAATCCTTGAAAAATTACAAGACAGCATTGCGTGCGCGCGTGCATGGAACTTTTTAGTGAAACTATAGGTGATACTAAAATACACATATTTACATATCTAAGATTTTTATTTTATTTTTTTAAATGCAAAATCGAACCATACACAATAAGTTTCCATTTAATAGGAATGTACATGTGATGCAAAAAAAAATCATTGCAATAGCAACCAAAATAAGTTCAAATTATACAAATGTCTATCTATCCATCCATCCATGCATACCTAGATCAATGCATTTGATACATCCATCCATGCATACATACATACATACACTAATACATCCACCCATTCATCCATGCATATATACATACACTAACATATGCTAACATATCCATCCATCCATGTCTCTCCATCCATACATACATGCATTGAAGCATCTATCCATCCATCAGTACATATATACACTAATACACCGATCCATGCATATGTACATACAAAACTACATCTATCCATTCATGCACGTACATACACTAATAGATCTGTCCATCAATGCATACATACATACATCCAAACACATTTATCCATCCATCCACACATACATCCATCCAGTCACACATACAAACGTCTATCCATCCATGCAGACACACACACACACACACGCACGATCCATCCACCCATCTATGCACATATACATACAGACATATGCATACATTACATACATACATACATAAATACATCCATCCATCTATGCACACATACATGCATTGTGTGATACAACCATGCATCCATGAAAAATATAATTTTTGAAATGAAAAAATAATTTAAAAAACAGATTTGTTATTTATTTATGATATTTTTAGAATTTTTATTTCTTAAGAAATGGACTCCATCCATCATCAACATACAATAATAAATAAAATAGATACAAAAAATCTAAGAAAAATAGGTTGAAATTATATTTTCCAATGAAAACAGAATTTTTAATTAATTTTCAACATTTTAAAAAATTCTGAAAAATCAAGAAATTTACGGGAATGAATAGATTGGCCAACATTCATCAACACACTAAAATTTGGGCCATCGATTAGTTATTTTAGATTTTCCCCAAAATTTCAAATTTCTCCAATTCCGATCCCCAAATCTTTCAATTTTCAACTCGAATAAAATCCGTGCAAAAAATTAGGAATGATTTTCCCCCCCTTTAATGTTCTGACCCACCAGAACTTTGGATTGTCAGTTTCTCGGAAGTGGATTGCCTGCAGCGCCCAACACAAGGATATCCCTGTGGCACAATGTGGCCCAAGCTCTGTGGGGCCTACCATGATGTATGTGCTTTATCCACGCCGTCCATCTGTTTCGCCAGCTCATTTTAGGCCATGAACCCAAAAATGATGCAAATCCAAAGCTCAAGTGGCTACACAACAGAAAACAGTAGGGATTGAATGCCCATTGTTGAAAACTTCCTAGGGTCCACCATGATGTTTTATTTGCCATCTAACCTGTTCATAAGGTCACATAGACCTGGATGAAGGGAAAATATAAATATAAGCTCAATCCAAAACATCTGTGGCCCTAAGAAGTTTTTTATGGTGGGCATTCAATCCCCACTGTCTTCTATGATGTGGTCTACTTGAGCTTTGGATTTGCATCATTTTTGGGCACATGCCCTAAAATGAGGGCAAAACGGATGGATGGTGTGGGTAAAACAGATACATCACAGTGGGCCCCATAGAGCTTGGGCCACGTTGTGCCATAGGGATATCCCTGTGGTGGGTGCCACAGGCAATCCGCTCCCGATTTCTCTCAAATGAGGGATATGAATGAAAAAAACTTGAAGAGAAGCAGTCAAAAATCCACCCCCAACCCATATCCCCCAGAAAAAATCTCAAGAAAACTTTTTTTTTTCTATATTTTAGACATTTTCTAAAGTTCTGAGCATTTACGCCCGTACCCTTTTCCCCCTTATCGAGCTGTATTGGTTATAATGTCATCACTATAGTCGATACAAGGGAACTTTTAAAGAGGGCTTCGGGCGGTATTTTGCCGATATTATCGAGTGTCGATACATAGGTGACAAATTGCTGATAAATATTCAGATTCAAGGGAGTTTCTGCACTGATATCGTGAACACACACACAGAGTCCTAGTCTCCTACAAAAGGTGGGACCCACCATGATGTGTATGTGAAATCCACTAACCATCAAATATGTCACCCAATGTTAGGCTTATGGTCCAAAATTCAGGCCCTTCCACAATTTAAGTGGGTGAAATGACCGGGAATAGTGTATACAAGGGGATGCCCACACTCCAAATTGTTTCCTTTAGTGTGGCCTACTTGGATCAGGGATGGGGCTAGTTCTTGGGCATTAGGCATAACAAGTGGTGATGCACCTGATAGTAGGAGTAGAATTCACATAGACATCATAATGGAGCTTGTAAAAAAATCAAGGGCATTCCTCTTCCCAACTGTTTCCCTTGGTGTGGCCTACCTGAAGATTGGATCAGCAAGGTTTTTGGGCCCTCGACTTAAAATTTGGTGATGTATCTGATGTTCGGAGTGGATGTCCAATACAATGCACAGTGGAGCCCTACAATCAGTTTCCCTTGGTGTTGTCCACTTGAATCACCAACCAGCCTAGTTTTTGGAACCTGGGCCTAACATGGGTTTTGCACCTGATGGTTAGAGTAGATTTCATGTACACGTCACAGTGAGGCATCATATTGGGGCATGCCACTGGCTCGCACATGAGGTCTCTGTGGGCTCACACACACAGGCAAAAGCCAACGGCTATAATCTCTTAAAAATCGAATACAAAAGTCAAGAAAAGGATGTTCTTTGTGATTTATGCATTCCACTGGCCTGGCCTGATCCAGACCATAGCTGTCATACTAATTGACAGACCATCTCTTTGAATTAATTAATCGACACTTGTCCCTAGCCCTTGATAGTGGAATGGTGGAAAAGGATTCACATAGCCAACCCTAATTAGTTGGGATAAGGTTTAGATGATGATGATGATGATCAAGACTTGTCCTGAAACTCTAATGAAATAGCACTCATACAACTGTTCCTAGAGGTGTACACGAGTCGAACCGAGTCGAGCTGCCAGCTCGACTCGGCTCGAACTCAGTTTCAAACAAAGTCGAATCGAGCTTTTTCGAGTCGAGTCGAGAGAGCTAACCGAGCTAACTCGGTTTGTGTACAGCCCTAACTGTTCCTCCAAAGAAACATATTTGAAAAGGTACCAGCAATTATCTATAAGACAAGTCTCATAATAAAAAGTGAGGCTACGAATGATTGCTGCATATTAAGAGGCTAGCAATAATCTGGACTATTTATCTATTGGTCCCTATAATGGATAAGTCATACCCCAAAGTTGCACCCAAAATGATGATAACCATCAAAATGTAAGCTACTAACAGACCATTCTGAATCAATCTTGAGCAATTTCTACATTCAAGAAGAAAGAAAATCTTTAGCAATTTCTACATTCAAGAAGCAAGAATATCTTTAGCAATTTCTATGTTCAAGTAGCAAGAAAATCCTATCTGATAGTTAGGATTAAGACTCTGCATAGTAGGAGTACCTTAGGGCTATGGGCTATTCATAACCCATGGAAGGGCCCATCACTAAATGGACGAAATCACGGGCCACAAAGTGTGATGATTGTGACTGTGAAAGTAGCCTCATATATCAATCTATTTTTTATCTGTCTTTTAGTTTTCTTTTTGGGAAAGAAAATGACAGGAAAAAAGAAGAAGAAGAAGCTTCGAGTCAAGGGAAAAAAAAGGCTTAAATTTCTTTTAAATGATTTCAGTTTTTTTTAAATAAAAAAAAATAAAAAAATAAAAAAATAAAAACATATGCCATTTATTATTGTTGTTGTTGTTGTTGTTGTTGTTGTTGTTGTTGGCAATCTATCATATTGTTTGTCACTACTAGAAACTTCAGACAAACTTCAGGAATTTAAGCATATTGTTTGCTGAACATCTCAACAAGGAAATTTTGTAAGAAGCAGCTGCAAATCCAGAGTCTTAGTTACCTTCAAACGATCCCTTTGTTCTGCATATTTTGTGAGAACGGCCACTCCAGTATTATATGCTTCTTCCAGCATTAAGGATGAATTCCGTGCTGACTGCATTGCTTGTGCTTCCTCATCAAAAATTCTTAGAACATGGGCATTGTCCCCGTTCTGAAACATACAACAAATCTTCTATGAACGGAGAAAACTCTTATTGGAAAAATAGTTACTAAACTGTTGCATTTGATATAACACAATCAAACGTCAAAATCATGGATTGCGATTTTCGCTGATCATCAATATCTAAATTCTTAAGACGATGGTATGACAAGGATTGATTAGTGAATGCAAGTATAATCATGTTGAAATATTTCCATAACAATATCGCAAGATGAATTTGCTGCTGAATTGATACTACCTGATTCTAGATAATGAGCTTTGGCTAAGCCACACATGTGCGATAAAGGTCACGAACATGCCACATGTGCCAGCATGGCACGATAGGTTTGAGATCCAATCCATCCATCAGAAAAGCACCAGCTGCACCACTATATTGATGCCCTAGCCCAAGAATCAGGTGGATCCACTACTCAGGCAGGCCAGATTTTGACAAAACAAATGGGCGGCTTTGAGAAACTTGGCTGAAGTTTTCTAACCCATCACCAATTTCCAATATTGGGGCCTACATACTGATTGGACCCGATTTTATTTTTGGGAAAACATGTACAAGGTTGGACAAACCTGATGGATGGGTTAGATTTCGCACCTCTGTGCCATGCAAGCCATGTGTCGCATTTACATGAGCTTTATTGTAATGCATGTGCACTTAACAAAGCTCCTAGATAATTGACTACTCCAGATTTGCAGCCAAACGAGAGACTACTCCAGATTTGCAATAAATATGTATGTCTTGGGAAAGAGGCCCCCTTTTCCTTATCCAAGTATTTGAGTATACTATTTGGGTACCCCTGTTTTTTAAGGATCCAAGTATTTTCATAGTTGGAGAGCTAGGTCGAAATACTAAGACGGCTGAGTACTTGGTAGAAGTCATTCCAATCACAAGCAATCTATCAAGCATCAAGCACTCCAAGATCTGACAAATGGCCTGCATGGTGCCCATGAGAGATGAGATTTGGTGCATTAACTACTGCTATTCCGTTTTGAGTGTTCTGAGTTGGGCAAAGAGGAGTCAAGGAATTTTTCTTCGATGTTTTGAGTGTTGAAAGTTGGGGGAAGAGGAGTTGAGAAACATCCCTTTGGTGGTGCGGAGCCAATTAAATGCAGAAAAGTCAAATGGCACTTGCAAGAAAAGAACTCAGAAGGGCTTTTGGAAACATCCCTATTCCCTTTTTTTTTCTTGTTCATTTGAACAATCCCTGTTGGTTATGGACGAGTTAGTGAGGGATTTGCAAGAAGGGATCCAATGGTGTATGTTGTTTGTCAATGCAATAGTTTTGATTGACAAGACGTGGGAGGGCGTATGCATGGCTAGATTTATGAAAAAATGCTTGAGAATCTAAAGGATTTAAAATTAGTCAAACTAGAACATATTATATGGGGTGCAAATTTAGTAACAATTGGAGTGAAATCAAGGAATTAGTAAAGATTGATAACCAAGAAGATTCCCAAAATGACCACTTTCAATACCTTGGGTCAATAATTCATAAGAGTGGAGAGATTGAGAAGGATGTTGCCCATAGAATTCAAGATGGGTGGAAGAAATGGAGATGCGCCTCCAGAGTTTTATGTGATTGTCGTGTACCACTCAACTGAAAGGGATGTCTTATACAATAGCTATAAGAGCACCAGTCATGCTTTATGGGGCGACATGTTGGGCAGTTAAGGAACAACATGTTCATAGGATGAGTGTCGCTGAAATGAGTATGTTGAGATGGGATGAGTGGCAAGACGAGGAAGGATAGAGTTCGAAATGAATGCATTTGAGGGAACTTAGAAGTAGCATCAACGGATAATAAAATGTGGGAAAGTAGACTTAGATGGTTTGGTCATGTGCAATGGAGACCAAGAACTGTGCCGGTTAGAAGTTGTGAGTTGGTACAATTTGGAGGCTCTAAGAGGAGAAGGGGAAGGCCAAAAAGGACGTGGATGGAAGTCGTAAGAAAAAACTTGATGACATGTGGCCTAACTGAAGGTATGGTCCTTGATAGAGGGGAATGGCAAAACAGGATTCGTGTAGTTGACCCTAATTAATTGGTATAAGGCTTATATGATGTGGCAAAGAAAATTTTATTACAAAGCAAAAACGAGAAGACACATCAGACAGCTTGAACAAGTGACCCACTAGTCAATTTAACGAGGCCTCTTATCTACACCAACAAGCCATGGAACAAAGGAAAGGCACAAGGCAATACAAAACAAAAGCTTCCAAGGCCCATTAGATGTCACTATTTGGTTCTCCCTGGAGGATAGCCATAACATCTTCAGATGAGCAACCTCTAAAATCTGATAAGCAACTGCCCAGTCCACAATCATTGAGGCAATGCTGTGTTTGACTAAATCCATTTCGATTCTCCATGTTCGCCGTTCTTACACAAGAAGCACATATTTGGTGTTTGCATCATGCATTTTTCCAAGTTGTCAACTGTAAGAATCTTGTTGGCCTTAGCAAGCCAGGCAAAAGGCTTGCACTCTAGGTGGAACGGGGGGCTTCCAAACATAATCTCTTGGAATCTGCCCTCCACATTCGGAAGAGAATCTTAAACATGGAGTACGTGGGGAATGCTTCTAGATTTCCCGACCTTCGATAAGAAGGTTGACACTAGCCTTGTGCGACAAACTCATGATGTTTTCAAACAAAATAAGCTCATCATCAGATAGATTTATGCGTACCTTCCAATATATTGTAGCCAAAGAATGGTTCCTTCCAATATTTTATAGAAGTCGGAAACTTTCTCCTCACTATTCAAAGCGAGGGAAAATAGGCCCAGGTATAAGTCTGCCAAGGGTATCATCAGTCCAGGGGTCAATCCAAAACTGAACTTTCTCTTCACCAACAATGAACTGCGGCCTTTCTTAGTTTCTCAGGAAACTTTGGCAACAGTATTAACATTTAGATCCCCATTCCCCACTATGCTAACACCTTTCCAGACATCCAACCCTGAACATGTAGAAGGAATTCAAGGAAACCAACCACCACCAGATTCCCCATATTTCGTTGAGAATACCCCTCCAAAGGGCTGAAGGCTCCTCGCTGAACCGCCACTTTTCGGCCTTTGCACCTCCTTCCAACTCATTAGATGGAATTTAAAGCCAGGTCATCCCCCTTCCAAAGAAAGTTTCTTTGAATCAGCTCAACCTTTAACAACAGCCAGCAGCATCTTAACCGTCGACAGATGGCCCACTGGATAAATAGATAAAGCCGTTTTTATGAGAGTTATCCTCCACTCATGAAAGATACTTATCCATTTTGATAATTCCCTTGCCGATCTTTCAACAAGTTGGTCCCAAAACGAGGTTGTTTTTGCATGGCCACCAAGGGGTAGACAAAGGTAAAAGCATGTAAGAGATTCTTTGCACCCCATCCCCTCCACCAATCTACACACTATCCCCTTGTTCACACCAGTTGCCTCCAACTCACCCCCTTGATCACACCAGCTCCCTCCAATTCGCTTTCACTGACCTTCACTCTAAGGCCTGAGACAGCTTCAAAGCTCCGGACAATGCTCTCGTTGATCCAACTACACTAAAGATGCCCTACAAAAAATAAGCGTACCATCCACAAACTGTAGGTGGGATATCTTTAATTTAGAGTTCCCAATGCTAAGGCCACTAGAAGAAGCCCTTTCCATTATCAGACTCACGCTCCTTTTTTTTTTTTTGGTCAGGCAAAATCAAACTCAAGCTCTGAACCCCAAAAGAAAAAGGTATGGGGGAACAAGTCCACCTGCAGAATACCTCTAGAGATTGAGAAGTGTTTGGCCGCTGACCCATTGATTATAATCGAAAAAGAAGTCAAGGAAATGCAGTCTTTAATCCACCTTATCCATTTAGTGGTGAAGCCCATTCTTGCAAGCAAATAGAGTAAGAATTCCCAATCTACATGATCATAGTTTTTTCCATATCAATCTTACAAAGGATCCAACCTCATTGCCAGCAGCTCATGAATTGATGCATCCTTTGATAGTAGGATACCATCAAGAATTTGTCTTTTCAATCTTCAAAATTTTAAAAATAAAAATAAAAATTGCCTTTTCTTAATGAATGCCCCTTGGAAGGGGATGTAAGTATGTAACATATTCCGCCACCTCACAAAGTCTTGCAAAAGAACTTTTGCCAGGATCCGATTCCTATAGGCTCCACTTCCCAGACTAATTGGCTTAAAGTCCTTGATTTTAGACACATGTTCCACTTTGGTCATGTGCAACAGAGACCGAGAATTGCCCTGGTAAGGAGCGAGTAGCTACAAGATGAAGGCTCTAAAAGGGCAACTGGAAAGACTAAAAAGGATGTGGATGGAGGTAGTAAGAAAAGACTTGATGAGCTAGGGTTTAACTGAAGGTATGGCCATTGACAGAGTGGAATGGCGAAACAGGATTCATGTAGCCGACACCAATTAATTGGGATAAGGCTGAGATGATCATGATCATGATGACGAAAGAATTCATGCATGAACTACTCCAACAGGTCCTTCAAGATGTCCCAACAAGCTTGGAAGAAAGTCATGGAGAAACCACCAGGTCCTAGTGCTCAGCGCTCTGCCTCTAGCCTTGTTCTCCACAACCCTTTGACTTAAATCTTCTTTCAATACTCTCTGGCACCAATCCTTTCCTCCACAAGTAAGCACGCCATATAGTTTTTGTCACACAAACTACTTTCTAGTGTATAGATTACAGTAGAAATCAGTAACCAGAGACTTTACATCATCCGGATCTTCCACTAGCGTGCCTTGAACACAGACTGTGAATCTGATTCGTATCTTGTCTTCCATTGGAAACTTTGTGGTAGAAAGTAGTATTTCTATCCCCTTCACTCAACCACTTAGCCCTAGATTTTTGAAGCCATGCAGACTCTTCCCTTCTTAAGAGGCTGACATAATCCAACTTCAATCTCCCTTTCCTGAAACTTTCCTTCATAAATTGGCCCATCTGCTTCCTCATCAATCTGCTGAATGGTGCTTAATGAAATCCCTACTTTATGTTGTGCGGCAGCCCAAACTTCTCTCTACTCCACTCTTTTAATCTGGTCTTGATACACTAAAGCTTCTTAATGATTCTAAAACTGGCCCAACCCTTCACTTTCTGTTCACCCCACCACTTTTTCAATCATTTGCACGAAATCTTGATTCTTGAACTTCAAGGCACCAATTTTTGGAATCTGAGTGGAGTTGTCCAATGCAATGTTAGAGGATTCTAAACAAATTGGGACATGATTGGCTACCACTTTGGGGTGAACCGATTGCACCACGCCAAGGAATTCCTTTCCCATTGTCGGTTCATAGAAATTCAATCTATGAGGGTAGACGGGCATTATTAAATGATGTTCTCTAGTCAGTAGCTTGGAGGTATTTGACAATGTGATGCAGGATGGATAAGAAAGAAAATACGAAGAGTACATGAACGGATTTTGCACACCGCAATTCAAAGCATTGATTTTATAGGGTTTTCTCCCTCAATGTGACATAGCATCTACAAAGACATTGTAAAGACACAATTATTCTAAAGTAAAATAGCTTATGCTATGCAATGTAGCTTAGTCTTAACATTGAGTAGCTCATGAAAATAGCTCAAGTCATGTGTAGCCTATGCTACATGGCCTACACTACACGCTATGTAGCTTACAATAAAAGTTATTTTTCACTAAAACACTAAAATCAATTAATGTTTTCAATGATTTGTTACATTTTCCATTTTCAATAAAAATTAGACCTTTTCAATGATTTTAATAAAATAATATAAGTGACAATATTAAATCAATTTAGTTGCCCTTTCTTCATTTTATACTTACTCTTTGCCCTATTTTTCCTATAATTTTATGCTATGTTTGTTGCACCATCATGAAGTTTCATTATTAAGTAGTCTAATTTGTTGCAAAAATATCATGAAATTTCATGATATTTGATGCAAGCGCAACCTTATTTAAAAATCTAGAAGTAGCATATAGCTTACGCTATGCAACTTACACTTCACGCTTAAGAGGGGTGAACACTGCTACATGCCATTGTCCATTTACAACTTTGTTCTAAATTAATAAAAGAAACAAAAATACTACACGTGGACCTAAATCTCTCCCTTCCTTTTACTCTCATTCTTATCTCTAGCTTATCTTATTAAGATCTAGAGATATTAATATATCTACTTTGCTTTTGGGCTTGTATCCTAGAATGACTTGGAAAAACGTATGGATGGCATGGATTTATTAGAAATACATCAAGGTGGACCCCACAATGAGGGCCGCACCATCTTCAATAAATCCAAAGTCGCACGGATTCCATTCCCTTAAAACTTTAGAGCGAGAGAGCTTTCGTTTTTACGAAATTCTCTCTTCTTCTCCGGAAAATCTGCAATGACGATGAGATTTCGATCTTTTTCCGTAAAAAATCTCTCCAGAAATTTTTCTTTTTCTTTTTCAAATCCGAACCCAAATCCCCGTAAATCTCGGCGAAATCAAGTTCTCTTTCAAATCTCTTTCTTCGAAGAAAAAAAAAGGTTTTTTTTTTAAGGGTTTCCTTATCTCGGAAAATTCAGAGCTATCAACAGCGATTGGCCCACTAAATCAAGCCGAAAGCCACTTCCGCAGGTAGATCTTGAGAAAAAAAAAAAAAAAGGTAAGAGAGCTTTTTTCTATATATTTTTATATTTATTTCAATTTTTTTTCCAATAATAGGGAGAACGATAGCTATTTTTTCGATAAAATCGAAAATATCGCCGATATTTCGTCGACATTTGAAAGAGAAACGAAAATTTGGGGTTTTGATATCGCCGGTTCAGCGACACTGATAATATCGCCGATATTATCGATTTCTCGTCGACAATGAAAACACTGGGTGTACTCTTGTCCTTTCTTTTTTTTTTTTGGCAATTCAGGTGCCGAGATCTCATTAACTCGATAACCAGATTATACGAGTTACTTCTTGCAAAAGATGAAAAAGAAATCATAGATGTCACAATCTACGGCAAGGGAACAAACCGGTGAATGAATGCACTAAGGAATTCCACACATTGACATCACGGACGGGGTTTTACAAGTATGAAGACCAAAAGATCTCGAGATATTTTAATGGTTTAAATACGGACGTAAGAAATGAATTAGCTTTAAAAGATGATATTAAAGATACTTGATGAATACGCACTTGCATTAAAAGTCGAGGAGATGATTAATTGGAGACTTGGGAGTGTGCTCTACAAGGATCATCATCAACGATGGGGCAACATGCTAACTTCCCATGTAAGGCAACCACAGGCTTCCCATAGATCGAGGAATGATGAGCCAATGTATAATACTATGGCCGCAACCCGAGGGGAAGGTAGTTATGGATGAGGGACTAACACACCAAAGACCAAACAAATCAACACTCCTTCACATGCTTTAAGTGTGGTTAATCATCCACGTCCTTTGCAATGTCTTAAACATTAGTCTGCAGTGACGATGAATTTGGCCAAGGAGAATATGTTGAAGATACTCCCGACAATATGCCAATAAAAGCTTAAGATGACACAGAGCATAAAGAACATGCATATGATGATGGAGCGCATGTTGGGAGAGATGTAGCAATTGCATACAGAGATAAGGGCGATAAGTTGGTTATCCAAAGGACGATGCTACCTACACCTCGGGTGATTGATGAGGAGAGGCGATAGTTGCGACACAACATCATTCGCACCACCTACACTTCTGGTAAGAGGATATACATAGTTCTAGTAGAAGTAATAAGAACATTGTCTCACAAGAAATGGTGGATGAATTAAAACTCTGTGTGTGTGTGTGTGTGTGTGTGTAAAAGAATCATCTGCATCCATACCAAATTCGTTGGTTCAAGAAAGGGGGGGGGGGGGGGGGGGGAGTCTCCGTGTACTCCAAGTGCTTAATTTCCTTCACTATTAGATCTAAGTATGATGTGGTCCTCATGGATGCTTGCCACATTTTGTTGAGGAGACCGAGGCTATAGGACCAAGATATAGTGCATATGACTCGGGCTAACACTTACTCAATTTTCAAGAATAGTGTTAATATCACATTACACTCAAAGAAATAGCTCCCAACACCCAAATAAAGATAAGGTCAGAAATATCTTGGTGTAGAAAAGTCTGAGGAAGAAAAGAAATTGACATCATGTATGTCTTAGTTGCTAAAGAAGTAGCAAAATAATCGAAAAGTCAATTCCCATGTAGAAGCTCCATCGTGAATATTAAGACTTGGTGCCAGAAGAACTCCCAATTGGACTTCCTCCTATGGGGAACATTCAACACCATATTGACTTAGTGTCAGGTTTGAACATGCCAAATCTTGTGCATTACTGAATAAGTATGGCAAAACAAGCTGAACTCCCACCAATTGATTGGTCCAAAATAAAGACGTTCAAAAGAAGAACAGCAAGAGGAAAATTAAGCGAAAGAAGCATATCAAAGATAGCAACACCAAGTACCGAGAAGTTGTGAATGAACATCACCACAAGAAGATATATAAAGAAAGTGACTTGATTATGGTTAATCTCTAAAAAGAAAGGTCTTTGGGGGGAACAAGCTCAAGTCTAAGAAGATTACACCATGCCAAGTCAAGAAGTTGCGTGAAAACACCTAAGATCAATTTGTCGGATGAATTGGATATCTCGCCAACTTTCTATGTGACAAATTTCTTCAAGTACAATGGCGAAATAATTGATGTGCAAGATGAAATTATTGCTGATATGGACAAACAACTCCCAAAGAAACAGAAAAACGATTGAATAAGTGTTGCGGATGAAGACTATAGGCACTTGGGAAGGGCAATACATACAATACTTGATGAAATAGAAGAACAAGCCCTATTTTAAAAAAGCACATGAATCACACACAACAAATTGAAAAGATTGGATCTGAACCTCTTTTGCTTGCATGAAGCATCGAACTCGTTGGAGTTTAATTCTCTCCAACCCAACCCAAGGGAAATTGATATAGGCCCAAGACCCACCATGGGTCCAATATATGCTAAATTTTGGATTGCTTGTTGCTAGATCTGGAGCCTAGATGTCAAAGATGCTCATTTACTACTTTTGGAAGATGGCTGATTTGAAGATAGTGTGTTGAATATTTTGAGGATTACTTTCTAATTTGTTTTACTATTTTTGGACTTGTTCTAATCTTACATATATTAAATTGATTCAAATCAATTAGATTGATTTGAAATCAATCTAATAACTAGGAGGATGTTAATTAAAGATTTTTATCCTTTGAAAAAAATAGTAAAAGATTTGTAGGGATTTTATATTGTATTTTTAGAGCCTATAAAAGGGAGGTTGATGTAGGATGTAAGAATTCCACATTTCTTAGTTTGAGAGTTTTCTTGAGTACTTGTATGAGAAGTTTGAATATTACCAACATTTTTCCTATCTCTCTACTCCAATATCTCCTGTGAGTGTACACTTGTTCATTTCTTTGTGATTTGGCTGTCGAGATCTCATTGACTCAATAAAAGGGTTGCACCATGTACTAATGCTAGCTATTTTCTCTATATTTTGCATTTTCTCTTGTTAGCACACATGCTCAAATATCTTGGCTACTTTCACTTATCTTGGCTACTTTCACTAAGCACTAGTTTAATGCCTCACTAAATTTCCATAGATTCTTCCTTAGTGTTCCTCAATCCCCATAAGTTCTTTTTTACGTTTTGACAGATTTTGATCTCATAAGTTTTTCTTGACCTTTGTTTCTCTTCAAAAAACTAAAAATGAACTCACTCTAAGTCAGTTTTTAGAGGGGCTGAGTCAGCAATAACTACCTAGTTTATAATCCATGGTCTAGATTTCTCAACTAGGAAATGGTGGCAACCATACATAACAAAAACAAGATTTTAGTAACATATCATAAATTCAAGAAGGAAAATGATCGCATACAACTCTTTCCAGTAATTGTGCTCTCTCTTTAGCTTCCTGCATCCTTTTCTGATTGCGTAGTAAATGTTTGTCCAGGCTTTCCTTCAAAGAGTCACACTCTTCTGCTATGTGCTCCACTTTTCTGTACAAGAAAATAGAGCTTACTGTAAGGCAGCATGCGGTTAATTTCACTAATAGATGCCGAACGAGGTTTTTAAAAAATATCTCCCTATATAACTAAAAAACACATAACACCGACAATACTCATAAGCAAATGGTAAGCATGTTTACACGTTCAACCAGAGAATAAAATAAGACGGAGAAAGCCCTGATGCTACTGCAGCACACATTTGACATACTTAGGGGAGGAGAAATCTAGAGTGTCATTGAAATGGGCACAGCACACATTTGACATACTTAGGGGAGGAGAAATCTAGAGTGTCATTGAAATGGGCACAGCACACATTTGACATACTTAGGGGAGGAGAAATCTAGAGTGTCATTGAAATGGGCACCGGGGTTACCCAGGTCACCGGATCAAACTTTGTAGTTTGCAATTCACATGTAGAAGCATGTGCTACAAAGTTGATGGAACTTAGGAGTAGCAACCATAGGAAATAAGATGAGGGAAAGTAGACTTAGATGGTTTGGCCATGTGAACTGCACTGGTTTAGGAGCGAGTCAGTTCAAGTTGAAGGCTCTAAAAGGACAAGGGGAAGCCCAAAAGGATGTAGGTGGAGGTAGCAAAATAAGACTTAACCTATGGTCAACTGAGGATATGGTCCGTCATAGTGAGTTGGCGTAACAGGATTCATGTAGCTGAGCCCAATTAGTTGGGATAAGGCTTTGATGATGATGAAGATTATGTAGAAGCATGTGCAAGGATTTATTTGTCCTCTGTGGGCTTAAAGATTATCTTTTTTCCTGTTCATTTTGCTCACTACTCTTGATCCCTTATAATTTATTTCACTTGTTCCAATTCACTTTGGTTTGCTTCATCTAGTTCGCTTGTTGGTGAGGTTATTTCTTTTGGTTTTAAAAAAATGCCGTAGTGCTCTTAGAGTACTACAAGTTACAGCGCACCTAGTTGGATTGGGAGGCTTAAACAGTCCACTCAACTGATCTAGATTGTCCATTAGGTCCAACACACATTTCATGGGCAAATATCATACTGACCAAACAATCTTAACCATCAAATCAATGGCCACGTATATGGACGGTCAAGATCATTTACAAAAAAAAAAGGTCCAATTAATCGATCTGTCTATTTCTTTCGGCCCATAATGAATTGCTTATGATTCTAAAGAATCTCTTCTTTTAGGCCATCATAACCATCCCATTCATGGGTTGTAAAAAGGATGGCTAAGAAAAATAAAGCCAAATCAATGATGGATTATATCATCTGGTCAGTGTGACTTTTGCGTGGTAGCACATTACATGTGTTTTGGACTCAATGGACAGTTCAAATCAATCCAAGTGACCAAATGCAACTATGAGCAATGTGAGTTTGTGACTCATAGTGTAATGAGAGCTCGGAGCATTGCTCTAAAAAAAAAAATTTGTATCATTTTGTTAGTGATTCAGTCCCACGATGTGCGCAATCAGCAGTGGATCGTGGGGTCCATCCAACGGATCCTACTTATGATAGTAAGTTCAGGTCTTTTTTTTAGTATTTTAATTCACTGTGTTAGGGAATTCAGGGCCAGAAGTAGTTATTGGAGTGATTCAGGATGAATTGGGAAGAGTAAAGAAAGATTAAGACAGCAGGATGTCAGAGTGGGCCCCATACATGTGTCTCAAGGCTAAAGAGGAGTATAGATTTAGACGTGCACACCCACCTATGCAAGCACACATGAGCATGCACACACATCCACACACAAGTATAGGCACACGCGCACGTCCAAAGAAGACTATCAAATATCAATTGACTCGGGCATTACCCACGCTCTCTTCAAGGACCCCAAAAAGTAATCCCACACTCTTCTGGAGAAGGGACAGTGCAAAGATGATTTATTGATTCAATGTCTGCCATACACATTAGGGAGCACGAGGGATCTTCTTGCAAATTGTCAATGGTAAGAATTCTCTTCCAGCCCAGTAGCCAAACAAAAGCTATCACTCGAAGGGGAGCTCCATAGAACCAGAAAAGAAATGGAAAAGGCATGCATAGATGAGGCGTCAGGCACTGATCAGGTTAAAAAGCAGCCTAACGCAGAACCAACCAGAACTACAAGCAGCCCACACCATTAAATCCCCTTCACCAAGAGAGGGGCAAGCCTTTTGAAGAAGACTCAGTAAACTAGAGAATTCGACGACCTCATCCTCAGTCAATTTTCTACAGAACGAGGGGTTTCAAACTACTGCTCCTCAACAATGAGAATAGCAAGACACCACAGAATGAGACGATCAAGAGCTAAAGCAGTGATTTGGGAAACATATACTAGAGAGCCATGTCCCCGCACCAAGTATTGACCTAGAAACGACTACAATACCGTTTCCAAACGAGAAAACAATCCCTTTACACACTAAATGTTTTGTATCCGCTATCACCTTCCACATATTAGAAGCCCTGTAAAGGGAGGACCTCCTAGTAAACCACTCCCCTGCCTGCATGCCATACCATGAAGCAACAATCTTCCTCCACAACTTGCCCTCCCCACGCCTAAACCTCCAAACCCATTTGCCAAGCAGAGCTAAGTTCATACGGGCCAAATCTCTAATACCAGCTCCTCCCTTGTCAATAGGTTTGCACACCTCGCCCTAGTTGAAAAGATAAAACATCTAGCATCCTCATTGTCTCTCCACAAGAAATCCCTTCTCAACTTTTCAAGCCGTTCCAACACTGATTTAGGACATTTAAAGAGGGACATGAAATAAATGGGCATATTAGAGAAAGCCGCCTTAATGAGGGTAATACGGCCACCCATAGACAGATATCTACACCTCTAGCTAGCCAGCTTCCCTTCTATTCTTTCGACCACCCTGTCTCACAGATGTTTCGCCGGCTTCCCAATGACAAAGGCAACCCTGGGTATGTGGAGGGAAAAGACCCTGACTTATAATCAAAAGTGTGCACAAGGCTGCTTAAATCGGCATCACTGAGATGAATACTTAGCATCTCAGTCTCGGAAACATTAATCTTCAGCCCTGACACTACCTCGAAACAAACAAGGATCATTCGAAGATTATCCACCGATCTCTCATTTGCATCACAAAACAGTATCGTGCTATCCACATATTGGAGATGGCTGATTTGGATCCCATCCTCCAATGCTCCACACCCGCTAATCAACCCCTTTTCCTCTCCTTTCTGCAACATCATATTGAGGGCCTCCCCGACAACCACAAACAAATACAAGGAGAGAAGGTCCACTTGCCTAATTTCCTTCGACGCTTTAAAGAAACCTTTTGGGGAACTGTTAACTAAGATGAAAATCCTAAGTTTTTCACCAATATGATCTACCTAAAATTCTCATCTGATGGAAAGATCTGCATCGCAATTCTCACAAATGGAGTCATGAGTTGCAGAATAATCAGCGGTATATAGAGTCCAATTTCTGTACACTCAAGCTAAGTTGACCTTCACATTGAGTTTCAAATTCAAATGGCCTTCAAGGTAGAATAACATCTGAGGTGCTAGTGCTACTCTCTTATACCACTCGTAGTATAAAATGACCATCGTTAGTTAAGTCTGGAGTCACCTCAGAGTGCCTGAAATGTTTGGGAAAACTTAGGGTAAAACTATCCTCTTTTTGAGGGCTTATTGATGTGTTCTGCTGTAACATTTTCTGTTTTCACAAAGAATCCCATGTTTGTTTGTGAATGAGAAACAAAGAGTGTCAATTTAGTAATGCCATTAGCTTATACATTTGGAAGAATAGGAGATAATATGTTTTGTTCCCATCTTTCAAAAAAAATATATATCTATGCTTTGTTCTCAGATGCCTATTGCATTTGGAAGAACTAGAGAAAATGCTTCCCTCAAGATAGTTGTAGATGGAAAAAAAAAAAAAAAAGAAAAAAAGAAAAAAAGAAAGGAGAGGTAAGAATAGGGGTGAAACTCGGGCAGGTTCAGTCCGGTTGAGGGCCAACCAAAGCCTAAACCGACCTCAAGACGACCCAACCCGCAACCTAACCCGACCTGAATCCCAACCTGGCCAAACCCGACCCAAATACATGTGATTATTCCCAACCTGACCTAACCCCAAACCAAATTTGCTCAACCCAAACCCAACCTGAATTGAATCAGGTTAGTGTTTTTCAACAGGAACCCAGCCCAAGGACCTTACCCAACCCGACCCAAACACGGGTTGAGTCAAACGTGTGGGGAGAATATTATAGAGACGGAACTTAATGATCATCCTCTATCAAGAGCCTTTATTTAGAATCAGGGCCCTATAATTTCTTGTCTTTTGCGATGAATAATATTGCAACCCTAATCATTCGACATACATCATCACAAATACATGCATGCATGCATACATGCATACTCGAGTTATTCGCATAAAAAGATGCAAAATCCCTGAAAGAACTACATGATTTCACAGAGACCCTAATTCCCTAATAATACCAATTCTCAAATAAAAATTACCATACCCTTATTATTGACAGGAAGCGAATCCAACTGACTACACCACTCAACATAAAAAAATCCATCAGATTTCTTATTAATAGTCCAATTTGGTGCAAAATATCATGAAAATTCATGATATTTGGTGCAACCATACGCACCTTGGATGATATTTTTCACCAATAGACTGATTAATGATGAAATTTCACGATATTTGGTGCAACCAAACACACCCTGAATGATATTTTTCACCAATAGACTGATTAATGATGAAATTTCATGATATTTGGTGCAACCAAACACACCGTGAATGATATTTTTCACCAATAGACTGATTAATGATGAAATATCATGATATTTGGTGCAACCAAACGCACCCTGAATGGTATTCTTCACCAATAGACTGATTAATGATGAAATTTCACGATATTCGATGCAACCAAACACACCCTGAATGATATTCTTCACCAATAGACTGATTAATTATGACATTTCATGATATTTGGTGCACCCAAACGCACCCTAAACAAAATGTAAAAAACTCCCCACAGAATTATCCAGTTCTGTAGAAATCCACCGGATTATGCCGTTCCCCCGACAATGGAAACGATCGGACGATCCTAACCGTCTGATCAACCGATCGAAAGTTTGGACAAAAGAGGAGAAGGTATAGAAAAGAGATTTCGTTTTTGTTTTTTATTTTTTTATCATTTAACATTTCAGATTACGGTACCTTTTCCAGAGATCTCTTTGGCCTTTGTTGGCGACGGAGCGCCACATACGGTCCATCTCGACGCAAAGGGATTGGATCTGAGAGATGTCTTTCTTGATAGAGAAGACGAGTTCGGGAGAATCGACGGCGCTCGGGGAGATAGAGGAAGCTGTATTGAGGCGTTCGAGCCTCTCCAGTCCATCTCGCGTTCGAAGAAGCAGACGCATCGAACTCTGGTGGATTTCTGAAAGCGTTCCTCCGCCCTCCATCGCGATAGACAGAGAGATTTGAGATTTCTTCTTCTTTCTTCTCTCCTCCTTTGGCCCGACCCGAAATTTGTATCGGATTATATACGACCTTTCCGGCGATGTAATCTTACTCCGTCCGATTTACAGACGTGGAATTTCGACCGTAACTTCCCGTTTCGTTGCCACTGGCTGGATGGTTAGTCTTCTCATCGGACGCAGATTTCCTGGGAAAGCCTTTTGCAGGAAGTTCCTGCGCGATGGTGGGTGGGGCCCACTGAAATGTATGCGAGAAATCCATTCCGTCCATCCGTTTTGAGAGCTCAAGTTAGGACGTACGAACGAAAATGAGGTGGATACAAAACTCAAGTGGGTCACGCGAGAGGCAAAATTGGGAAAAGGAATTCTTACCGTTGAAACTTTGTAGGCTCTACCTTGATGTTTATTTGCTATCCAAACCGTTTATAAGGTAAATCCTAATGGGATAAAGTGAAAAAATAAAAAAATATAGCCTGATACAAAAATTTTATGGCCATAATAATGATTCAACGGTGCTTACTAAAATCCCACTATTTTATCTTGTGTGGCCTAATTAAGTGTTTGATACACCTAATTTTTTGTCTCACCTCCTAAATTGAGCTCTAAAAACGGATGGACGGGGTGGATTTCTCACAACAATCGAGGTGGGTCCCACCTATCATCCTTGTGCAGGAACTTTCGGCGTCCCTTCCCATCAATGTGATTTGGTTTGGACGCGGTTTGGCGGGTGCGCGGTTTGGCCGATGACCCCAACGCACGCCAGCCAGCTAGCACAAGCTGGACGGGACGCCGATTGCGTCCTACCCCAGTCCGGACAGTAATCCGTCCGGGCAGGGATCTGTCGGGCCCACTGTCATGTAAGTGTTTTATCCACGCCGTTCACCACTTTTATGAGATCATTTTAATGCATGATCATAAAAATTAAATAGGTCCACAGCTCCAGTCGGCCACACCAAGGAAAGCTGCACTGATTATGACACCCACCGTTGAAACTTTTTCTAAGGGCCAACGTGATTTTTATTTTTATTTTTTAACCATCCAACCTATTCATAAGGTTATGTAGACTTGGATGAACTGAAAACACAAATATCAGCTTGATCTGAAACTTTTCCATCTCCCAAGAAGATTTTAACGGTGGAAGTTTTATCCCAGCTCTGTAGTCCACTTAAGACTTGTAGCTGCCATCCTTTTTTTTGTTAATATCTTAAAATGACTTGATAAAGGTGTTGAACGGCGTGGATAAAACACTTAGATCACGGTGGGCCCCAAAGATCCCTGCCCGGACGGATTATGTAGGACGCAATCCGCGTGGACGCGGTTTGGCTATTGACGCTGCCACCAGCCAGGTGGCTACTGGTCGGTGCTATGTGGACCCTACCATGATGTATGTGTTTTATCCACGCCGTCCATCTATTTTAAAATATAATTTTAGAGTTTGATACAAAAGATGAGGTATATATAAATCTCAACTTGACCACACCATGGGAAAACAGTAGTGATTAAATGTCAACCCTTAAAAACCTCCTAGGCCGACTGTAATGGTTATTTGACATCTAACCTGTTGATTAGGTCATACAGACTTGGATAAAGAGAAAATATATATATCAGCTTGATCCAAAACTTTTGTGGCCCCAAAAAGTTTTTAATGGTGGGCGTTTAATCAACACTGTGCAGTCCACTTGAGATTTGAATCGACCTCATTTTTGGGCTTATATCATGAAATTATATGGAAGAATGGGTGAACGGAATGGATGAAACACATACATCATGTTGGGGCCATAGAACACCGACCAATGGCTGGCTAGTGGCAGGGGGAAGCGGATTGGCTGGTGTACCACACACCAGTTATATAGCTGATGTATTTATTTTATATACACCATTCATCTATTTTTAAAGATCATTTTAGATCATTATCTAGAAAAGAATCATATCCAAAGATGATAGGGACTACACCCTAAATAGCAACGGAGATAATAATTTTCACCCTTTAAACAATTTGTAGGACCCACTATAACATTTATTTTCCATCCAATCTGTTCATAAGGTCACAAAGACCTGAATGACGAGGAAAAACAAATTTTATATTGATCCAAAACTTCTATAACCCTAAGAGGGTTTCAATGGTAGACGTTCAGTCCCCCACTTTTTTTTTTGTAGTGTGGTCTACTTGATAGTTAGATCTGTCTTATTTTTCGTCTCAAGCCTTAATATGAGCTTGTAAAATGAATGGACGGTTTGGATATAACATATACCTTGTGATTAGACTCACAAAACTTACTGACATCAATAAGCAGCTATATAGCTGGTGTGAGGTACACCAGCCAATCCGCTTCCGTGGCAGGGTGAGTAGCCGATCCATTTTCAGACGCAGATTTCCTGCCAAAGCCTTCCACAGGAAGTTCCTGTGCTAGGAACTCAGGTGGGAAATCCTCCCCGTCCATCTGTTTTGTTAGTTCATTTTAAAACATGTTGTAAAAAATGAACCGTATCCAAAGCTTTAATGAGCCGTACTAAAGGAAAATGTGGTTAGGAAAATTCTCATAGTTGAAACCTTCTTGCGTGCAATAGTGATGTTTAGATGTCATCTATACCGTTAATAATGTCATTCTTGTTGGGATGAACTGAAAACAAAAATATTAGCATGAATCGAAACTTCCGTGGCCCCACAAATATTTCAACTGTGGACATTTAATTATCACGTTTTTGGCTCACTTGAGCTTTGAATACGATTCATTTTTAGTAACATGTCCTAAAATGAACTCACAAAACGGATGGACGGGGAGGATTTCTCACAAACATCACAGTGGGCCCCACCTAATTTCCCAGTGCAGGAACTTCTGGCAAATGGCTTTCGCAGGAAATCCGCGTCCTCCGTTTCCATTTGCAAGGGACACCAATTGGGTACTAAGAGAAATTTCCTACTGTACTACCCATTTATGGCCCACCAACCTTTTTAAGCCCACTTATTTTTAGCTCCAAAGAATAAGCCCCAGCTGTACGGACAATTTTTCACATGTCAAAAATGCCCCTGCTTTTACCAAACGCACCTTTGAATGCTGTCAACCGCATCTCCTTCCAAAATTTTGGTTTTTTCTTCTTTCATCTCCTTGATCCTTCATCCTAGCCGAAGAATCTCATTATATGATTACTTCTCCCCCTCTGTGACTGTCCACCCCTGCAGTAAAACTTTCTCTTTACTGCTTTCTTCTTTCCCCTTTATCTGGTCGAGAATACACACACCACACTCGTCCTTTTCGACTTTTGCGAACCCAAGATAGGACGAAAATGGTCCCCCCATCTAAGAAGCTTCGAACGGCAAGTATATTCAAATCCCTGCTTTCTTTTTGTGGACCCCACTGAATATTATACTATATATGCGCACGGTCCACAATCCATTTTTTTTAAACACTGAATAGTATGGCATGTCCTAATAAATGAGCAAATTCAATGCTCAAATGGCCCACATTAAGGATTTTTGAAACAAAGAACAAAATAAGATGTGAAACTAAACGAAGACCGAGTGAAAGAGACCGAGCATCGACTGAGTTATGAGATCGAGGACCCACTGAGTTATTAATGAGGACCATGAACTGAGTTAAAATGATCGTGAACCGAGCTAAAATGACCGTGAACTGACTTAAAATGACAGCAAAGTGAATGGAATTGACTGAGGACTAAGTGAAATTCGACTCACAATTGCAAGAAACATATAACTCACTTCACGGTCAATTCCAGTCAATTCCCTTCACTTCAAGGTCATTTCCATTCATTTCACGATCAATTCCCTTCATTTCACAGTCAATTCCATGCATTTCACGGTCAATTCCCTTCACTTCACGGTCATTTTCATTCATTTCACGGTCAATTCCGGCGATTCCCCTTCACTTCACGATCATTTCTATTCATTTCACGGTCAATCCCCTTCACTTCACAGTCATTTTCATGCATTTCACGGTCAATTCTCTTTACTTCACGGTCAATTCCATGCCTTTCACGGTCAAATCCCTTCACTTCACAGTCAATTCCCTTCACTTCACAGTCATTTCCATGCATTTCATGGTCAATTCCTTTCACTTCATGGTTAATTCCATGCATTTCACGGTCAATTCCGGCGATTCCCCTTCACTTCACGGTCAATTCCATGCATTTCACGGTCAATCCCCTTCTCTTCACGGTCATTTCCATTCATTTCATGATCAATTCTCTTCATTTCACGGTCAATTTCATGCATTTCACGGTCAATTCCCTTCACTTCACGGTCATTTCCATTCATTTCACGGTCAATTCCCTTCACTTCACGGTTAATTTCATACATTTCATGATCAATTCCGGCGATTCCCCTTCACTTCACGGTCAATTTCATGCATTTCACGGTCAATCCCCTTCACTTTACGGTCATTTCCATGCATTTGACAGTCAATTCGCTTCACTTCACGGTCATTTCCCTTCACTTCACAGTCAATTCCATGCATTTCACGGTCATTTTCGGTGATTCCCCTTCACTTCACGGTCAATTCCATGCATTTCACGGACAATCTTATTCACGTCACGGTCAATTTCACTCATTTCACGGACAATTCCCTTCACTTCACGGTCAATTCCATGCATTTCACGGTCAGTTCCCTTCACTTAACGGTCATTTTCAGTCCTCAATCAAATTCACTCACGGTAAATTTCACGACGTTCTCGAGCCAAAATGCAACATATAACTCGGAAAATTGACCGATAACTGAGTGAAATTGGCTGCAAACTTGTTGAATGTCACCTATGAGTCGACCACATTGACACGGAATTCGACAAAATGACCGATAACTGCTTGATATTGACATCTTTTTGACCGACAACCTTGTATAAATTTACCGACAACTTCATGAAATTGACTGATAAATGAGTGAAACAGGCCCAAAACTTGTGAAAATTCACTTATAAGTCTTGTACTTTCATTTAAAATTCATTAAAAACTGACCACCGACTCAGCAAACTCACACCATACTTTATGATTTTTCACGACAACAAATCAACTTTCACATTATGCTTCGTTAAATATTGAATGTTATCGTTGATATAATTTCCAATTCATCCTTGCAGATACAAACCCTTGCATAAGGGATTTGGCGAGTCGGCCCCCACCCTATCATGCAGATGTTCTTTGACATGGTGGTTTGATAGCGTGAAGAGTGGTTTGGAGAAGAATAACAATAGATTAAATATATTTAGGCAGACCCCATTCACATTTTTATTATATGTTCCATCATTTAGGTTTATAGGAGCATTGTTTCACTTACTTATTGAAAGATATATAGGCAATCTTGTATTCGAGATACAGGGGAACCGTTGAAAATTTTTCGAGATGGACTTCACCCTAATAACAGGGCTGAAGACTGGTGACCTCTCCATACCCAATATCCATCGTTTGAAGAAGTCAATAAGAGAGAAATACTTCAATGAATATCATATCTTAAAGAAACATGTACAGGGGGTGTTCAATAGGATAGTTGATAGCAATAAGCATGAAGATGTCATGAAGGTAGTCCTAATATTATGTGTAGAGTGGTTTGTTAGGGGAACTGACATGAATATTATGTGTTGTACAGACTTTATCGACCTTGTGGACTCATTGTAAGACTTTAGTATCTACCCTTGGGGTAGTTTGGCCTTCCAGACGATGACTGAAGGGATTGTGAGTGCCTTGATGGCATCGCATGGGCTTCATTATAATGTCACCGGTTGCATATTTTTCCTACAAGTAAGGATTCTTTCTTTGTCTATTTTAATTTATAGTTTATACGAAACTATATTTATTTAAGATCAACTTGTCATTTCATTGTAACAGATATGGGCCATTGAGAGAGTACCAGCTCTCCGAGAATGTATCATTTCATACGTTCCCTCCCAAATTCCAAGATTCATACAATATCGGGGATGGAATGGTTGGACGTATGAGAAGATTCATCAAATACTAGAGAGTGAAAATGTAAGTCAATTTCTATGAAGCTAAGTGGTCACTCATTGAACTATATATATGTTTCTGTACATGAAAATGAAGATGTTTTCTTATAGACTGAGATAATTCTTATCTTAGAGACTACCAATGAGGAGCTGGAGACAGAGGTCATTCGTTTGGTCCGTGATAGATTTGGCGTAAGATGTCACAAAAGTATTCTTTTATACTGATATTTTATATTTACTTTAACATGTTATATAATTGATACATACATTGCTTCATTTTGTAGGGCATTAAAGATGAAGATGGTGAAGATATGGAAGAGAGATCGGGACAGGGAGAGGGACAAGAAGGGGGAGAGAAAGAGAGTGGTGATGAGGGAGAGGGAGAGGGAGCGAGATTGCAATTGACTGGGGAGTCGAGAGAGGATAAGAGGAGCTGGAGGCGAAGAGGATTCAGTTGGAGAGAGATAGGGAAGAGTTGAAGCTAAAGGAACGCACACTAAAAGATAGAGAAGAATCGATGGAGAAGGGGAGAGAAGTAGTACTCAAGGAGGTAGAACTAATGCTAAAAGTGAAAGAAGCCTTGAGGTTAGAGAAGGAAAAGTTGAATGAGAGGGCGATTTTGAAGATGGAGAGGGAAATGCTAATGAGGAGAAGGAAGAACTAAGGATAAAAAAATGAGGTATCGAAGAAGGAGAAGGAAGAGTTTGAGAAGAAGAAGTAGATGGAGGCGTTTCTTATAGAGAAGATGTAGTTTTGAAAGGAGAATGAGTTCGAGAAGGAGAAGGAAGAGTTTGAGAAGGAGGATGAGGATGAGGAAGGTAGGGACAAGGGGAACAGAGAGGTGGATGTTCAACACTTGGATGCGTTAGACGTTGATATATGTGAGAAATCACTGCATTCCATTCCAGTATATAAGAAGAGAACTAAGAGGCTGGTGAAACCGTCTGTCTACAAGCGTTCTCCATTCACTTCCATCTCTGTCATTCAAACAACTCCAAGCAACGCCGCCGACACTGAGAAACTAAGAGAATTGTGTACTTCTCCGATACCCTTCCAGGCCAAGATTGATCCATTTAGGGTAATATCGGAGGACGAACTGCATGAATTGGATAGTTGGGCCAACGCGAACAAAGATTCGGCGGAATTTGTTTGGTTCAGGACCATATGGGAGAAAAATGCATGGGTTGATAGCGTGATTAGTAATTCACATACATGCATCTATGGTTATTCAATACTTATATTAGATTAGAGCTTAATTCACCATCTTTATTGATTAGGGTATTGACAAGTAGTCGAATTCTTGGAGAGAAGGCACAGTTCATTTCCTACTATATATATAAAAGACTGCAAGTTCTGCTCAACATTTTTTCTGGTAACTATATGAATTGAATCATGGTTTTTATTATGTTATTTCATTATATGATATATGTTCTAATTTGGTATGTTGTTTGTAATAGCCATGTAACAATATGCAAATGTCGGTATTGAGAATGTATCGGGATATTGGCAGCGACGAAGCGTGTTCATTATTAGAAATGGAGAAACTCACTGTTTACGGCATTGTTAAACATCATGAAGGGCAAAAGCTCATGTGGCAGTATAAACAGGTAATGGTATCGTTACAAGTTATCAACGCTAGGTGTACCCATTTCTATAATGTTTATGATGATATCTTATCTTGTCAAACATGGACAGGCATACGTACCAGTCAACCACGCCAATAGTCATTGGTACCTGATGGTCATCCACCCTCGAGACCGAGAAATCGTTATACTCGACAGTTTATATTTGAGGGCACTCAGTCGATATAGGGAATATATCGAGCTGATGAAGGAGGGCTTACCTATATTATTCCATGCCACAGGAGATATGTCTGCGTTGGATGGGAAGGCTTGGATGGTCAGAGAAGAGACTTTTATACCAAAGCAGACGAACGGATATGATTATGACATTTTTGTCATGAAATATATCGACATTTTGTGTAGCGATCAAATTTTGTTAGGGAGAGACTTGCAGCAATTCACTCCCAGCTTTAGGAACTCAATAGCTTGTGATTGCCTGAGTGACTACAAAATATGATATAGTTATCTTAGGCATGAGAGGAATCGAGAAATTTTGTGGGAGGAGCTGTAAATTGTTGTAAATGATGTCCTGTAAAACATTCAGGGTGAAATGATGTAAACGATGTCTTGTATATTTTGTTATAATTTTGTAGTAAATGGTGTCTTCTTAATAATGATTTCATTATGAATGGTGATTTGTTTGTGTATTATATAATTTTATTTACTCCGCGGTCAATTTACTTCAATTCGTGGTTAATTTCATGCATTTCACACGCCATTCCCTTCACAATCAATTCCATGCATTTCACGGTCAATTCACTTCACTTGATCAATTCCATGCATTTCACGGTCAATTTCCTTCACTTCACGGTCAATTCAATGCATTTCACGGTCAATTCCCTTCACTTCACGGTCATTTTCATTCATTTCACGGTCAATTCAATGCATTTCACGGTCAATTCCCTTCACTTCACAGTCATTTCCATGCATTTCATGATCAATTCCCTTCAATTCACGATCATTTTCATTTATTTCATGGTCAATTCTGGCGATTCCCCTTCACTTCACGGTCATTTCTATTCATTTCACGGTCAATCCCCTTCACTTCATGATCATTTCCATGCATTTCACAGTCAATTCCCTTTACTTCACGGTCAATTCGCTTCACTTCACGGTCAATTTCATGCATTTCACAGTCAATTTCCTTCACTTCACGGTCAATTCAATGCATTTTACGATCAATTCCCTTCACTTCATGGTCAATTCCAATCATTTCACGGTCAATTCCATGCATTTCACGGTCAATTCCCTTTACTTCACGGTCAATTCCATGCCTTTCATGGTCAAATCCCTTCACCTCACGGTCATTTCCATGCATTTCACGGAATTCGATATAATCTTATAAGTGAAAAAATTGTCCAGAATTTCAGTCGATTACATGGACCTTGAATTCGATATCATCGAATGTCAGTCGATTACATGGACCTTGAATTTATTCAAAACAAAACCTACAATTTTGAAGGGCTCATCGATGTCGTCGAAAACTACTCGATGTTATCATGAGTGAGTCTCTTCATTAAATAATGAATGTTATCGTAACTAAATCAGTTTTGTCCAACAATTGATACATGGAAAATTCACTGAATTTTACGATATATCGAATCTGCTTCGATATGATATTCTTCGATATATCGAATGGTATTTGATATATCGAAAAAGATCCAAAACTGTTCAAAGAGTTTTTGTTCATTTAAAATGAATTTTCGATGTTATCGAAGCCTACTTGATGTTATCGAGCTTAAGTTATGGATAACATCGAAGACTATTTGATGTTATTGTAACTAAACCACTCACTGAATTTTATGATATATCAACTCTACTTCGATATGATATTCTTCGATATATCGAATGTCATTCAATATATCGAAAAAGACACCCAAAACTGTCCAGAGACCTTGGGTTCATTTAAACCGAATTTTCGATGATATTGAGTGACTTTCGATATATCGAAGGACAGTTCGATATCACTCGAAGTTTACTCGATTACAAAGACTTTGAATTTATTGATGATGTTAAAGGTAAAATTATCAAGTGCTATCGAAGCCTACTCGATGATATCGATCTTAAGTTATCGATAACATCGAAGTTATGATATCGAGCTTAAGTTATCGATAACACTCGCTGAAGGGAGGACCGCGGATGCATACAGAACGGTACGGGCTAGGATACGGGTCTTACAACTCTCCCCACCTAATAAAAATTTCGTCCTTGAAATGTACAGAACAGAAAAGGGAAGAGGAAACATCATCAAGTATATACATCAAGGCACAATCAATCAATAAAAGGATGAAGATAGCGCTCTCTAATCTCAACCTCGCTCTCCCAAGATGCATCATCAACACTATGATGATCCTACTGAACCTCGGATCTCGGTCAGAAATGATTGAGACTGGAACACTAAGCAGCCTCACAATCTTAACAATATAGAGCTATATCAGAAAATCTCTAAGTTATTTGAACTCGGGGACCTAATCATTATAAGTTCTCAACAATTATACAGTGTAGGGTAACTATCAGTAGATATGTGATGTTATCTTCAGGTATTCCCAAGTTATGATCTGATACCATCTTCTGTCACGCCCCAAACCCGAAAATCAGACTCACATAAATTCTGATCACTGAATCTGGTGCCGACAACCACCTTAGTACTCCATTTTCGGCTTCCAGCGTACATACGCCAAATTCTGATCCTGGGATCCTACAAGGAGGATTTTCCAACGTATATTTATCTCATAAGAAGCATAACTATAAGTTTACCCAAATCATAAAGGCAACATCATCATCACACATTCACTACTTAAATAGTTGAATACAGTGCCGAAAGGAAAATACATATGTCAAAATCAGAGCTCCAGAAGACCGCTGCACGCTCCAAGCTCAACGCTGTTGCGACCTAACTCCACTTGCACGCATCTATGATGCATAAGCTTATAGAAAGCTTAGAGGGTGGTGTAAGTGTGTGAGCAGTATATGCGTGCTCAGAATGTAATATCAGAGTAAACGGAAATACTGGTAAGCTCACGAACCATATAATATCAGAGTAAGCAGAAATACTGACAAGTCCATAAATATATCATCAACCTTATCCAGGATATGTGATGAAAAGACATAGCAAGCTAATATTATATGCTAAGAAAGTAATGTAAATCGACTGTGTAATGTGGAAACATAATGAACCAGATATCATATATCGAGGATGCAATACAATATGCAATTCGGAAGAGCTACGAATACCATTAACCTTATCTAGGTCATATAAATGCAGAAATATAGCAACCAAAATGCCATATGCCGAGGATGTAATGCAATATGCAACATGTGGTGCAAATGAAATGACCAAGCTGTAGTGTGAATTCGGGATGATAATACGTGGTATCACATGCTATGGGGCCTATTGCAAAGGACTTCTATCCAAACCAGTCCTATAATTAAATTTGGATAGATAGACACAATGTGGTAAACTCCTGATCTCAGGTTAGTCGCGCGCCCCAACCGAAATCCTGGTCATTGCGAAGGTACACACGATGACTTGATTGTGTACCACCAGCCCGAGTGGGTAGTGAATGAATAAATGAGTATAATGCTAAGTATACAACTCCTGCTCCACAAATCAGTACTGTACATCTTTGGGATCATCACCGAGGTCTAGTACACTCCAAATTGGCTACCGCCCGTGCAGGCCGCGCAACCCAGTGAGTGGAAAAGACCTCACTACCCGCCTTTCAGCAGTATACTAATGCCTACCCGGCTCGTCGATAGCGGACCTATTTAGGAGCTGGTCAGACTCAACCTAGTTATGCTTACTCCCTTAGGCGGGTAAGGCCACACCCCCTCCCAACCGACCACGACACAATAGGAGATGCAGCCTACTGGTATACGACCCTCATGCGCTCATATATATCCACTCGGTCTCAACGTTGGGGCATCCTCTAGTACCTAGAGGGTTTAGAAATTTTTACCCAGAGTCATCTATGGTAGCCTGATGCTAATAACATATTTTTGGTGTCTCATCTGGCCATCCACGATACGCCTGTGAAGGCTACGTCCTTGATGTTGCTAGAGCGTACAATAATCACAACACACAATGCAAGATATATGAGTCATACAATCCAGTCATGTATCAATCCTACGCATACCGTGGGCTCATGTGAGATAACCTCCGCCTATCAGGGAGTCTCATAACAACCTGCCCAATGACATATGCAATGGTCAACCACATCTATAACAAACATGCAGATGATGCGTATGTGCATGTATCATGATGCTATGCTGTCACATACTCATAATTAGTATCGACAATCGGCCTCGATAATCAGCATCGGTAATCGGCCTTGATAATCGTCCTACCTCGACAATTAACCTCAATAATCATCCTCAACAATCGACCTCGACAATCGGAATCAGCCTCGACAATCAGTCTCAACAATTGAAATTGGCCTCGATAATCGGAATCGACCTCGATGATCGGAATCGGCCTCAATAATCGGAATCGGCCTCGATGATCGATCTCAACAATCGGAATCGGCCTCAATAATCAGAATCAGCCTCGATAACCAGGATTGGCCTCGATAATCAGAATCGGCCTCAATAATCGGAATCAGCCTCGATAACCAGAATCGACCTCGATAATCAGAATCGGCAATCGATCTCGACGCAAGGCGGGGTCCATAGATGGACGGCCAATGATGGACCAAGCAATATCAATGGGGCCCATTCATTTGGATTAACCCACTAGAGAATGATGAGATAGGCCTAATCAAGCTTAAGGGAAGGTCACAATGTGGACATTTAACCATCAATGCCCATCATTGTGGACATTCAACCAATCATTGCTCCCAAGGAGTGACCCACATAGAGCGGGCCCATGGCCTCACACAAGGACCTAATATACATCACCATGGGCCTCACTTAAGGGCCTAATACAAATCACAATAGGCCTCGCTCATGGGCCACAAATATATCATAATGGGCCACATCCATGGACCTCTCATACATCACATCGGGCCTCACTCATGAGCCTCATATACATTGTATTGGGCCACAAATACATCATATTGGGCCACATATATGGGCTAGAAATACATCACAATGGGTCTTACCAAATGGGCCGGAAATACATATCACAATGGGCCACGTCCCACGGCCTAGTACACATCACAATGGGCCTCATCACATGGGCGGCAATTGCATTAAGGTGGGCCTTAACAGATGAGCCACAAATACATTAAGTGGGCCGCACCAATGGGCCTCATATTCCTCAAGTGGGCCACATCAATGGGCCTCATATTCCTCAAGTGAGCCGCATCAATGGGCAGCACCAATGGGCCTAGAAAAGTGGATGAACCGTGTGTATGCAACACACACATCATGGTAGGCCGCACAAATGAACGACATAGATATACAATACATGCATCAATGGTAGGCTCCATGTGTCACTGTCCAAAGGTAGACGGTGTGAATATAGAATACATACACCAAGGTGGGCCCCATCACATGGGCTTAATGTACATAACAGGTGGACCTCGCACACACAACAAATGGGCCCCACCAGATGAGCAGCATGGGTTCAACGTACATCGCGGTGGGCCGCACAAGTTGACGACATAGATATACAACACATACTTAAGGTGGGCCTCACGTTGGCAGCCAAAACAGGTGGATGGCGTGGCTGCAAAGTTCATCAAGGCGGGTCCCACCATCAAGACGGTGAGAATACAACGCATACATCATGGTGGGCTACACCCGTCCGGCAAACAGGGTGGATGGCGTGGCTGAAAACACATACATCGAGGTACGGCCACACGCCACACGTCCAGACGGATTGTGTGGATAAAACATATAAATCAAAGTGGGTCCCACCTGCACACATGTGTCACACGTGTGGGGTGGGTCCACCCTCTTAAATAGATGGACAACATGAATAATACACATACGTCATGGTGGGGATCCACCGTCCCAACCAGGGATGGTGTGGATGAAAACCATACATCACGGTGGGGGTCCACTTGCTGGCTGCAATACAGCAGCACCAGCCAATCCGTTTCCAACACCAGGTGGGTCCCACGTGGGCGCACGGTTTAGATATAAACATTCATCAAGGTCAGGGCCCACCTAACCTGCTGACGACGTACAACAGCCAATGGCTGGTGTGGGGCCCACGTCCAGACAGATGGACAGTTAGGATATAACATATACATCACGGTCAGGGCCCCACCAACAGATGGACGGTGTGCACAGAACACACACATCATGTTGGGTCCCAGATCCTGCGGACGTACACAGCAGCTCCCAGCTGCAAGGTTTCCACCGTCCAGATGGACGGTGGGATGCAACACATGCCTCACGTGGGCCACACTGTCCACGTGTGGACAGTGTGAACAAAGCACTCATCAGGTGGGCTCCACCGTCCATTGCTGGACGGTGGATGGATGGATGGGATGCATACATCTGGTGGGCTCCACGTGGGGTCCACCATATTATATTATATTATATATATAATATATACATACATGCATAATATATATTATATTATATGTGTATATATATATATATATATATATATATATATATATATATATATATATATATATATATATATAAAAAAAATTTTAAAATCTGCCGATCGTCCAGCAAGCCACCATCCAGGGGTGCTGGACGGTGTGATGTACAACACATCATCAGGGTAAGGGCCCACCCCACACGTGCAACACGTGTGGGGTGGGTCCCTCGTCCTACCATATGGACGGACGGTGATGGATATACATATAATTAAGGTGGGTTGCACATGGACGCGGCCCACCTGATTCGAATCAATCTGATATTAGTGTTTTCCCTTCGGTCCAGCCAATCCAAATGAACGGCTAGATTGGACCCAGCCAAGGCAACGAGGTGGGTCTCGCTTGGGCAGTGGTATGGCCCACAAAATGGTCAACGTGGATCAAGTGGGCCACAACCATCACAAGAAAGAGAGAAAGAGAAAGAGAGAGAGAGAGAGAGAGAGAGAGGCCGTGAGTGTGAGAGAGGAGCTCCGCCACTATGAGCTCCTCTCGATTTACAATACATACATGAAATGGGTCCCATGACAAGTGGGCCCTCACATAGAAATCAAGGGTAAAAACCCTAATATCACACACATATGCTTCTTCTTGGACTTCTTCTTTCATCAACACATCCTAGAGCTCCCAAGGATCATGATTCAAGGGTTGAAATGAAGCTTAGATGGTGGAAATAAGAGGTAGGAAGGTGGGCCACACTAGCTCTTTCTTTTTCTCCTTGGAAGCCATGGACGTTTCCTCCTTTTGGTGCTTGAAAATGGTTAGAGAAAGAGAGATGTAACGAGAGAGGGATGGGTGATGGGTGAGTGATGAGTGTGTAAGAGATGGGATGGAAAGGTATGGGTATTGTTGACTTTGGGAAAGAGAGAGGTATGGGTTGATGGGAAGTGTACTTGACTTGATTGATTGATTGATTTGATAGATTCTCTCGAGATTGCAAATGTGTGGTGTTTTTCACGAACTGAACGCGGGCCCACATCTCCTGGCCCGAGTATCGCTTTGGCGGTGAGACGCGGCATCGGAACCGCGACGACGGTGCGGTCCAAGGATACAAGTTTCGAGTCAAGCTGACTCTGATATACGGGATACGACTCAAGATCATACGCAAACACCGATAACAGATCGCGGGTCGCCGAAATTCAATTAGGAGGACCGCGGAGGCATATGGAACGGTACGGGCAATGATACGGGTCTTACATGGACAAAGGAAATTAGAGTTGAATGAATTGGAGGAGTTGAGGAGAGACACTTACGAGAATTCTAAAATCTACAAAGAGAGGACCAAAGCTTTTCATGACAAAAACATCATAAGGAAGAATTTTGAACCTCAGCAAATGGTCCTATTATACAATTACAGTCTACAATTCTTTCCAAAAAAATTAAGATCAAGATGGACAGACCCCTTCATTGTGAAGAATGTTTATACTCATGGGGCTGTTGAAATTAAGAATCCACGTAATGGCAATGTGTATAAGGCTAATGGTCAGAGATTGAAGCCTTATGTGAAAAACTTTCATTTGTGAGAGGAGTCCGTCCCTCTTCATGAGCCAGAATATTCAGATTGATACTCATATTCTGACGGAGCATTTATGTTGGATTTGTATCATATTCAATTTTTTGTAGTGTTACCTAGCAGGTGAATTCTTCATGTTAGGTACTATCCACCATTTTTTTTTTAATTTTCTATATTACATTATCATTACATTGGGGACAATGTAGATTTAGGTTGGGGGTGTGGATAGTCATCTATGTGAGTTATATATATATATATATATATTATATATATATATATATATATATATATATATATATATATATATATATATTATATATATATATAGGTTTCAGTTTATTTTTTAGGTTTATGGGAAATTTTTTTTCAACATTTTCAAAATAATATGTTATATACAAGAATGTGAACATGATATTATGCGAATTCCAAAGGCAAAGTTAATACTTAGTCTAGGTTGATAATAGTCAGAATTCTGATAACTAAAAATTATAGACTTAAGTTCAATTATCTAATCACTAGTTTAAAGTGAGTTGTAATTTGATGTACTTAATTCACAATACACCCTAACTAAGTGAGGAATGTGATATGTGAATTAGAATAACAAATTTTGATTCAAACAAGGTTGAATGAACTAGTACCATTGATATATGCTTAAAAGAGAGAATATTGAAGAAAAAAAGTTATGGAAAAATAAAAATTTATTATAGAGCACGAATGCAATGACCATAACAATCGTATTAGTAATCCGAAGTAGGATATCTAAGTATCCATTACGGTCACCATTACAAGTACGATACCTTAGGTTATGAAGCAAACCCGGTCGGAATCTTCATCTAAGGGTGGTCTATAATAATAAGGATATGATGATAAAAGAAGAAATGACATGAAGGAGATGAGATAACTAAAGATTTCATATTATTGGGATGATTGAAATGAGTTAGGATAGGGAACATGCATATTTCTCAAAGTTAGACTAGAGTCACGGAGCACCTAAGTATATTGGATCATAACTTACTTTAAATTTTGATTAGGTCTCTGAACTCAAGGATGTAATGGATTAGGAAATTGAGATTCTAACTAACTTCAGACTTACGGTAAGTATTGTTTTGTTTTGGAATTCATATGATGAATGGAGGCATAATTGTATAAATTTCTGAGTGTTGAACTATTTTTCATGTTTTTAATGTTTGTGGGTAACATTTCTGGAAACCCTCACGAGATTATAACTTGTCCACTAGGGAACACCTAGGGGTTTAAAGGATTGTTGCATATGCTAAATGTAATCGAGATTATCTACGAAAGTAGTGTAGTTAGAATTTTTTTCGTTTTAATTTTGTTTTTAGAATTAATTTTTATTCTTATTCTTATTTTTTTCACTTATTTTGCTTGGGACTAGCAAAATGCTAGTTGGGGGGTGTGTTGAGACTCAAATATTGTATAATTTCCTCCATTTATATCTTAGTTTTATGAACATGAATTAGCTTAATGTTCTATTTTTCTCATGTATGTATTGCAATGAGAATTTAAGTGCTTGGATTGAAAAAGGGTGCTAAAAGCATGAATTTGATGCCCAAGAATCACCAAGGCAAGGGATGGATCTTAGGAGACCAAGATTGAAGAATTCACATGCCAAAGATCCAAGAAAACCAAGTGAGGAATGGAGAGAATTAAAGATTTGAAGTGAAGAATCTTGAAATCGTTCCGAAAAAGTGTATTCTGAAACTCTAAAGTCTATTTTGAAAAACTGCGCAGTGTGAAGTATATTTTAACAAACTGCGCAGCGTGAAATCTATTTTAGGAAACTGCGTAAATTTGAGGCGATTTCTAGAGTTTTCCAACTTTGTATGAAAGTTGGAGTTCCCCACTTATAAATAGGGCTTGCCAGGGCATTCCTAAGCATCATTCAAAGCATTCAAGAGCAAGATTTAGGATTTTTAGAGGGTTTTCAAATTTATTAAAGTTTTATAAATTATTTTTTTCTTTTAGATCATTTCTATTTGCATTTAGTTCTTTCTTGTTGTTTTCTTTCTCTATTCTAATTATGTTTTTCTAAGTTCCCTCTAGCCCAAGCTAGAAGGGAAGCACATTGGTTTAATGTTTTTATAGTTATGATGATTGATTATTTTAATGATGAGAAGATTGGTGTATGCATGTTATCTATTGTTTAAGTTTAGTTTTTAATCCTAATGTGAGATACATATGTTTCCATCATATGAGATCCACATTGATGGATAGGCTTACCCTGGATCAATTAAATTTCCTAGATAGGAGAGGTTCTCAACCTGCTATATTTCTTTAATTTATTATCTCATGGATATTGAATGCTTAAAATCACCGGCGCTTGAGAATATATATCAATGGTGAAAATCCATGATTTTCTAATATTTTATATCATTTATTTAAAATGTTTAAATCGTTTTATTTTCTGATTAGGCCGACCATAGTGCTTGGATCCTAATTGTGTTATCCAAGTCATCATGATTTTGGAACATTAACCTATGTGTGGAACTTTGAAGCTCGGGTGTTATTTTTAAATTAATTGAATTTCATACATTCAAAACCTTCAAAATCATTTCATTTGTTTAGTTTCCATTACGTAGTTAATTTTACATTTGATTTTCTCATTCTCACAATTCATCTCCATGTGGGATCGACCCTGTATTCACAGGATATTACTTACGAACCTCTGCACTTGGAGGCAAGCAATCAGAAAGCTACAACTTCATGAAAGAATAAAGTGGCAGGTTCACTTAAGTTCCAGATTTTCATCTAAGATATTTGCACAACCCAAGATCTCGCCTTGCAAGTCCAAGTTGAACAATTCGAGACATGATTTTGGCTTGGTGTCCCTTGATGGATGTCAAGCCCATTAAGACAAACATATTTCTATAGCATCGGGTTTAGTGACCCACTAACGAGCGACTTAGAGCTCATTCAGATAATCAGGGCATTTCTAGAATGAATTAGGTAACGAGATTTGTTGTGTGAAATGATTAGGGTTTAGATTAGTTAAGTTCACAATGTGGCCTATTCGCAACTAGCGAAAATGATGATTCAATCATAATTACCCTAAACCATTGGTTTTTAGGCTAAAAGGACAACCAATTTAGTTTAGTTTGTTAATTAAGATCTGACCACTAGTTATCTTAGATTTTAGTAGGTCTTTATTTAGTTGTGATTGTCTTGATTAGTTAGCGATAGCTCGAATAGATTTAAGCTCTATGTGAGCAAATCATGTGGATAAACTTGGTGTTTAAGTGATCGGGCAGATTCATTAGCTTCTTACGGTTGATTTATCGGATTTGTGCAGTTTATTACCAGTACCACCCGCGTATAGGCTCACATCGACCATTAAGGGTTAGTCAGTGAAGACGTAGGCTAGTTATATTTAAAAAAATTGAGGATTTTTGGAAATCCAAAATAGCGAAAATCTGGGACATTACACTATCCTCTTTGAAAGGGCGCCTAATGCACCTCAACCAAATGTTGAGGGCAACTCTATTGAAAATTTGGCACCAGTACCGCCCCACCACGGAACACGTATCCTGCTCTAACACAAGGTGTATGGACTGTGCCTCCACCTGCTTAATTCAAGTGACTTGAGCAAGAGGCCAGGAACTTCATTCTTGAAGTTAGAAATCAAGAAATGTTGCGTGGGCATCCTTTTCTTAGTAATTTGCCTCAGCATGGGGGACAATATCCAGTAGGTCTAGATTCGCCACCAGTGGCCGGACCTTAACACATGAATCGTGATTAGGTTATGTAACTGGTCTAAGAAGTGATAGTTCAAGTTCTTAACCGCATTACTACCCCAGTGTACCACAAGCCTTATCCTGAATGGATTGACCGACAATATCCATTACCAAGGAATTATCGGCAAGACTTTATGCCTTTCACTGGCGACACTAGTCAATCGACTATAGAGCATACAGGTCGATTTACCATGCAATGTGGTGATTTAGTTAATAATGATTATCATAAATTACAACTATTTGACCATTCCTTAACTGAAGTGGTAATTACTTGGTATTCTTATTTTTTGCCAAATTATGTCCTATAACGCTCCGAAAATCAACACTTGACTACATAGACTTTGATCCCGAGTTCCCGGGTGTTAACCAAATAAAAACACACGTGTGACCTCGTTCATATTTACATTTATTTCACACACGAGCAATTAGAGTAGCGTAATTCAATTTAGCGGATCCAAAATAAGGTAGAGAATAAAAATCAGAAATATAGAGCTATCTAACAGTAAAAAAATACAACTCCAATAGTGGTGATCGCCTAAAACGGGGATTATACAAGCCACAATGAACATACCATAAAATCAACATACGAAGCACATCGCGTCAAAACTCCAACATATACAAGCACAAGATTAAATAAGTACATAGTATTCCAGTTTCACCCGATGCTCCTAAGGCATCACGATGAAAGTGTAAGCCGATCTAAGCCTACCCTCCTGAGATCTCGGTAGTACCTGCATCGATAAATCGCCTGGTTGGTGTTTTAAAGCATGGTCCCAGGTGGGAATGTGTAACGACCCGACTTTTCAAGACTCGAGTATATGACTCGTTTCCTAAAAACCCAAGTGTTAACCTTAAAGGATGGTCAAGTTCGAGTGTATATATTTTTTTCAACTATCAGAGTAAGCAAATAAGCGTAGAATGGACAAATTATACGTAATGAAAATTTTTATTTACGTTTAAGATATACAAGAGGTCGCCTATAATGTCTTATACAAACCAATGTCTCGATATAACAAATACAAAAATTCACATAACTTTGATACATGAGAAATAACAGAATAATGTAAACATAAGCCGCAAGACCGCACAACTTCTCAAAGCAGATACAGTCATGCAACCCTGGCATTTGAACCCGACTCCTCATCAGCTTGAACCTAAAAATCACTTAAGCCACCTGTGCTACCTGTATGGTTATATTTATTTGATGGATGAGTGACCAACTTAGTGTGAACTCCCCTCAAGATTACACACCGTCGTATTAGGTAAGCATAGTTATAAAAACATGGCAAGACATACAAAACAATATATGATGCAGTCTTGTTAAATGTATGAATGTATGAATGCATCATTGACCTGGGGATGCACATCCCGCTATCGAAATAAAGGGTCGCCCTAAGAGAACTAATCACCTGAAAAAATACACAAAGGTACGCCCAGGGAGAACCAGCTAACCGGAAAAGACCATAATATATAGATCGCCCAAGGAGAATTTAATCACCTGGAAAAGACCATAAAACATAGATCGCCCAAGGGGAATTTAATCACCCAGAAAAATATACAGACCACCCACGGTAGATTAACTACTTAGAAAAGGCCATGTGCTATGAAAATGCATGATTAGCCCAACCGTTATTAGTCCGTTTATAACCAGCAGGTTTAATAAGCTCAAAGGTCACCACGGGGGCTCAGAGCCCAGCGTAGGCCGACAACTCAGGCATAGTGTCCCATTCCACCATCTCTGGCTCATGAGGCTACCACCTTAGGATGTTTAATGAATCCCAATCGACTAGTGGCCAATCATATTTAGTATATGGGACTTACCATCGTAAGGTTGCACAAAATAAAACATCGAACCCATATAGGGCAAATACCAAACCAAAGCCACATAAGGCGATATTGAGACAAGCCACTAAGGGCAGATATTAAAATAAGCCACATAGGGCAAGTATCAAAATCGTGCGATAAAGACCATCCTTAAAAATCACTTAGACACAACAATCCTGGATGGTAGGCCCACATTAATGGTCAATTTGAACCACCATTCAATAACCACTAAGTCGAAGGTTCATTACAACCAAAATCAATCGAATTACATCCCAAAAATGGGTGTACATTTATAAGTGGAGGGTTTCCCACTAACGTACCAGTTTAAATCTCAGAAGCAATCCACAAGTAATCCAATAGCATGAATTAAATATATAAGATAAACATTAAGCATGAAATGTAGCAATTCAATTCCAACAATTTAACATATGTGACTATGAAATAGAGATATCAATTATAAATCAAAATAAAGACTATAGCTTAAGCTAATAGGAAAATGGAAAGCTCAAGGGGAAGAATCATCACCTTATGTGTCGAATCGCCAACTGACGTCACTAGGAAACACGTGCACCCTTAGAATTGAATCCTACCATGGATGGTGAAGTTGTATGTGAGATCAATATTTCTACAAAGTATCCATGGTCAAGATTAATACAACCTAAGGTCTAGATTACTTATTTTCAGGGTTTTGATATACAATTAGGCTTCGTCTTAGGGTTAGGTCTTAAATTTAGATTCTAGGATTTGAGCTCTACTTGATGTATTAGTTAAAATTAAATCTTAATAATCACAAGAATACTATTAGCATTAGTGTTATAACTCATATATGCTAATTATGTTAATAATGATAATTCATAAATTCATATGAAATATACCGATATTAGGTTTTATACCTAGACCCAAACCCAACACACAAATAGAGTTTAGTTCTAGGCCATCTTTAGGGTTTTACTGTAGAGATTAGGGTTTCATCTTAGGATATAGTTTTGGGTTTAGATTATGGAATTTTAACTCTATTTCGTGTGGCCATTTATCAAAGGGAGTAGTAAATGATTAAGATTAATCAAATAAATTAGTTATTAATTTAGGAATATCAACAATGGCTACTATTATATTAAATTACCTAACAACAACCTGCGATGGATCATATCGCTAATAATTCCAAAAATAATTAGTAATATTAACAATATTCTTAACATTTAGCCAATGTGACACTAATAGTCATTTTGATGAAAATAAATAGCGTGTTCTAGCGTTAATAATAATATTTTAAGAATGACAAGGTAAAATATTAATATTTTAATAATGAAGATTTTTATATGAATCAACTAATACTCATATAAATAATTTTCTAATGGTCAATCATATCTGATTTTAATAATCCAAAAAAAAATGCTAATAACAATAACAATTAAAATAAATTAAATCTGGACAGAGAAATGTGGGCTCACCTAGTCGACTCAGTTCGAGTCAAGTTGCCTTAGCTCAACACAAGCACCCACCTACTCTTTCTCTCTCCCTATCTTCTTCTTCTTCCTTTCTTTGCTCCCTTACTGGGATGTCCAGCAATGGGTCTGAACAGACCAATCCAGCTCGACTCGTTCAGAGTCGATGAGTTGACTCAGTTTGGGCCGGACAACCCTTCTTCTCCTTCGTTTCTCTCCTCTCTCTCTCTCTCTCTCTTTTCTATTTCTTTCTTCTTTTCTTCTCTCCTTCTACCACTGGAAGCATCTAGCCATGGGCGCAGCAAACCATAGCCTAACTCGGCCCAGATTCGGCTCGGGTCGAGCTGTTGCCGCACAGGGCTGACGCTCTCCCTATATCTGTCCTCTCTACTCTCTCCTCTCCTTTCTCACACCCATGACCATCATCTGGACTCAACAAGACTCACTCCACCCGATCTGGACTCAGTCCAGAACTGGCAATCACCACGCTTGACTCGGTGCAGCAGCACAACAGCAGCAACCCCGCCTTTCTTTTCTCTCACGTTTTTCTTTCCTTAGTTGCTTCTTCTTTCTCTTCTCTGTTCTTCTTTCTCTTCTCTGTTCTTCCTTTTACTCCTCTCTTTCTCAGGTCAGCAGGAACTCCAGATCCGACCAGAGCTCACCTCAAATCGGCACGACTCAGCGTTGTGCAGCTCGAGGAAGAAGCCTCGACTGTTAATGGCGGAATCTCATCCGTGCGATCTTCCTTCAATCCGGCTATTGTGACTGCTCGGATAGATGTAAGGACGATTGTGGAATGAAGAACTTGAAGATTGAAGGAGTTTCGGGTGATGGGTTCAGATGAAGAAGTAAACACTGATTCTGTCTCTTGTTTTATTTCTTTCCAAAAAACCTAGTTTTGAAGGCTAAGATTACGATGAAGGGAAATGAAGTCACGCGGATTGCCCTGCTGGCGTGTGAGTAGTTTCCTTTTTTGGAAATTAGTGTTTGTAGGGTCTATTTGTGTCGATCCTTGTGTGCCCACACGTGCGCGTTTTTGTGTGGAATGGCCAGGGTTTTGGTCAGCCCCTAGCTATGAACGAGGTGGACCGATCAGATCACCCGTCTGATCGTCGATGGTGGGCCATAGTGCATCTCAAATGGACGTTGTCCATCGGCCGCTGGAAAACAGAAAGAGAGAGGAATCTCTCCTATTTGAGAAAGTGCGGGTCAACCCACTTTGACTGGCCTATCCGGTCTAGTGCACGGCGAGTGCACACTCCCCCTGTGCACTCGCACTTCAAGGTGGGGTTCACCATGACATTTGTGACTAATCCACACCGTCTATTCCTCTAGGTAGGCCCTATCATACCCTCTGACTAAAGATGGGGCAGATCTAAGGTTTGGGTGGGCCATACGAATCGATTAATGATTTTAAATGTCTATTGTGACAATCCGACGGTCAGATCGATTCCAAATCGATCATCAACGGTTAAAAGGTACTTAAGAGTTTATTTAGGTGGTTGGGGCCACCCGTTTTATGATTTTAGAACATTAAATGTTTTTATTAGGGTTAATTCAACATTTATTATTATTATTGTTATTACTATTATTATTATTTATTTCTTTCATATATTTTGTCATATATAATTTATATTATAACAAATTATTAATATATATAAATTATATGAATATCAATAAACAGATATTAATATATATATTATTTGTATGGTCATATATGTGTTAGGCTTTAAATTTTATACTAGTCATTAAATTTTTCCAGTATATTTTATTTTTATGTATTACAGATTCCATAGTTTGTACTTTATATTAATGATGTTGTAAGTATATGCATATAACATTGATTATAGTTACATATCATTTTAATGCAAAACTTTAAATATTTATAAAATATATAAATAACATTCCATAGTATATATATATTTAAGTTGTATTATTTTCTTGTATTTATATTAAATTAAATGGTAACACTCGAGTACTGGAAAGTACGGGGTGTTACAGAGTGAGTAACTAACTCAGTGGTTCCATTAGTTCTAAGTTACACATGTTATCAACCAAATCGACACAGGTAATGATAAAACAAGAAATCAAATAATTCCTAAATACTCTTGTTAAATGCGCATATGAAGATATGACATGATGCATGATCTTTCCAAACAACACTCTCTCCCAAGTGACTTCAATGCCTATTTCACATATGCCAACACTTCCTCACAGGCGGCTCAACACCAAATCGCAAGTCCTATTTAATACAATGCGGTGAATGCACATGTTAGTTGAGTAGTTATTAAGTTCAATTCATCCAGCGTATTGGGGAAGCTAGGGTATCCTCATTTTATTATGGTCTCAACTGAATCACTAGGTTCGGGGTGGCCGAAGCGGCTCCTTACTTGTGTCCCTTGATCCGTATTCAGGTTTACCACCCAGACGACAACTCCCCAATCAATGTGAGGCTAACACTGGCTCGACCAACTAGCCCGATCGATCACTAAGGACCCGAATGACATAACCATGACGCACAAAGTTAGGTGGCCCATCGATGGGTGGAGAGCGCCCACAAATGATATAAGAGTCGTCACCCGAACACAAATGTGGAGCGGTCGTGCCATCATTATAGTTTGACATATTAGGATCATAGCCTTCTGATTGCTCATTGGTCACTAAAGGGAGGCTCATAACCCTAACGTAGGCGGACAGATCAGACAAGGTGTCCCATACCACCATGCCCGGCTCATGAGTCTAGTGGATCGTATTGCTAATAGTTATAAATAGACTCATCCAATGGAAATGGGGGTATCGTAGATTCAATTCAGTGTTATCACGCATCACAATTCCAAGCAGTCGGTCAACTTTTAGACTAATTCGGTCGACTTGGGGCACTCCGGCTCGACCGACATTGGGTGTAAGCGTCTTGCATAGTCCAGCTACTGTTGGTCGTCCATGTTCGACCCGGGTCGACCGAACAAGTCAAGAGTGGTCGACCTAACTCGGGCCTCCCCTTAGTTTGGTTGGTTAGTTGACCGATCCAACATTGCGGGCAATTCTAATATCACTATGAACCTAGCAACTCACCATGTGATCATTGTGAGGTTTCATAAGAATTATAGATTCAACAACACAAACACTTAGGCATTTCATCAAACATGTGAGCCTCAATAGAGTAATATGTTCACTAGAGCATTTTATCAAACATGTGAACATAAACAAATCAACACATTTAATCGAGCATTCAATCAAACATGTGAGCATCATTAGAATAACACTTTTAATCACCTAGGCATTTTATTAAACATGTAGGCATCCATAAATAACACATTCAATCACCTATACATTTTATCAAACATGTGAGCATCCACATCCAACAAATAACATATATTATATAAAAATTAAAATTTTAACATATTAGCATGCACAAATTCATCTACAAGTATTTAATCATTAACTGAGACCCTCAAGGGTCGATAAACGATAACCTAAAGATAATGGTCCGTACCTTGTGACGATTCGCCCAACTCACGGTGCTCGTACAGTTAGGATGTTGGGGAAAGATCGTCGAGAACCTAAGTATGCAAGCTTGTAAGAATTAGAATGAATTAGATATAAGACCTAAACCCACAAACATGACTCAACACTTACCTTCAATCGTAACCGAATCGACACCAATGAAGGACAATGTTACTATATAAGAGATGAGAAGGTGATAGTGTATAAATCCTCACACTTCCAATCTCTCTCTCTCTCTCTCTCTCTCTCTCTCTCTCTCCTTTCTCCTCTTTCTCTTCTCTCTTCAAAGCTAGGCTCAAAATTTGTATGGGGAGAGGGGCATGAAATGAATGGATATTTATAATACCAGAAGTGATGCAAATGGCCCTAATGGCCCCTTAATGGGACCAACGAAAGGCATATGGGTCAATCTAAGCCATGGGATAGGTGTCCCACAAGGCGATCTATGTTTGGACACAACCATCCGATGATCGGACGTGTCAATCAATCGAAAAGGACCAACCTAGATCGACGGTCACCGAGTGTCAATCGCGTCTATAACTATATGGATATGTGTGGAGAAATATTTTTAGTCGGTACCCCAATTTTGGCCATGAATTGACGGTCTAAAAGTTACATCTTCATGAAACAGTAACAGGGCTAGTTTCACTTAAGTTTCAGATTTCCATATAAGGTATTCGCACAACCTAAGCACTCACCTTGCGAATCCAAGTTGAACGATTCGAGACGTGATCTCGGCTCGATGTCTTGCGATGGACGTCAAGCCCACTAAGACGAACGAATTTCTATAGCTTCGGATTTAGTGGCCCACTAAAAAGTGGTATAGAGCTCGTTCAGATAATTAGGGCATTTCTAGAATGAATTGGGTAGTAAGATTTCTTGTGCGCAATGATTAAAGTTTGGATTAGCTAAGTTTATAGTGTGGCTTATTGGTAACTAACAGAAATAACGATTCGGTTATAATCACCCTAAGTCGTTGGTTTTTAGGCTAAAAGGATAAGTGGGTCATTTTAGTTTATTAATTAAGATCCGACCCTTACTTGTCTCGACTTTTGGTAGGTCTTTATTTATATGCGGTTGTCTTGATTAGTCAGTGATAGGTTGGCTAGATTTAGGCCCTATATGAACAAATCACGAGGCTAAGCCCAATGTTCAAGTGATTGAGCGGATACGTTGGCTTCCTACGATTGATTAATCAGATTTGTGCAGTTCTTTAATAGTACTGCCCACGTATAAGCTCACCTCGAGCATGAAAGGCCAGTCAATGATAACGTAAGTTAATTATATTGAAAATTTTCAAGGATTTTTGGAAATTCAAAATAGTAAAAATTCAGGACGTTACACGTCCAAACTTGGAAAGAGATGGATGAGAAATTCCACACCCAGTTCTTCTTATATAGCCGATCTTGCTTATTTCAAGCAATTGCCTAGTGAATTGGTCAAAAACTATGTTGTCTGGTTCAATCGAGCAAAGAGGCGATACAAGGTAGTCATGACTGAGGCCAAGTTCATGTAACTTGCTCAGGATGGATTGGAATATAAACTACATAAAAAGTTTATTGGGACAGAATTTGTGAATTTATATGATTTGATAAGGAAAGTTTTTTGATATGAAGCCACATTTCAGGAATGAACAATATAAAAGAATTCATCAGTTGTGATATATTATTATGATCCTAACTACAAGGCGCTTGCAGCTGAGGTAGTGACGAAGAAGCCGTTTGTGTGTTCGACATTAGTAAGAACTGAAGCCACTACACTGACCACCACAGAAAACTCATAAAATATATACATTCAACATTACTCGGGCTGACGAAATCTTTGATATCATGTTGGTCGGAATGTTCATTAGAGTTACCATTAACCATAAAATACCTACAGTTGAAGAATTAAAAAAGACTGAACAATGTTAGTGGCATGAAAGTCGTTCCCACTTCATCAACTCTTGCATGGTTTTCAGGAATATCATCCACGACAACATCAACCATGAATTATTTAAATTTTATGAGAAGGAAAAGGAAGCAATGTTGATAATACTGAGCCATTTCCACCTAATCTGAAAATCAACCTGGTCACGATCAATCTTCATAAGCTGGCTTGACCACAACAGAAGGTTAACCTTGATCCTTGTGATAACCAGGTTGTGGCACGATAATCCAGTAAGAGACGATACACGTCTTAGCATATGATCACAAGTGTAGAGGCGTGGCCAAGAATAGACATGTGCATTTATAGCGAACCACACATGTGCAATCGATGCATAAGGGTGATCTGGCTGACCAAGTTGTTACCTAAATCAACTAATAAGATCAACCCTGGTTTTCGCATAGGGTCGAAGGATCGAGCTGCAATCAGCCGCGAAGAACATACCAGTCTCATATTGACCAGTCTCGACTGGCTCCAACACCGAGACGAAGGATGGTCAGACCTCGCCCTACTTAGGAGGAGGTTTGGAGAAGGGTAATGCACCCCAAATTCCCAATCATGCCTAAAGGGATGACTCATACTCAGAAGTGGCATTGACAAAGACTACATACTGCCAAGCGAAGAAAATTTGCCTACGCGAAAAATGAGCTTAAGCCAGAAGCCATGTAAGTATGCCAAACAATGATAATTACCCAGCCAAGAGATGAGTAGTTGGATGTGAACACAATTGATTTGGTCGTGAAGCTTGTCCTGGATGATTTGGTTGGGGAAAGCCAACAAAGTAATAAGGAAGATGGGAAAGACACTAAAAATATCGAGGGCTCAGCCAAGTTTCTCAGCGATGAGTGCTTCTCGAATGAAGAGCTCCTGGCAACAACAAAGTTGTTGAAGGAAACCCAACCTGGTCCTAAAGAGGTAAGGGTGGCTCCAATGACGAATTGCTCAAGTATTGTACCTGCTATCAAGAGTGTTGAAGAGTAACACAATTTGGAAATGCATGGGGGGCATGTCCAAATTCTGTAATAAGGTTTGGTTCACTACTACCAGTCGTGGTGGACTGCAACATAGTGCTCTCACTCTCATTAAGTTTGCAAGCTAAGCCATCTAATCCTAACGAGATGGTAGGAGATGTGAAGGAGATTGGTCCTCCAGTGATAATACAACACGGTTCCTTCTACTCAAAAGAGGGAGCCAGAAATATATCGATCGTTACTGTCGAGCCAGGTATGTCTTCTAAGAAAGTGGTCATAGAAAGACCCACCATTACTATGACCCAACACCTGAAGTTGTATATCTCACTCCATTTAGAAGGTTGTCCAGTCACTAGAGTCGATCAACAATGGGGCAACTGTGAATATTCTCCCTGCCAAAATGATGGCAAAGTTGAGAAAAGTTGAGTCTGACCTAATTGTAACCGAGGTCTCAATGAGTAATTTTGTTGGGAGAATAACAAAGACATGCGGCGTCCTACCTATCGAGTTGATGGTGGGAACCAAGAAAGTATTAGGCACTTTCTTCATGGCTGACATTTCATCCAGTTACACGAGCTTATTAGGGAGGGATTGGATACACTCTTTCTCATGTATCCCATCATCTTCGCACCAATTCGTAATTTTTTAAAACCAAGACAATGTTGAATTGGTGCTGGCATATAATATGTCATTCTTGGCTACATCTAATGTGGTCGAGGCATACCTTTATGGAGATGAAGTTGGGCCGATACGTTTCACTGGAAGAAGCAAATATGGGTGCCCAATTGGAATATCTACTATAATTAATTCAGACAACATAATGCAATATATTGCTACCGTGATACACCTAAATGACGAATTACCGAAAGCTATCATACCTTATCAGGTATTTCCACGTTGCACTAAAAAAGAAATCCCATGACAAGTTCTTCATCAATTGATGGGAGAACAACCAAGTTCATGACCAGAATAAAGAAGCTCGATGAGAGCTTGAGGGGATATTACGGTGACTGCTTTGTCAACCTGGCCTAAGCTATAATATCAACTGATGAGGTGGACGAAGACGAAATAGATCTTAAGGATTTGAAAAAGGCTCTAGAAAAGCTAGAAGATTCTCATACCCAAGTCTAAGATCCCTTGGTTGAAGTAAATTTGGGAATAGAGGAAAATCCCAAACTGACTTTTATTAGCGGTTTGCTAGAACCACAAGTCCAGGCTGAGCTTGCCAATTTACTTAGAGAGTTTTCCAACTGTTTCACGTGGGATTACCACAAAATGTCCTGTTTCGACCGAAACCTGGTCGAATATAAGTTATCAATCAAAGAAGGGATCGATCGGACAAACGGTAGCCCAGGTGAATGACAACAAAGGTTACTTAAAAAATAAAAGAGGAGATCGAACGACTGTTGAAGGCAGGTTTCATTGGACCCATCAAATATGTTGAGTGGATATCCAATGAGGTTTCATTCATCACGGAAAATGGTAAGCTCCGAGTATGCATCGACTTTAGGAATTTAAATCAAGTTACGCCTAAAGATGAATATCCAATGCCAATGGCCGATCAACTGATCAATCGAACAGTTGGGCATCAAATGGTTTCCTTTATGGATGACCATTCAGGGTATAACAAAATAAGCATAGCACCTGATGATGTGTCAAAAGTGACATTCAGATGCCTGGGACTTTTAGGGACTTTTAAATGGGTGGTTATGCCATTTGGGCTAAAAAATGTAGGGGCTACTTATCAAATGGCAATGAATGTTATCTTTCATGATATAATTGACAATTTCATGGAAGTATACATTGATGATGTGGTTATGCCATCAAATTGGCTGATGTTACCGAGCATTTCACCCATTGTGCAAATCATTTGAGTGAATCAGGATGCATAGGGAAAAATGAACTCCCTTAAGTATGCTTTTGGGGTTTTAGCCGGTAACTTCCTAAGATTCCTTGTGCATCAGCGAGAGATCGAGGTATATCAAGACAAGGTACGATCTATTGTAAATGCTCAACCGCCAAGGTATAAAATGTTACGCAGCACGCCAACAATGCAGTGAGCCTAGATCCAATCTCAGGCCCCACCCACAAATGATAAACAAGAAGAAATATAAACTAGAAACGAATAAAAGCATTCAAACAAACACAAGACAAGATATACGTGGAAAAACCCCAAACTAGGGTAAAAAAACCACGGATGCAAAATTTCACTTTGAAGAGAAATTAAGATTACAAGGAAATATACTAACCTCTCCCTTGGAAGTACAGAGAAAATCCCTTGCCCACACCTTAGAAATATTTTCCAATATTCACCTTAACCCTAGAATAACCCTAGGGACCCCAATTTATAGTTTTGGCAACTTCCCTTTCGCATCCCAGTTGCGAAAGGACTTGTAACACGAAATCCGCGAAACTCTTTTCGCATCCCAGTTGCGAAAGGACTTGCGACACGAAATCCACGCAACCTCGACTGGTCGTGGGCGGCCCCAGATGTGGCTCCACTTCTCAAAAATCTCCCACTTAGAGACACATCGCCATAAACCTGTCTTCTTCATCCGGAGTGCACCACCTCCCCGTCTTTAAGCCTGAAGACCAATCAAAGCTGAACAGAGCTTCAACTTCTCCCTTGTGACCGCCTTGGTCAGCATATCCACAGGATTCTCACTTGTATGAATCTTCTCCAGAGCAATTGATCCATCTTCCAGTAACGAACGTATGAAGTGATATCTAATGGCAATATGCTTGGTCTTTGAATGAAAGGCTGAATTCTTAGCCAAGTGTATTGCACTCTAACTGTCACCGTACAACTTGCAATCTGCTTGCTTCTTACCCAACTCTTCCATAAAACCTTGCATCCACACCATCTCCTTGCATGCTTCTATAGCCGCAACATATTCTACTTCTGTCATACTGATAGATACTATCTTTTGTAACTGAGAGATCCAATTGACTGCAGCACTACCCAGAGTAAAAACATAACCTGTAGTGTTTCTTCTGCTATCGATATCTCTTGCCAAATCTGAATCCACGTAGCCTTGTAACTTGATTTCTGATCCACCATAACACAGCCCTACGTCCTTAGTACCTACCAAGTTCCTAAGGATTCACTTCACAGCTTCCCAATGTTCCTTCCCGGGGTTGTTCATGAACCTGCTAACAACTCCCACTGCTTGAGCAATGTCTGGCCTCGTGCTCACCATAGCATACATGAGACTCCCAATAGCTGACGTGTGTGGGACTTTAGCCATATAGTCTTGTTCCTCCTGCGTCTTTGTACCTTGCTCCTTAGATAGCTTGAAGTGGTTGGCTAATGGAGTGCTAACCGGCTTAGCACCTCCCATATTGAATCGATCAAGTACCTTGGCTATGTACTTTGCCTGTGACAAAACTAATTTCTTGTTTTCCCTGTCACGCTTTATCCTCATGCCTAGGATTTGTTTTGCAACTCCTAAATCCTTCATGAAAAATTCTTTAGACAATTGTCTTTTGAGATCTGAGATGTCCTTCATGCTTGAACCGGCCATAAGCATATCATCAACGTATAGAAGAAGGATGATGTAAGACGTATCAAACTTCTTCAAGTAACAACAGTGGTCTGCATGACATCTCCTAAAACTGTTTCCCGATATGAAACTGTCGAACTTCTTATACCACTGCCTCGGGGCCTGCTTCAAGCCATATAGACTCTTCTTCAGTCTGCACACTTTGTTCTCATTACCTGGTACCACGTATCCTGTCGGCTGATGCATATATATCTCTTCTTCAAGGTCCCCATGAAGAAAAGTTGTCTTAACATCTAGCTGTTCTAGATGTAAGTCCTCTGAAGCCATTATACTCAAGACCATGCGAATCGTAGACATTTTCACTATCGGTGAAAATATTTCAGTGAAATCGATACCTGCCTTTTGTTGAAACCCTTTCACAACTAATCTGGCCTTGTACCGTTTCGAACCATCGTGCTCCTCCTTCAGTCTATAAACCCACTTGTTATGAAGAGCTTTCTTACCCTTGGATAGAGTGACTAGCTCCCATGTACGATTAGACTCAAGAGAGACCATTTCATCATCCATGGCCTACTCCCACTTAACCCGTATATCTGACTGTAACGCCTCTTTAAAACACTCTAGCTCACCATTATCCGTCAGTAGTAGATAATGTAAGGAGGGTGAGTATTAGACCGTCGGTCTCCTCTCCCGAGTAGACCTACTCACAACCAGTGTATGTGGCTCTGCCTCATCCTTTGGCGCTGTAACACCCATGTCCGGTAACTCTTGCAACTCTACGAATTCCTTTTTCTCGGCCTTATTTTCCTGCACACTATCTTTATGCATCACTTTTTCATTGAAGACTACGTCCTTGCTTCTGATGATTTTCCTATTTTCTGCATCCTAGAACCTGTAGCCAAAATCATGCTGCCCATAGCCTATAAATGTGCACCCCGTGGACTTTGTATCCAGCTTGTTTCTGTGCTCTGCATCAATGTGAACATATGAAGTGCAATTGAACACTCTGAGATGTGCAAGGTTCACATCCTTCCCAGTCCACGCTTCTTTTGGTAGCCCACCATCCAATGGTGCTGAGGGACTTCTATTGATGAGATATGCGGCAGTATTCACAGCATCTGCCCAAAAGGTCTTGGGCAACCCTGCATGTAACCTCATGCTCCTGGCGCGCTCAAGGATGGTCATGTTAATGCGCTCGGCCACACCATATTGTTGTGGTGTCCCTGGAATCGTTTTCTGATATTTGATTCCATTTGCTGCACAATACTCCTCAAACCTCTTATCACAATACTCTCCCCCATTGTCAGATCTGAGACACTTTACTGTTTTACCTGTCTCATTTTCTACCATAACTTTCCACTTCTTAAATACATCAAATACATCAGATTTATATTTTAAGAAGTAGACTCACAGTTTTCGACTAGCATCATCAATAAAGGTAACAAAATAACGTGAGCCACCAAGAGATAATACCTATGCCGGTCCCCACACATCAGTGTGTACAAGCTCCAACAGATGTGTCTTTGAAGCGCGTCCCGTATTCTTGAAGCTTACCCTCTTCTGCTTGCCATACACGCAGTCCTCGCAGAATTTCAAGTCAATAGACTTCAGCCCTGGTAGCTTCCCTTTTGACAATAGCACTTTCATCCCTTTCTCACTCATATGTCGCAGCCTCTGATGCCATAACTGCCCATTCACTCCAGTTGATGCGACTGCGAGTGAACTATACGATCCTGAAGTCAAGTACAAAGTACCTTCCTTTTTGCCTCGAGATATTACCAAAGACCTTTTGTAATCTTTCAGGAGTCACTGGTAAATGTCGTCACATAACTGGTATCGGCCAACTGTCCCACTGAGATCAGATTACGTTTCAAACTCGGTACATGTCTGACATCCTTCAATTTCAAGACCGTTCCGCCTTTCTGATTTACATGAACATCCCCCTTTTCAACAATATTGCACGGCTTATCATCACCCAGGTAGACTCTCCCAAAGTCACCTGACACATAATCACGCAGAACTTCCTTACACGAAGTAGCATGAAACGAAGCACCCGTATCTATAACCCAAAACTCATTCCTCGCATCAAGAGACAAGATCAATGCCTCTGTGTCGCTCTCCTTAGACAAATTCACTGAATCCTTCCCGCCTTGAGAACTTCCTTCTTGTTTCTTGAGCGCCCTGCAATCACGTTTCATGTGCCCCTTCTTGCCGCAATGCCAACACCCGTCTTTGTCTTTCGGTCCATTAGACTTCTTCCTCGACTTAGAACGCCCGTGTTTATTGCCTCCATTGTTCAACGATCTTCCTCTTTCTTCAATGTTTAGAGCATTCCCTGAATCCCCTGAAACTCCTGATGCCTTCCTTCTAGATTCTTCGCTGAGAATTAGACCGGCCACATCATCAAATTTCAGCTTTATTAATCCTGAAGAATTGCTCACAGCAATCACCAAACCATCCCAACTGTCTGGCAACTGGATAAGATCAATAATGCCGTGACCTCATCCTCAAAAGCAATGTCAATGGATTCCAACTGGCTCGTGACTGTATTGAACTCGTTTAGATGTTCAGCCACGGTCCCACCATCTGACATCTTCATGTTGAATAGCTGTTTCATAAGATGAACCTTGTTGGATGCTGAGGGCTTTTCATACATGGTGGTTAGGGCTTCCATTAATTCTTTTGTCATTTTTACCTTGGATATATTGAAGGCGATGTTCTTAGACAAAGAGAGTCGGATCGTTCCTAAAGCCTTCCTATCCAGTAAAAACCATTCATCATCTGTCATCTTTTCTGGTTTCTTCTCTTTTCCTCCTAGAAGAATATAGAGGTCCTTCTGATACAAATAATCCTCCATCTGCATCTTCCAGAAGGCAAAGTTTGAACCATCAAACTTCTCAATTCTGGTTTTTCCATCTTCCGCCATCGCTCCCAATAGAACTAAACCAATAGCTCTGATACCAGTTGTTGCGCAGCATGCCAACAACGCAGTGAGCCTACATCCAATCTCAGGCCTCACCCACAAACGATAAATAGGAAGAAATATAAACTAGAAAGGAATAAAAGCATTCAAACAAACCACAAGACAAGATATACGTGGAAAAACCCCAAACTAGGGTAAAAAAAAACCACGGATGCAAAATTCCACTATGAAGAGAAATGAAGATTACAAGGCAATATACTAACCTCTCCCTTGGAAGTACAGAGAAAATCCCTTGCCCACACCTTAGAAATATTTTCCAATATTCACCTTAACCCTAGAATAACCCTAGGGACCCCAATTTATAGTTTTAGCAACTTCCCTTTCGCATCCCAGTTGCGAAAGGACTTGCGACAAAAAATCCGCGAAACTCCTTTTACATCCCAGTTACGAAAGGACTTGCGACACGAAATCCACGCAACCTCGACTGGTCGTGGGCGGCCCCAGATGTGGCTCCACTTCTCAACATAAAATTGAGTTGCAACATTTTCTTAGCTAAGTTAACTTTATGCACAGATTCATTTCTAACTATGTAGGAAAGACTAACGTATTTTTTCCGTTGGTGAAGTTAAAATAAGGAAATGAGTTTAAATGAGAAACAGGACATCAACTGACTTTAGTTGGACATGGTGCCGTGATAGGAGAGGTCTTTGCAAATCAGGTAACTCTCATAAGCATGGCCTCTTTACTCGATTCTATCTGGATCGGCTAGTTCAAAATCTTCAGCAAACCAAGTTGTGCCGAGTTCTTTATTTTGGAATGGACAAAAATAATGGTTGGACATGCCGAAGCAAATTGAAAAGAAGAAACTCATACATTCTGCAAATGTATGAATGATCCGATGGTAAAAGATATTGTGTTGACCGAAGGAAGTATAAAGAGTAAACGTAGGAGACTTACAGGTGAAGGAGTGAAAATATTCATAAAGCCACATTTGGAGAAACTATAAAGATCCTCTGTTGTGGTAAAAACCTTTTGTCGTTGTTTTATATATGTAGCAATACAGATGGCTGAGCACAAACGGAGCAAGAGCTAGTCATAGTCCTTGAGCTAGTGCCTCGGCTAGAGGAACATACTCTTTTGTGATTTAAACGACATTCACATAGAGTAGATGATGAAAAATGTACATCAGCAGAAATGTTGTATGTTCCCGATCACTAAATTTTGTACTTTTCTTACGCCGATTGAACATAAAATTGGAATATGCTCTTCCATTCCTATTTGAGAAGATAAAATAGTCATTGTTGTCTTGAGCGAAATTTGAAAAAATGACTTCACTAAAATGAAGAAGATGGGTGAGCGAACAAACATCCATAATTGGTAGACTCATGAGTCCACATCCAAAATGGAAAGTGTTGGTCGAGGAGCTCCAAAAAGTTGAAGCTGCAGTAAGAAGGGGAGTATAGGTTGTGTATTAAAAAAGAGAGAGTCTAATGCATTCAGAGATGTCGGCTCGTCTCCATGTATCGCCATGTTGTTGGAGTACGTGATTGTACCAGTTTGCCCATCCTTTCATTGGTTTCGGCTAGGATCATGAAGCTTTGAAGGCATTCACGGGATCCGAGAACTTATATTACAGTAATAGTTTGTCCCTAGGACATTGAGGCAAAAACTAGTCCACTGATGAGATTTCTTAATGGGTAACTTTTGAATCGAAGACCAGTCAAAGGGAAACGAATGCTTTATCTTGGCCGAAGGGAACATCAAAGAGGACATTGTTTATGATCGAGGAGAAAGAGTGTCCAGTTCTCTGATGGAATCTTCCTGATGAAAGGTTATAGGACTAGAAGACGAATAAGTAACCATGGTGGTAATAAAAATTTTAGAAGAAGAAGAAAAGATATGAGAAAACAAAAAACGTAGAAAATCAAAATCGTTTCAGAATACGTATGTGTGTGTGTGTGTATATCGGTCAGGAACATGCGCATTAATGATAAGATTATTATGACTCATCATAAATTTGATCATTTTCTACGTCTCAAAATAGTAGCTGTGAAAAAAGAAAAATAATCATTTAGGTTTTCGTCTCGACCGAACAGAGTCAATAGGGAGCTAAGACATGAAAGGCAGAGCTAATAATATTTATTGCATTGAACAACGAACTACCGTCGCTTTTACCTTTTTGCCCAAAAGGCAAAGTGACCGTGGGGGGGGGGGGGGGGGGGGGGGGGGGGTGATTTCTGGAAGAACCAATTAAGAAAGGACATGTGTCATTGCATGAGAAGTATAAAGCATGTCTAAGATCTTTGAAGATATTTTGAGCACATGTTGCGCAATTATAAGTAGCACTAATCGAGGTCTTACACGTCATTTATAAATGGAGCATGACCGAGAAACTTGAAAGTAGGATGTAGTCGAGAAAAAAGTAGTGTTGAAGCGGTTACCAGAACAGGTGTCCAAGAAAAAATCAAAAACAAAGTGGTACCAAAGTGATTGTTATAACCATTAGTTGTGGGAAGAAGCATTTAAATAGCTATCCCAAAGAAAATCTAGAAATAACATAAGCTTTCAACGAAGAAAAACATCTCATACTAACCCAATCAAATAAATCAAATATTTCAATTATCTTTTATGTTACTTAACAAAATCTATCATTTACGTTCCTTAGCGTAACTAGTAGTATAATCTTACATTAGGAGTAATAATAATCCAGTAGCTGTAATCAAAGTCTATGCTCATACGTTGAATGATTTTTATCGAAACATAGAGTTCTTCTTTCATAAAAGTGCTTTGTAGTTACCATTTATGATTGATCGTAAATATTTTGTTTTTTGTAGTTTAACTTTGGTATCAAAAAGTCCTTTCGTACTGCATGCAATGTGTAACCCATTCTTGGAGTACAAATCCTACCTTCTAATAATCACTTGATTATTTTAAATAACATCTTGCATGTGGCTAGCTAAATGGACGATTGGTTCGTATATAGTGAATTCTAATGTGTCTATATATCTTGGTGCTTGGATGCAAAGTTGTTCGGCTGGAATTGAGCCATATAGTTAGTTTTCACAGGTCCTTAAATATTACACATGAACGAATCTGAGACCTAAAGGCAACAGTATCCACAAATTTCTTAACTGTAGGCCTTCAATTACCACTATTGCCTGTAGAGTGTGGTCTAATTTACACTTGAATCTACTTCATTTTTTTTGATGAGCTGAAAAAGCTGATGGACAGAGTGGATATACAACACATATATCAAAGTGCCCCACAGTCGGATACTCGCCCACTGAACTGTACCCCATGCTCACCTAATCTGCACCTCCGGTAACAGGAGAAAGTGATCCGTACATTTGCCGCTCCAAACGTCTCTATCCCCGCTTTTGCTCGCGAGCTGTAGAAGTTCATGATGATCCCGGATCAACTCATGTGTTGGACGCGGATTTCCCTTTAGCAGGAATCCTGCGCTTGGAATCTAGGTGGCCCCACCGTGATGTTTACGAGAAATCCACCTCGTCCATCCGTTTTAAAGCTAATTTAAAGACATGCGACCAAAAATAAGCTGAATCCAAGACCCAAGTGGGCCACACAAAAGGAAACAGTGCTTCACCGTTCAAACATTTGCATGGCCACAAAAGTTTCTTTTATCAGGCTAAGGTTTTTTTTTTAATTATTATTTAATTTTCAGTTCAACCCAATGAGAATGACCTTATAAACGGTTTGGATGGAATCTAAACATCAAGCTAGATCCCAGGAAGGTTTCAACGGTAGGCATTTCTTTCACAGTTTTCCCTCGTGTGGTTCCCTTGATTCTCGGCTCCAGCTTATTTTTAGACTTTTTAACTCAAATAATATCAGGAAACAGATAGACAGGGTGGATTTCTCACGAACATCACGATTAGGCCTACTTAGATTCCCATCCGCCTGTGGACCTGAACGACTTTGGTCAGGTTGGACCGTGGTCCAGCTAGATGTATGTGTTGTATATTCATACTTTTCATTCGTTTTTCCAGATCAGTTTTAGACGTGAACCAAAAGTGGATCACACCATAGGAAATAGTGGTGATTGACCATTAAAAATTTCTTTTGGGTATAAAAGTTTTGGAACAAGATGATATTTATATTCTCTGTTCATCTAGGTCTGTTTGACGTTATCAACAGCTTGGATGGCAAATAAATATTACGGAGGCTTTAAAAGATTCTAACGGTATGCGATCAATTGCCAAGATTTGGATTTGCTTCCGTTTTGAGCCCATGTCTTAGAAGTAACTGAAAATATGGATATACAACACATTCATCGAGGTGTAAAACATAACGTAGCAAGATACTTTTGTATTTTTTTTGTGTTATTTCTAATGTTTTAAATTCTTTTCTATTAAAAAAAAATAAAAATTAGTTACCACCTTTTCAAACTCGGTCTTGTTCAAAATTTTCAGCCGAACTAATCCTAGCCAGAATCAATTTTTTTGAGCAAACCAAACTTGTGCGCATGATTTAGCTTGATACCTAAATTGCGTCCACGAGCTCGGGTGGCACAAAAATGAGCCAAACCAAATTAGGGCTAGCTCGGCCCGCGCGGATCACTGCCCCCCTCTAGTGACCCAACCCCACCCAACGAGGTGACGGAAAAGCTCTATGGGCCTACTATGATGTATGTGTTTTAACCATGCCGGCCATTCATTTTTCCAAGTCACGGCCCATAAATGAGTAAGATCTAGTGCTAAAGTAGACCATACATTAGGAAATAATGGAGTTTGGGCTTTGCAATATTTATTTTCCATCCAATATGTTCATAAACTCAAAGAAAGCTGGATGAAAGAAAACACAAATATCAGATTCATCCAAAACTTCCTATGCCTCGAGAGGTTTTCAATGGCAGGCTAATCCCCACTATTTCCGTAGTGATGTGGTCAACTTGAGCTTTGGATCTATCTCATTTCTCAGATTATAACCCTAAAATGATTTGTAAAAATGAATGAACGGCGTGGATAAAACACATCCATCATCTACCCAATCCGAGTCCTAAGCCGTCACAGTTACTTGCCACTCACAATACACGTGATTTACGTTCGGTGAGTCAGGACTGTCGACAAGGTGGGCCCTATTTTGATTAGGCTACGGTGAAACAACTACTAGGATTGAAGAACATAAGGATCGGATGAGAACACCTTTTATTCGAATCCTAACCTTTGAAACTCCTCTTTACACCGTCCTGTTGATGGCCACAAGATACACAGTTATAAATGCATACTGTTTTTTACCGTGGATCATTCGCATCAGGTCCCACATATGGACGGTTCAGAATCTCCATCTCTATAATTACGTGCACCCTGGAGTGTCGACGCACCAAGAACAGTTCATTGCGCAACGGATTGGATCAGAACTTGTTTCTAGTAAGGTTGATATTCTCAGACGCGCTATCTTCAAGCGCAAAACACCAACGCACTATGCATGCAGACTTCGTGTCCACGTGCATGATCCCTACCATTCATTAGGTGTTTCCATGCTGAACATTCCCTAATACATTCCATTGATTACACGTACAAAGAAATAGACGGTGATAATATCTTTAACCAACTGTCTGTATTAGGTGACGCTCTACTGATGCGTAGTACGTTATATATTTTAATATAGGACACATGCATTCATGGTTTACTCTGATGGACGCTGATGATTCTGTGTACGTGTGAAAAGTAGGCATGTGTGGCGCGTTTGTCTTTAGCGCTTGAAGGTTGCGTCAGGAAATGGAAATGCCAGTTTTGTAGACCGAGGGATTTGAACGTTGCGAAAAGTAGGACCCGCTCACCCTTTAAAAACTCAACTAGCTTATTCAATACTAGCCGTTACTCTCTCTCTCTCTCTCTCTCTCTCTCTCTCTCTCTAGATCTTCTCATGGCCGTTGCATTGAACGGATCTTCTCCGTCCCATCTCAGCAAGGTCTCGCTATCTCTGTATCTGTCTCTGTCTCTGTCTCAATTCTGAAATTTTATAACTTCCTTCAAATTCTTATTACAGGGCTCGAAAATCTCCATGGGTTCCTCTCCTCGTCTCAGCCCAAGCTCAGATAAACGCTTCTGGAGCTCCCTACGCAGCCGTGTAGATACCATTCTCGAGAATCGAAAGCGCAAAAGCACTTCCACGGTACTAATTTCCCACTACAATTTAAAAAATCCCCAATTTTTCAATTTCTATGATTCTCACAAAAGGTGGGTTTTCTTGTTTGGATATTTGTAGGGAATAGGAGAATCCGAACGCGAGGAACGGTTCAAAGAAGATACCTTGCTTTTGCTCCAAGGCTTCGATTCAATCGCTTCTTCTCTGTCTCAGCTTACAGACAATTTAGATGCAGCAGCACAGGTAAGGTTCTCCATTTTTTGTTGTCTTCTTTTTAATTTGGGAATTTTGCATGTTGTAGATTGTGGAGGAAATGACATTTTTCTTTGGATGAGATAATGAATGGAATTGCAATCTAACTACTAATAAAGTTGAAATAGCCAAATTGTGATTTCCCGAGTATTCGTATGTTGAATTGCAATGTAGATGCTAAAAACATGGAAACAGCCAAATTGTGATTTCGTTAATATTTAATTGCGGAGGAAATGACATTTTTGTTTGGATGCACTAATAAATTGAATTTCAATCTAGATACTAAGAAAGTTGAAATAGCCAAATTGTAATTTCCTTAGTATTCACATTGACAACTTGCCCTCCAAATTCAATTTATGGCACTTTCGATTCAGACTTAAAAGAAACGCTCTGCTTTCTTACTATGATTGCTTGGAAGCATCAGTAGTTTTTGTCATTTAATCATGATTAAAGTGAATGTTTGCAATCCAATAAGTTGGCCATCCAAACACACCCTTGTTAATCCTTTTAGTTCTTTGGTAAAATGAAAAACCTCCATTCTTGGCAGGAAAATAGATCTCTTCTTCACGTATTTGTTTTCGATGAAATGGAGGTTCCTGGTATTAAATTCTCTCAGGTCACAAGGGAAATAGCAACTTCAGAGGATTTTTCAACGAATAGGGGTTTCAGAATTGATGGAAAGATAATGATTTTCTTGATGTCGTAGGATTTCTCTAGCAATTAGATTTTTTTTTGTTCATGTGTGCTAAAAATCTTTGTGGGATCATATGTGGGAAACTCACAAATGGGTTCTTTTGGTAATTGTTGTGGGATTTAAGTCACGATCACTAACATCAAATTTCCATCATGATTAATGTTTTAGAATAATGTTGATCCTGAGGAGAATGGCAACTAGGATTTGATGGAAAGATAATAATTTTCTCGATGTGTTAGGATTTCTAGCAATTGGGTTTTTGTGTCCATGTCTGCTAAAAAATCTGTGGATTGTGATTGCGAAACCATGATGTATATACTCCTTTTGTCAGTGACTTTGTGCCCTCTAAATGGATTTTTGTTGGCAATTCTTACAGGGTTTATGCCACTATTTACCGTGTGAAGTTTCCATCATGATTAATGTTTTAGATTAACGATGGATCCTGAGGAGAATCGCAACTAGCATTTGATGGAGAGATTGTAATTTTCTTGATGTGTTAGGATTTCTAGCAATTGGGTTTTTGTGTCCATGTCTGCTAAAAAATCTTTGTGGATTGTGCATGCAAAACCATGATGTATACTCCTTTCAATGACTTTGGGCCCTCTAAATGGATTTTGTGTGTGTGTGTGTGTGTGTGTGTGTGTGTGTGTGTGTGTGTGTGTGTGTGTCAATTCTTATGGGGTTTATGTCACTATCTATTGCATGAAGTTTCCATCATGATTAATGTTCTAGAGTAACATCAGGTCATGACGAAGATGGCAATTTCAAAGTCATTTCCGTTGAATGTCTTGAATCTCTGCAGAAAATAAGTATTTTTTTCCCCTCAAAATATCAAGATTTCTAGAAGCAAACGGATTTCGGGTGTTCTTTTTCACCACGATGTATCATATGAAAATAAGTCATTTAAGTTTTCTAAAAAAATGGTTTTATGGTAATTGTTTTGCCTTTTTCACCACGATGCATCATATGGAAAATTTTTAATATCTTCTTTGGCTTTGTATGTTCTTTTATAAATGACTTAAGGAGTGAAAAGTTGTACTGTTCTATAACTGAAGGAGAAAGGATGGATGTATTTATCAGTGAGTGGGTGTAAATGGTGGTTCCCTTCAACTACAGTTTAGTTATCTAAACTAAGGGCATGTTTAGATGTGCCACACAACGATTCTTCAGCTTGATTTTTCTACATCAACTCATCTTCTATTTGTTGTCTGTTGTTCAACCAGGGAGCTAGCGATCTAGCTCAACCCTCGTTGACAGAATTGCTGCAGAGAGAGCCTAAAAAATCAGAAGATGAAGAAGGAATACGACCGAGAGTGAAGAGGCAATGCCCTTCTCATGAATCATCAGAAGATGATGAGGCTACCGTTCGAAATGAAAACAAACAAAGCCCAACCAATGTTGCAAAGAATGAGCAAATGAAGAAGGCTCGAAATGTTCGGTTTTCTCTTTTCCTACTTTTTAGTGTAATTTTGCAGAATGGTAGGTTCTTGCATTCAGTTCTGACTGTTTCTTGTTCCTCAACAGCTTGCGGTTTCCATGTCAACTAAAGCAGCTTCCCTAGCACGGGAACTAAAATCGATTAAATCAGACCTGTGTTTCATGCAAGACCGATGTTCTCTTCTTGAGGAGGAAAACAGGAGGCTCCGAGATGGATTTTCAAAAGGCGAGCGACCGGATGAAGATGATTTGGTACTCCTTATTTCCATATATTCAGATTCTTCCTCAATCACATTCCATCACCTCTTAAGATCTTATGTCCACATATTCAACTTCTTCCTCAATCACATTCCACAACATTCTTCGTTCTAGTCAAAATATAAACAAAATGCATTTAGATGTGGTTTACCCTGAATCCACGGTGATATTGTATCACGCTTCAGATTTGGATCAGATATCTTGGGCGTTTGGAGCATTTTGCAGCAGTCTCAAACACCAAGTGAACAAGTCCATCTTTTCTTTCCAACTGTGATATGGTGGACATCCTAACTGCCACAGAAAAAAAAAAAGAGTCTTTTGACGTAGTTATGGATACTAAAAAAAGTAAAAAACTGAAGAATTTCAAGTTGAGCACACTCTCTTGGACATTTTGAGCAGTTCCTAACAACTAGTGAGACAAAAGTCCATAGATATTGTTCAACTATGATTTGGTACTCTGCCATGAAGAAGTTGTTTTGCGACAGTTATGTAATGAAGAATTTCAAGTTGAAACTTGGACATCTTAATATAACTTTTGTGAATTAGTTGCATCATCTTGTGCCTCAAGATTTATGGAATTTCCAATGAAAGAGAGAAGAATTACAATGTTTTCAGCAAATTCCTTTTTGAATTTTAGTTAAAGTTGCATCTAGAATAGATGCAAGTAAAACAAACAATTCATATTTATTTTGGATATTAACATTTTTATTGATAGCTAGAAACACCATTCATCCCAATATTTCAAGAACACCTCTGGTGATGTTCTTCCAATTGATTTCGCTAGCCAATCCCTTTCTGGGATCTAGTTAAAAGGAGAGTTTATAATCAGCTTTGGTGGAGAGAGAGCGAATACATGCACTCACGAGTTTGTATGTGTGGCTGGAATGTAACTCAAATTAAATAAACCATCCAAATTTAGTTAAAAGGGGAGTTTATACAAGCACTGGAGTTTGTAAGCATGGCATGAATGTAAATCAAATGAAATAAAATAAACCATCCACATCTTAGGACGCAATGTAGACAAATCATAACCCCACATCAGATTGTTGGACAATCACCACCTTTGATTAATTTGATTATTGAATTTGGATCACATATTGACCAAAGCATGCTATGAACCATCGTGCTCATTGTCTAGAGCGTATGCATATGATCGCATCCAAGAGTATCATTTCTCATGTTGAAATCAGATTGCTTAACTTCTTGTGGCCAATGCAAAATTGTAAACTGAGACGAGCAGAGAGAGAGAGGAGAGAGAGAGAGAGAGAGAGAGAGAGGAGAGAGAGGAGAAGAGAGAGAGAGAGAGAGAGAGAGAGAGAGAAGAGAGAGAGAGAGAGGGTGTTCTTTAACACTCCACATCAAACACTCCTATAACACATGCAAACACTCATATAGCATCTTTAACACTCCACATCAAACTGGAGCATATGAATCATACATGCCCAGCTTGCACAAAATCTCTCAAAGATAGGTAGAATGAAATGCCTTACAAGAATATTAGCAACCTAATCTCTAGACTGAACATGAACATAGAAAACACCATCCTATTTTCAATCTTCTTGCGTTGCTATTTTAATTTCCATTTTCCATTTCAATTAAATCTAGCTAACAAAATTCAATATTTTAGCAATTGTAATATCCAATATTATCACTTAACACTTCTTTTCTAAGTGCAAAGTTCTAACTAATGTTGTGGATTACTTGATAGGTGAGACTCCAACTGGAGGCACTACTTGCTGAGAAGTCCAGATTAGCAAATGAGAATGCAAATTTAACTAGAGAGAATCAGTGTCTTCACCAGCTTGTTGAGTATCACCAGTTGACATCGCAAGATCTGTCGGCATCATATGAGCAAGCAATACGTGGGATATGCTTGGATTTTTCATCGCCGATCAGGGAATATGACAATGAAAATGATGATTATGATGATGGTTATGGTGATGGTGTAGAAATTCCTCATGTTACTGGAGCAGATAGTTTTGAGTTCTCATCTTCCCTGGACAAGCACTCCGAAGAGCAAAACTAGTGGCCTTTTTTCTGACATTTTTATGTTATTTTCCCATATTCAATTTTACCAAGTAATGTTTCATTAAATTTCTGGTTGGGCATGTAATTCTAATACTATCATATGATATTAACCTAGTGGCCTTTTTTCTCACATTTTTATGTCATTTTCCCATATTCAATTTTACCAAGTAATGTTTCATTAAATTTCTGGTTGGGCATGTAAATTCTACTACTAGCAATGTGTGCCAATGTTTTGGCTTATCATATGATATTAACCTAGTGGCCATTTTTCTGACATTTTTATGTCATTTCCCATATTCAATTTTACTAGGTACTGTTTCATTAAATTTCTGGTTGGGCATGCAATTCTACTACTTGCAATGTGTGACAATATTTTGGCTTATCATATGATATTAACCTTTGAAATGCTACCTTTAACCATCTTGCTGATTTCCTACACCTGTGACATTAGCTTAGCCATATGCAATTGGCCCAATACAGTATCCATAAGGGATTCAATGGTTGCCATCAAACCATACCGTGCCTTGAAATACAACCTTTATGTTGAGTAGCAAGTACTATTTTCTCTCTCATCATGATCATGTTGCAATTATCATAAGGGATGATGGTTTAAGTTGCGAATTGGATTTCAAGAACACAATTTATGTCCAAAACCCTAGACTAAGATAGGTTGATTAGTCCTTAGTGGCCACTACCATCAATCAATCTACATTATGATGGTAATTAGACTATTAGTGGGGCACGAACGGGATATAAAGGCAAAGGTGGGCACGATCCAACTCGATCCGACCAACTCAACTCGTTCAGATCCGACTCGACCCGTACCAAATGGGTGAGTCGGTCCAAGCCGACGGCTTCACCCAATCCGAACTCAAACCGAGTTGAGTTCGAGTTACCCAGTAACTCGACCCGACTTGATCCGAAACTCGATCCGGTTAGACTTGACTCGATCCGAAACCCGACTCGACCTGACTCTCTAACCCTACCCGCCACACCCTACCTCGACCCGATCCCAAACTCTCTCTCTCTCCCTTTCTCATCCTCCTCTTCCAAGCCCGGCAACCACCCACCACTATCACCCTCCTCCTCGTCCTCTCTCTGCTCTCCACTCCCTCCCTCCCTCATCCTCCTCCTCTTCCAAGCCCGACAATTAATTCACATCACATAATCATGAACGAAGTTTATGAATCACACACCTCATGAAGATTAATCATGGACTTACATGGACCAAAATAGGAATTTTATATTGTGAGCCGACCTTAGAGCTGACAAGATTAAATATGTCTATGATTCACAACCAGATAAAATAATAACCAAGGTGATGCCACCAAGAGTCCTACTGGATTTAGATAGGTATGCATCCCTTACCTTAAACACCATGCATTTGCAATTTGCAATTGTAATAATCATATACATATAAAGTTATCTACATTATGATGTGACAATCAAAGCATTATTAGGTGAATAAAGCGCATTTTCATCATTTCATTCATTATTGCAGAGAAAGAGAGGAATGCTCACCTACCCACCAGTTCCGACGAGAACTTTTTAAGAACTCATATCCCATGATATATGAGCGTTAAGATCTAAATCGTCCACGTGATGCAACATCCCATTAAACCCCTAGGACTAACTTTTACCTTGATCCAAAAATGGTGGCCATGAAAAAACGAAACAGTTTCCTCACTTGATTTGCCTCTCTTTTGCCATGGCCCACCAAAATTTTGGATCATGGTAAAAGTTAGGCCTTGAGGTTTTCGTGGGGTACCACATCACGTGGACGGTTCAAATCTTGCACTCATATAATGGGAGATGAGTTCTCAAAAAGTTCTCATGAGTTCTCGTGAGAATTGGTACACGGGTGAGCATTCATCTATGTGTGTGTGTGTCTCTCTTTCTTCATCCCCTCTCTGGACCTAAATCCCATTCTCTCTCGCCCTCCATTTTTCTTCTAGCTCTCTCTCTTCCTCAATCCTGTTTATGAAATAATAAGCTGTTAATCAATTCCTCATGTTGTAAAAGTGACATTGAGGTATGAGCTTGTTTGCAGAGTGTTGTCTGTTATTTGGATGATACAAATTAACAAACCATATATTAACCTTGATAAATGGTCCAACGTTGTTTACTTGCATGGCATCTGGCTCTTGTACGGAGGCGGTTTGGCTAGTGTCGATGCCTTAGCCTGGTGGCTAGTGGTTGGTGCACTGTGGGCCCTACTATGGTGTATGCGTTTTATCCATGCGGTCCATCCATTTTTATAGATCATTTTAGGGCTTGATCATCCCAAAAATGAGAGGGATATAAATCTTAGGTGGACACACCACAAGAAAACAGTAGTGATTGAATTAGAGCTATACACAAACCGAGTTAGCTCAGTTAGCTCGTTCGACTTGACACAAAACAGCTCGATTCGAATTGGTTCGAAACCGAGTTCAAGCCGAGTCGAGCTAATTTTTTGAGCTTTAAAAAATTTCGAGCTGAGTTCAAGCTTGCCCAAGCTTGACTCGACTCGGATCAAACCCCAACTCAAATCAAACTCAAATCGAACTAGTTCAGTGACTTGGTTATTTTGATATTGATGTTGCTCAATAAGTGTTTGATGAAATGACTCAGCAAAGTGTTGGCTAGTGGTGAGGAATGTATGGATATAAAACAAATACCCTTGTATCTTGATTTTTATGTTGCCCACTAAGTGTTTGATGAAATACCTGTAAACTGATGTTGTTGCTTTACATTCCGTGAGAAATTGAAGGTGCACTCCATGTGTTCAAGAAAATGCCGTAGAGGCTTGATCTTGGCTCAAACTCGGCTCAAATTGGCCCGAGCTGCTGATCGAACTAAGCCAAGTTGACCAGTCAGGCTCGAGGACCGAGTCAAGCCAAGTTCGAACAGGGGTCATCTAGTGGCCGAGCTGGCTAGTTAGGCTTGAGGATTGAGCCGAGCCAAGTTCAAGCTGGGTCAGCTAGTGGCCGAGCTGAGTCGAGTTGTGTACACCTCTAGATTGAATGGCTGCAGTTAAAATCCTCTTAAGGTCCACAGTACTATTTATTTGACATTAAATCTGTTGATTAGGTCTTAAAGACCTAGATGAAGGGGCAAAACAAAGATCATCTTGATCCAAAACTTTTATGGCCACTAAGAAGTTTTTAATTGTGGATGTTCAATCAACA